>SMMW01000057.1:0-312500 GCA_004794655.1 Marisa cornuarietis | reverse complement strand
ATAATATCAGATGCAGACAGCGACTGTCAGCGTCACGTCACTTTTGTTGATTTCTTGTCGGGTGGCGTTGGACACATCGGGTATGTACGAGTATATTTACAAAAGTATGTGCAAGTACTATTTGCAAAACAACAGCAGTACAGTCAACTTGTAAGAACAAAAATATTTCATTTGGCATGTGTTGACTACAACGTGTGAAAACCGTGTGAGTACCTCAGGAAGGATGGCCTGACGGTGACCATCACTAAAGCCAGTGAGGCTGGCGAAGTGTTTTGTCCTCCCCTACATCGTCCCACCACTAATAAGTCGTCAATAAAATCAACAGTCGGGCCGTCAAACTGAGAATCGAGAGAAAAATGACGCTGATGAGCGATCGACATTCAACCAATTCGCGACAGCTGATTTATCTCCCTTGAGAGGTGCGCTTACCTCCCTGTCACAGAGACGCGTCTCTCGACACATTCAATCATTACAATGGTGCATTATTTCAACATACATTAGTCAATCACTCCCGGTCTTTCTCTGTATCTTTGTACTATTCTTAATAAAGTTTTGGTCGAAATCCTCAACATCTGGTGTAACTGGGGAAAAGCTGTGCACCGGCTACCAGTCCTTACTGTTTGGTTGAGTTCCACGTGTCACAGTGTTCCGCTTACTGTTGGAGGCGGAGGCACAGGAAGACAAACAATCAACCTCAAGGTGCTCCGAGTGTCCGAGTACAAAAGCAGGTACATATATATCTTGTGGGGCACAAAACATCCCACACCAAGTAATAGTGATAAACAGCCGTAGCAAACATTCACCAGACTTGATAACTTGATATCATCTGAACAGCATCGTGGGACGGGAACATTTGGCGAGGTAAAACCCAATGGTCACCTTTGCTTTATTACTATTATTATTATTATTATTATTATTATTATTATTATTATTATTATTATTATTAAAATTCGTTTCTTGCCAAGTGACATTACACTAGGAATTTGACTTCATGATGACCGTCACTTATTAGACAAATACCTATCATTACTATTAATGCAAAGTATCGAGCATTATTAACAAGTTCCACATTCAGAGAGAGAAAGAGGGAAGTTTTGGGTAGGACATGGTAGGGTCTGGTATTCTCCTGACAGGCGGAAAAAAATGCCGTCTGTCTGTCAAGTGAGTAAGGAAGTGTGAAGGGGGCAAATCATTGAGATCACAGATGATAAAGATAACTGCAGTGACAGTAGCTCTACTTCACTGTCATGACATCGTATAAAAAGGTCAGGAGACATATTAAGATCAGGAGGAACATAAAGAAAACAAACACAAATAACTAACGAGGTTTGCGCTAATACTGAACTCCATTCCATTTCATAAAATTGCCTCAGGTCCCACAATTCTTACTTCCTTTCCTGGCATCCAAACAGTCATATATTTCATAATGAATGAGGCTTGATGCGCGTGGAAAGGAGATGTTAAAGATTATGCAGCCCAGTCCTCAGTGTGTCAGAAATAATTTCAAACTACAGCCGCAGAATCAAATATTCCCAGCTGGTCGACATTATCTGGGATCGATAATAAGGCTAAGCCTTGACCTGAAAATACCTCAAAGTCGCCTACATCTTCCTCAGTTTTGATTTTTGCCCTGCTGTTTGGTATTAGATTACAAACAGGAAAACAGTCTCATTAAGTGGAACTGTGTCTATGCCATCATAAATGTCAGCATGTGTCTGCCTCAGTCACACAGATGCACCCTGGGTTGTTGGTTTTTTCTTTTTGCTCTTGCCTGGCGATGTCTTATTGCCAAGGAAGAAGAGTTTCCCTACAGACCACAGGTCCACGCATACATCATCTACAACAATGGCAGCCAACCACCCTTCCACCCTCCTTTGCCTTTTTCTTTTCCAATATTTTTTTTTTTTTTGGTTTAGGTTCGAGCTGTCCTTCAAGCCTCCAAATGAGGAATTCTGCGTTGAATCTCACTTTTTTGCGAACAGTGCAAATCTTTATCGCAATAAAATGGTGCTGCCGTCGTCATAGAAACCTCGGCAGTAACTTCACCTGCTCATCTTCCATGTTTTGTTTTATTTACGTTTCATAGGTGAGAGAATTTTTTAAAACACGTTAATATATTTTGTTATTTATGCCAGTGTTTTGTAGTATTTTTTCATGATTCCGAAGAATTTTTATGTAAGTATTCTCGCGATGCTTATTTGGTTCACAAACAAGATAGAAAAAGAAACAGGCAAATGTTTGAGGGAATAGATGATGATGATGATGATGATGATGATGATGATGATGATGATGATGATGATGATGATGATGATGATGTCCATTTGTAATGCGCAGGTATCCATTCGGAAGAATGGGGACAAGTCTGAACAGATGGCGCCATCCCAATGAAACACGGATCTTGCATCAGGGGACAGGACCAGTCGTTGTAGAGTCAAGTCGCCAGGATAAAAAAAAAATGGAAAGGTGATAAGGAGGAAAGCGACAGATGAACAAAGAATGAGGGAGGGTGAGAGAGAGAGGGGGAGAAAGGGAAAGAATTAGAGTGGTGAGAGAGAGAGAAAGAGAAGGGAAAAAATTAGAGTGGTGAGGGAGAGAGAGGGAGAAAGAGAAGAGAAAGAGGGGTGAGAGAGAGAGTGGGAAAGAGAGAGAGGAGGCGATATACAATATACAGACAGACGGTGCAAGGATGGTGTAAAACTGTGTGCAAGGTGCACCGCCATTACAGATCCAAGCAAAGTCTGTGTATGGATGGCCGTTGGCACTGGTAACTAATGCTAAAAAATTACACAAGGAGAAACATTCTACTCAAACCTTCTTGATGCTTAAAAAGAATTTTTCTTTCACGTCTGGTAATCAGGAACTCATGCACACACACACACGCACGCAAACACACCCATACACGCGCACAAAACGCGGTTAAAAAAGCTCTTAACGATTGATGCAAATACGTAGATTGACTGACATTTGATACACTGCACTCAGATGAGGCTGTCACGTGTCTCCGAGTGAGAGTGAGTGATCTTGTTGCACACAGCATCTCGACCGCGACACCCAGTTGGACCTTCCGTCGTGTCGTCGATAGGGTTGATGGTGGCGGTAACAGAATCAGCTTCCTTTGCTCCAAGGGGAGATAACCTGACAAAGTAATGGTGACGCAGGAAGAAAAAGCTCCGACAGACTTTTTTTTCTGGCAAAGGAGGCTTTAACCATGGAAAAGCTGACGTTGACATTCACAACTGTTGTTTGGTGATGGAGAGGTCGTGACCCTATGGGAGGCGATGGTGGTGGAGGAGGTGATGGTGCGTGGAGGGGGTCGTGAAGGTGTGGGGTGGTGGTAGTGGCAGTAGTGCGAGATGGGAGGAGGTGATCTGCTCTTTTCATACCGTGATCTTATACAGAGACATCCTTTTTTTGTCAAAGAAGCGGCCATCGCAAACCAGTAAGTGAGGCTCAATGAGTCAGTTCTGTAAGCTGGTGCCACGTGCAGAGAAATTACAGCAGGGTACCCGAGACGACACGTTGAAGCCATGACACCCGATGCTGACAGTATTGGTGACAATCATCAAGTAACGTCTCCCGTTGTGAAAGGCCGTGGTGTCGATCTGAAGACGGGAGGGAGAGGCGGAGGGAGGAGGGGCAGAGCGCCACTGCCACATTTACTGAGCGAGAGTTGGCAGAGGGCTCTTTCCCCCATCCCTGCGCCCCTGTCGCCTCCTCATTTAGCAGCTGACCCTGTATGACGTCAGTCTTTCGAGGACTTCCTTATCGCAGGCGCACTTGCCAGTGACGTCACAACCGTACAGTTGAAGACGATCTTCGCTTTTTTTCACAGTCCGCAGTCTCTTTTATGTTTAATAAGGCGAAGGTTGTGAAGAGAGGGAGGCTCTGAGGTTCATTAGGGGAGAAGCTGACAAATGTTCATCCTCCCTAAAGCAGACAGTCACGATGACGTGGGCGTAGAACGATACATCAAGAGCAAGAACTGGTGCAGCCAGATGGACAGATGACTAGCAAGAAATCAAGTATGCCAAAAAACTGCCTACGAGACCGCTAACAAACAGGAACAGCATGCTAGACTGACAAACACACATATGTCAAGAACAACCAAATGGTCGGGTAGCCGCAAGGTGTTCAAGCATGCTGAACGCTGGATATGAAAGATTTCTTTACCAAATTACCATAAACGAAGGTATAGGTTCGCTGTCCAAGGAATACATTAGAAAAACACACTTTGTGAATGCTTATCTAGCATATTATCGCCACTATTTCATGCGTGTATTATCAGAGACGATAGCTTTGGTTTTCTGCATAGAATGTAGTCCAAGCTGATTTCTGTCTTTCTGTTTGTAGGCACTCCTCATCAGACTAACCACCCATCTTTTTGTCTTCTAACATTCGTTCATCTGTCCACAACCCACTTACCATCCATCCATTCATCCATCCATCCATCCATTTTTTTTTAACCTGCAGACACCACTGTGCACACATGTCGACGTGATCAAAGACGTGCGCAGTGTGTGTATGCGCGCCATTACATGCTTTCCTTCTAGCGCTAACACACACACACACACACACACATCATCATCATCTAAACAGTATTTATCGTAACTGGCGGATTGTCTTTCTCTCACAGTCCCCTCTATTTTCATTCTATTTTTATTCATTGTTTGATTTGTGTTCCACCCTTTGCTCTTACACAGCACTGCACTTTGAGTTACCCTAGTGGCAGACATCGGTTAGACTCCCCTACTGCCCCTGTTACCCCTAATACCACCTGTGAACCTGTTTCCACATTCACGACATCAAGTAACTTAATGCGGAGCCAAAACTGGAGACAAGACAAGAGGACGAAATATGAACAAAGGGGTTGGGGAGGGTGATTATAGACCCACCATGCTGATGTCAAGATTTGCTGCCGTTGTATCCCCCCCCCCCACGGTCTGTCATACCCTACAGCGCATGCGTGGTACTGTGAGATGTCTTTCATCCGCCGGCCATGTGCAATGACGTCACGTGCGCTCTTAGCGGCTCGAGGCTAAAAATGGTCGCCTGGCGACATGAGACCAGATAAAGCACTTCCCTCTACACCGGATTGTGGGTCACTCAAAGGTCTTTTTTTGTACTTGAATGTCTGCATGCCCGCCTGTTCGTCTGCTTACTCGTCATCATCTTCATCATTCATTGCCTGGCACTAGCTGACCCCCTTCAGTGGGTCGCCTGGGGACTTGGTTAGCAGCAGCTCACAAGGTTGACTGTTGAAGCTTCTCTTGAACGGTGGTCGGCAGGTTCGGAACTACCCGTCCATCCCTTCACGCTTGCCACCCAGTTCGTCCTCTGTCCACCTCGGCGTCGACCACCCAGCAAGGTACCCTGAAGTACGGTCTTGTCTACGGGCTGCATTCCTTTCATGTTGTCGCAGTTGATGTTAACCACGACTTTTCTCTTATCATCACTGGTCTCCATATGATAAGTATTTGTACTGTTCGTCAGTCTGTTCGTAAGATCTTGCAGTTCTCTCTCCCTGATTTCTAGAAGAACAATGTCGTCTGTAGAACGCAGGATGTACATGGGCCTCCCTCTGCTGGACAGGAAGGTAGGGTGGCTGGGAAGGGTTTTATTTGGTGGGGTGGGGGGGGTGATGTCATCGAAAAAGATGTTGAGCAGTCCACGTGGACGAGGTCGTCCTTTAGAGACAACTGTTTTCTGAAATGAGAATCCCTGTTGGATGTTGAGTAGTATTGTACTCATGAAACTTTTGTACCGCTGAATGAGTGGAATAAAATCATATTCGATGCTAAATGTTCACCTTACATGCCTTAGCTTCTCGTGCTGGACTCTGTCAAATGTCTTCTTCTTTGAGGGCAATGAAGTGGACGAGATCTCGCTGATGATGTCGGTATTTTTCTTTCAGGATGCGACTGTTGAAGATCTGTTGACCTGTGCTCCTACCTGCCCGCAAGTCAGCCTGTGTTTCTGCTAGCAGCTCCTCGGCTGTGATTTTGACTTATTTCACACCTGACTTTGCCTGGGAGCTGGTTAAATTATTGCTTCTGTAATTTGTGTTTTTTCTTTCTTCGGAAGAGGTACGACTAGTGATAGCATGTATTCTTTGCGCTCTCAGATGCTATGGAACAGAGTGGCGAGAGCCTTTGTTGTTTCTTCCTAAATTACTTGAACTTGATATCTTCCAAAATTGGTCCTTGTACTGATGTATCAGTGACTAGAGTTCCCACTCCCTTTGATGTATCATTTAATAGATAAATGCCTTGTACTCATGTCACTTAGCGACACTACTCTCGCTCTTGTAACCTAACACCTCGCCCTCATCCTAAACATGAGACGACTGGTCTGAAGGCCCCTCGCTGACTTTCCTGTCATCACGACCTCTCACAAAAGGCTCAGAATAGACGAACCGACACGAAAGCTTGTTTGTGGCTGGTGTTAATAGTATTATTTGTCAGAACTTGCCAAGAAATTTTGTTTCACCGCGGTTGTGTGCGATGATGCAGTCTTGGAGTGGATAGATAAAAGACATTTCTCTTCCTTTTCTTCTCATCTCTCCTCCTGTCCCCCTCCCTTCCCACTGCTGATGGCGGCTTTCAGAACCTATTTCTCCGAATGACGCCTGCTGTAGCCTCGTCTAATCAAAGTAAAGTCTCTGTGTTATTATCTAGACAAAGATGAATGATAATCGTGACTATCTCGTCCCTCGTGTGCTGTCCAGGTCTTATTATTGTTTAAAGGGCTAAGAGCGTGCTCCTTACGAGTGTGAGTATGCGATATACAAATCTTTTATTATTTTTTATTATTATTATGTGCGGTTTGTGAATTTTTGTGTTATTACCTAGAGATTGATAAATAAGAATCGCGATTGTGCGTGGTTTGTCATAAAAATTTGTGTTGAAGTGCATGCTCGCTCATTGTCGCCTTGTAAAAAGTTTATTATTATCTAATCATGGGGGAAATGTTGAGCCATTAGCGCTGCGCTGAAGTGAGATATCTCGTGAGGGAGCACCACAGAAATAAATCATGCACTAAATCACAATGCCTGAGTTACATTTTTTTTCTTCTAGGACAGAACTACATAGAACCCTCGTGCGTGTGTCTCACAGCGGCCGATGTGTTTCCCCCTCCACCCACGTCTCTGAATCGGCAACTTCGTGTTTTTCACCTGTCAGCCGTCGCTAGGTCCTGCTTTTGTCAGTCGGTATCATCTTCAGTGACCCCAGAATGCACTGTAACAGCCGGAACCAGAGGCTGATGCTGTCAGCACAACGGCGGCACCATGACGTGACGTCACCACGAGCTCTGTAAACACCTGGAGATCGCTCGTCAACAAGAAGCACGTGCCTCAGTCTGTCTCGTCGGCGCCTCGCAACCCTACTTCACATCCCACTGACGTCTTCGGAACTGGAAGTCCCAGACCATGTCCTAGCAAGTAGATATAACATTTATAGAATGTAGATGCAAAGGACTAGCCAGGCCTAGCCATGAACTCTTGCGCATTAACAACTATTCTCAGTTGGAAGAAAAGATATATTCAAACGATTAAAAAAAAAATTTTTAAATGAAGGCCTTCAAAGCTATTACTTGCAGGTATTCATGCTTGTTAACACGACCTTTAGTGTTTGGTGTTGACGAAGGAAAGGACAGCAGCGGAGGAAAATGCAAGTGGCTACAATGTGTATACACGAAGTTTTCATGAGGGTTAGACGACTAGAGCCAACACTCGCTTTAAACGAAAAAGTTAGGACTCTCTCATGGTTCACAAAGAAGACAATTACCTGAAGTTCTCAAAACATGGTTGAAGGCCCTTTTGTGGAAAAGAAAGAGTATGCATGTCCCTGACATGTATTTGATGTTGTCAGTGGATGGAATAGCAAATAGACTTCATGATGATGACGACGATGACGATGATGATAGCTTTTGTATCAAAGACGGACTCATCAGATGATCACTACTAAGAATGACCATCCAGCTCTTCGTTTGAAAAAGTCCCTAACAGACAAGGGTACATTTAAGACACGTGTGCACGCACCCCTCAGGGAAGCACACCTGCTAAAATTTAAAGAACAGCATCCCTGTCCGTCTCCCCTCTACCCACCCACCCCTGGGCCCTCGCTTCTACGAGTAACGGGTGCACACTGGGTAGAATGAACTGGCGGGGACTGCAATAAAAATAAAAGGAGAAAGAAAAAAGGAAGGCTATGAAACTTCCATTTGAAAGCTCAGGTCAGACTGTAAATATCACAAGCACTTACCTGTGCGGTGGTGTAAATTGAAAAAGACGAGTGGAGAGCGTGAAGACAAGAGGAAAGTAGCGTGTGGCGTGATGGACAGGACTGAACACCACCTGCCTGGACGATTGTATACAGACACTGCACAATGCTTTTAGCAAGTCTATACATTTGCGGGCCGATTTCGGAGAGGAAAATAAATGTGAAAACTAGGTATGGAAAGCAGGCCAGATTTTTTTTCGATTTGGATCTCTTCTCTGGGCCAGATCGCGGACAACATGTACAAAAAACCCATAAAAAAGTAAGTCTACCAGGTACATATCAACCCTTTTCAAAGAGTAACACCCAATAACACACGAAGCTAAGCTTAAAGTTGCAACAGGTTAATAAAATAAGCGTTAACCCTTTTCACTTCTAATTAACCCTAATTATTTTAGGGGGGGGAGAGGAGGCAGTGTAGACAAAAACCTAGCGTCTGACCTCACTGAAGACCTCAGGCAGTTTGACATCTACTCAGTGAGGCGTTGCCATGGCAGCAATCGTACATTTGTGACGTCACGATGTTGACTAATCTCCTACAATCGGAGCAGCGTCACTCGCTGAGATGAACTTCGCCCTGTCCTCTCAAGGCTACTGGTTTCTCCAGCTAGTCTTAGAAGACTAAACAATAGAACTGCACGTGAGATGGTTGGCTGGCATTCTGGGATACCTTGCACTGTTAGGAAACTCTCCTCCATTGTGCCAGACGCGTGCACAAGTCTGTGCTTCGGGAGCTAGCGATATGGCGGGGATATCAAACACAAATTTCATGGAAGAGTCTCCGCCCACATAAAAACATGAACGGGTCGATACAATCAAGTTCTGAAATTTCTGAACCTTATTGATTGTACATCTTTTACAGAAATTTTGAGGGCTGTTGGAAAACTTATACGACTCTCTCCCCTTAGCAAAGTTGTACATCAACTGTGGACCGAATATTAAAAAGTAGAGCAGTAAACATTGAACTGTCTACAACAGCTACACCTGGTCGATGTTATGAAATGTGCAGCCTCTAGGTGCCACTCAGTTTCTTAAAAAGCATTTATGGACTGCAAATAAAGAAGTACATGGAGCATCTAGAAGTTTCCTACCCCTCCCCCTCCCGATGGCCAGCCCTCCCAACACACGTCACATAAGGGACGAGATCTGAACCCAGGGCCACTCGCTGTTGTGGTGACAAGCGAGTGGTTTAACCACTACACTACCAGGCGCCCCAGATGTCCGGACTGCCTAGTCCTAATAGACAATGTATAGACTATAAGATATAGACCTATATACGGTATAGAGACTATATAGTCCTATATACAGTGTACAGACTACATCCCGCCACGTTAGTGAAACTTCCTCGGAGCTCAAACTCTTGCTGGTCAGCGGCCGTGAGTGGTCAGCCCCTTGGTTACTGAATAAAATAATCTTTATACTGATCTTTACCTATTCTTTCATTTCTTAATACACCTGTGTCCCAGCCTGTGATAACAACATTGTAACCATATTTTTGTGCTTACTTCTTATCCCATACCGGGGGCTACTCAATCAACATTCTTTAATTAAGTGGCTAATTACACATACAGTGCATGCATTGCACATTCCCTATATACAGCTTGCAGTCCAGTCAGTCTGGACCTTCTTTCCTGGGTCATATCAGAGTCCGGAGATTCTTTACATAAACGTCTCCATAAATATACCACGTGACTAGCTCTGGGCACTTGTGAGTGGCGGCAAATGACGGAGAGTCACGCAGCTCGGGATTGTGTACATGAACAAAAGGTCTAGCCACCATACACAATCTAACAGACGGGGATAGTCGTTTCAGATAATAACATTGTGTGTGTGTGTGTGTGGGGGGGGGTGTCTTACCCCATCCCCACCGTCCATCTCTTTCACCCAAGTGTGCCAGTGCCGGATAGAGGGGGAGACAGACCTACACACGCTTCTTCGCGAGTCCTCTACAATGATGACAGAAATATCTTCACGTGCTTCTCCCTCTTTCTGCAATCACTTACGAGTGACTTCACAAGTGTCGTCTCTACAATGGTGACATGGCAGTGTCTTCACAAGTCTTTTCTCTGCCAACTACCTGCAGCAAAAAGCCGGTGTGGGGCATCTACACTCTGTAGATCTTAATTGAAAGTAGTGTTTGTTTACAGGCTGATATTTCAAACACACTCCCCATCGTTTGATTACATGTTTAGTGTGGCTGCGGAGATCCTCATGTAATCTGGAGCCACACACTCTGGGTGAGCTCTGTGCCTGGGTGGGGGGAGTCACTAACAGGGCTGTCACAGAAGCATTTCCTCATCCCGGACATGAGTAAATCATGATGTTCAGTGGCTTCACAGGGATGTACTTCCATTTGCATTATGTTTTTCTCTACAGACAACTAGCTGAGACTCGTGCTAGGAACTCATGTTGCGTCTGCTCAAAATTGAGGAAGAAAGCATCTGCCTCGGTCCGATACATTACGACTGAAATGTGGGGTCAGGAGATAGTTTGCAGTAAGAAAATATCTGTTTATTTCTCTTTGTTGTTGTTTTAGTGATGACGCAGATGATGCTGCTATTAGCGAGTTCTTGTAATACACTGGCCTCATGCAATATTCCCTCTCGCTGTAATGAACTGTATCCGGTCACATGATCAGTGATTCTTCTTGGCATCATCGCCATCATTCTTCTCTTCACTGCTTCCCTGGAAGGACACGAATTCTTGGCCTTTCACTTGCGGATGATTCGGCGTATGTTTATGCACCTGTTTGTGCATTTGACCGGGCATTGTGTGTATGTGTGTGTGTGTGTGTGTGCGTGTGTGTGAAAGAGAGAGAGATTGTTTCTTACTGTTATGACAATGGGTAATACGCGGTCTTCCTGTTCATCTTGCTACTGCCACCTCTCTAGGGCAACTCTTTCACGCATCACTGGAGAAATTAAGATTTCATTTAGTGCTTAAAGATATTCACATCATATTTCGTTAGAATGATGTGAGAAATCTCTATCGAACTTGATAAATCACAAACAGCGCAGTTTGACAAAAAACGTTGTTAAAACACAAAGACGTTCCAGAAAAAAATCTTCTCCCGTTTTTTTTAAAATGTTGATTCAACGGGAATAAAAACCGTGTTGTGTGAGTGCACTTACAAAAAACTATCTTCATACATTTGCGAAGTAGTCCAGAGGGTTGGGTGGTTAAAAAAAAAAAAAGATCAGGGTTTCACCCGAGTGACTGAGGAGAGGAGGGGATACAAATGATCTGACTAGTCACTAGTCTGTCCGTGTGTCGAGCTCTTGGACTGCACGGGCTGAACTCACAGCACGACACTGTCTTGTGAAAATTTCTACTACTAAATAAAAGTAGACTCAACTCATGCATTTGCTGTAGAATACACACTAGTATCATTTGATAATAAATTAACAGTCACTAGTCCCAGGGGTCTCCCCCACAAACCGGGTACGTATTTGGAACGTACACCGCGCCTTTGTGCATTTTATTTGAATGTGTGATTAAAAGTTTTCCCCACAATGCACGTGTGGGCTGATCGTTCAGTCTGTGTGGTACCAGGTGATGTACATATTTCGCTATCAGTCTCACTGTTAGGCCTTCATCATAATTACAGATAGCGCCTACCCTTGTTTCGTGCACCCGGCCCCCACTGAGGTGGGCGATACTTGAGGTAGAGACGAGGCGGGATTCCCACACTCACCCACTCGTATACATACACGTGGGAGGGATGTAGGCCCTCATCATCGCATGCAAACAAATTTCTGCACGAGGTCATCATGTATGAACAGACACCCTTCCCCCTCCCCCCCCCCACACACAGACCATGAATGCCAAAGTTGCGGACTGCCACAGGACTCCAGCATCGATCCTGTCTGCGGGCTCCAGCAACAGAAGTACGGGAATAAAGCTTTCTTTCTCCATTAATATTCGTTAATATTGCAGATTAAAGCCAGCATGACGGTGTGTGTGGTGTACAGCAAATGACAACAGCTCTACAGGCGAGGGGTAGTTACAGTACCACCCACACACTCTCTTCTTGTGTCCACCCGCATATTCCAAGGCTACCTCTCGGTTCTGTGCGAGCCACTCATTTCGTAATGTGAAATAACAAAAGTCTAAAGTGAGTATCTATAAGAAAGCTGGATTGTGATGTGCATCGTGTGCCTATCGCTCTCCTGTCGAGGTTACAGGAGTACAAAGGGTTAGCGAGAATGTTCCGCAAATATGGTTGTCATATAAAAATGTGCGCAACAAATATCTGATAACATCTGCCCGGTTAAGAGGATACCACCAAGATAGCTGAGCATATAGTTCTGTTTGTGTTGCTGCAGTCCACATCGTTGTATTCATTGTCATCAGACTAAGTTAGAGGTAAGGGGCTCTTGTCGTCGTTGTCGTAGCGTTGCCGTTGTCTGGGGTGTGCTCGCTGACACGCGGCTAGTCTCTTCTCTCGTCTTCAGACTGCCTCGCCTCCCTGCACTGTAGCATCTTCATTACAAGTCCTCAATGTCTTGAGATGTTGCCAGACCACTGAAGTCCACGTCTTCACATTGTGGCCAGGTAATCTTCAGATTCAATTCTCTTTCGTGATTGGCGATGAGGGATCCTCCTGCAGCATCTTATCTCTATGGCCAGTTTCCGAAGCCCGCTGTCAGGGTATGATGTCCATTCTACCCGGATATTGTCCACTCCACACCCTATAGGAGTCGATGTCACATAACATATGGTGAATCATAACATCATGGAGTTGGCACCAAGTTCAGGCATCTAAGTACGTACACAAAAACTCATGCATGCAGGCGTGCCGACACACACACACACACACTTTATCTCCATTACTTTGCTGTTCTCGCCTGCAAACACAAAAGAATCGAAAGCACTAGAAAGCTGTTGTGTACATGGACCTTTATTGCTGCACATACACTAGTACCGACACACAAGTACACAGACAGTAACACACCAATTACACATAAATACTGACACATGCCGCGGACTTGGCTTTGACAAGGTAAGCCGTCCGCCACACATCATACTGTTTCAATCTTCCACTGAACTAGGATTGCAAGCACGGACAAGTACATTGCCATGAGAAATGAAAAAGTTTCGCTCTGTCATACTTATCTTAATTCTAATGAACTCTAAAAGCCCGCGCACACACGTACAAGCACGCAGGCGCGCCCTCACGCGTGCAAGACCACGCTAGCATCATCACAGACTGATGGAGCAACCTGCAATATCTCCTACCCCTCACCCATCCATTCCCACCCCGGCCACAGCCACAAACCAGCAGTCAGACTGTCTACAGCATTTGGGCGACTGTCATCAGACACAACTGTAGCCAGAGAGGGTGCTGCGGATGCCTTTGGTGTTGCTAGGCAACCAGAGAGTAGACAGCCTGACTGCCTTGCTCGCGCTGAGCCCATTCTGCAGGGCACGAGGTGGTCAGAGATCTCGCAGCCAATGGTCTTCGGTTAGGAAGGTCAGGCACCTACAGTTATCTGGCTGTTGCACTCGCACGTGCGGCTGGGAGAGACTCTTGGGCACCAGTCCTCCGGCACCTCTGGCATATTCACCCCCTTCCACACTCAAAACACGCACCTAATCTACTCAATGACGATTTCTCCTCCCCCCTCTCTCTCCTGCTCTGCATCTCGTACAATCAGCTCTTATTCAACTAAAAACAAAATCAAGGGGAAGAGCTGGAAAGTACAAATCTTATGCACTAAAGACTTGGGAAAATATTGAGCTGAAGGGATGATGCAGGCGTCGCCAGACATCTTGTCACAATATAAAACACGAAAACAGAAAGGATTCTGACAGGATAATCTCGCGATGTTTCTGTCCATCAAGGCAAGACAGTTTGTCTGGCCAGGGGAAAAGAACGAAGAAAAAAAAATCATGATGATGATGATGAAAAAAAAAAAAACAACAAACATTGGCAATAAGAAAACAAGAAGAAGTCTCAAGTTTTGACGAGCTTGCCCATGGGTTTCGTGTAGGGCAAGGAGAGCTTGTCCGGAAGTAGGGTTACAGTGACGTCACTACCGGCCCCCACCGCCGCCTCCAGCCCCTGCCTGCTGGTCAGCCGTCGACATGATCATCAGCATGATGACGACAGGGACGATATACATCCACTGAAATAGATTCACACACACACACACACACACACACACACACACACACAAATAGCAAATGAGTTACGCAATTTGTGCAAGTGACAGTTACCAGAATGCAGTCACACAACTGACTCAGGGTTCAGGACCTATCAAGTGAAAACAATTGATCTTCCCTAACCCACACTAAACTACACATCTCTGCCTTCCTTCCTCTCCCTCGTCAACACAAAATAAGCACCCCTTCCCCATACACCTAACCCCCTCATCTCAAGAAACAAAAAGCCAAAGAAAACAACACAGACAGACAGACAGACAGACAAACAGCCAGACAGACAGACAGGAGTCCAGCCAGAAGTGAGGTGATTACTAATACCTGTCTGACGTTGGGAGACTGACGGGCGCGAGTGACAAACACTCCCAGAGCCTCCCCCCCCCCACTCAAAAGTTACTGCAGCCCACACGGACAAGGCCACTGACCACTGGTGGGGACAACGTCCGGCTAGTCACCTTGTATGATATGGCGTTAAGCCCTCGCTGTGTGACCTCCTGACCCAGCAGGCAGTCACATGGACTGAGAGACAACTCTGCCGATCTACAAGTCCTCCAATGACGACGACAGCCACGAGCCAAAGCGAGATAAAGCTGACGATGAACAATCATGTGCGCAATTGAGATTTTTCCAAAAGGCTGACAATGGCAGTGGAGACAACTCTGGGCCAGTCACGCTGACAGTCTCGCCGCCAAGCAGGGTTGTCGTTACATGATGAACAGCGATGACAGCGATGTACAACGATATCCAGTGTTAAGGCAATAAAGCTGGAGGTCACCAAGATCACCGGTCGATTACCGATTCGACCACCGACCTTATTCAAGTCCACCACGAGTACAAAAGTTACTACTCACGTTGCTCGTAGTGTGGAAACAAAACGAAACTGCATGTTCTTTCAATACAGACTAGTCACGTGATATAAACAGGTCATCCATCAGTCGCCGTTGTTGTCAAATGAAAATTGGAGTAACACGACGCATGGCCGTATGTATGAGAAAAAAAAACAACAACAACAATTGTTATTAGTTATTAGTAGAGCGATGGGCTTGGCACAGCCGTGCGACTGACGGCGACATAGCGGGTCTGTTTAGTGCAACTTGCAATAGTTTGTTAAACTACACAGCAAATCTGTAAGTCAAATTAGCCTCATGTGAAGTTTGTGGAGAATTGTTTAGATGAGTCACAAGCTTTTTCACTGTAACGCGTGAATATACGCCTCCAGCTATGTTCTGACCGAGTGTCGTGCCAGCCTTTAATAAACCTCCCGGGCATATCGCGCCACATGCAAATAGAAGCAACACTGAAATATATTCTTTAACAACAAAAATTACTTCTCTCTCTTTCACTCTCACTCACACACACACACACACACACACACAACGATGAAAGAGCAAGATCGCCGTGCGCAGGTGAACCTAGGAGTAGGGGGAGTACATCAAAGTTCACATAACTGATGATGCGGTCTAATCGACCCCAGGCTGTGGTCAGCTCGCCTCGTGCCGTGGTCATCATATCGACTGATGGTCGAATTGGCAAATGATGGAATCAACCGGCCCCCGTCGTGAAAAACAAACGATCTAAAATCAAGAAATACGGTGGGTTTTTGTTTAAATCACTTAGTTTTGCCTCTTCTCTCCCCTCATCCTCACCACATCGCTCTTGTCTCTCAGTCCTGCAATGTAAGACAATGTCTTCAAAGAGTTATTATCTATCCGCCGGGTGGCTGCCATACAGTTTCCACACCCGTTTCCAAAGATCTTACTCTGGCTGTCGGTGTGGTTGCTGACGGCGAAACAGCTGTGTGGAGCCCGAAACAACACTGACATGCTACAACGTGATTTGTGTTCAGTGCGATGATTCTCGACAAACACTCCCCCTCCCCCCTCGTGTCAAAGCACGTGCATTCGTGTAACCGTTATCCAAGGTTTCTTGCCGGTATTCAATGTCTCTTGGAGCATCTACACAACTAATGCCGCCTCTGTAATAACACTACTAGTAACCAAATACCTGTCCATCACTACTCTATGAATGACAACAACAAAATCTTCTCTCTCCTCCCACAGTGCAGCTCCCTTCTAGCTTCCCCCACACGTGTGTAGCCCCCCCCCACCCCAGCTTCTCATGTAACCATCATGACTAAGCTTTGTTAGCATATTGCTATCTTAACCAAATGCAACGACTGCACTAGACTGCTGCATGGCTGCTGCTATTTCATCATAAGTGATCTAGTCACGCCCACACCTCGTGGTAACAAATAAAAAAAAAACAATTAAAGAAAACACGGGGGTGGGCGTGCACGTGAAGGAATAAGTGCGCGAACATACACCAAAACATACACACACATATATTACAATATCACACCATACACACATATATTACAATATCACAGCATACACACAGGGAGAAGTATAAGGAGGTTACTGGCATACTGACAGGTTTCCCTGACATGCTCAGGTTGGGTGCTGTAAGACTGGTCAGCAAAGATGTGGCCGGTGATGCAGGAAGAATACACAATTAGCTCTCATGAGATGTTGTAACCCAAGCCAAGCAGGATAACAACACACACGTCACTAAAAATAAGCACAAAACATGCAAAGATAACTTACGTTAAGACGAATAATTTTATGATATCAACACGGGAAATTTTCTTATAGAATAAATCGAGAGTAAAGTCGAGTAATAGCTTTAGAGACTCTCTCGCTCTCTGTGCGAGTCTCTGGCGGCTGAGAGAGTGAGAGAGTGAGAGCCAAAACAAATTACGGAAGGAGAGAGAGAACTGCTGGAGTGGTGAGATGGTTGGGGTGAAGGATCAGGCTAGCTCACACATTACTCCACTTACAGTCAGTGCAGGCAGACGAACTTTATTGAATCTTTGGCAGGAAGAAAAAACATGCGAAAGAGAGAGGCACGAGACAGAGGGGAGGAGGAAGGTGGCTATCATTCATGCCGACTTTATCGATGAGGAGCGTCATCGGCGGTATGCTCGCCCTTCTGACCTGTCACTACACCTGTTACCGCCGCTTACGAAAAAGAAAGAGAATAAGTAGTAGGAGAGAGGTATAAGAGTATCTGGGAGTTGTGGTATAAGACCAACTTGTTCCGCACTATAATGGATAAAAAGTGTGTGTGTGTGAGTGTGAGTGTGTAAGTGTGAGCGTGTGAGAGTGTGTGTGTGTGTGTGTAAGTGTGTGCGTGTGAGTGTATGTGTGTGTGTGTGAGTGTATGTGTGTGTGTGTGTAAGTGTGTGCGTGTGAGTGTGTGCGTGTGAGTGTGTAAGACCACACTGGACAGTGTGACGAGCCAGCCTGCTGCAGTGCCCCGCACGAGACACGCGTAACGTGGTTGCACGCCTGGTGCTGGTGCCGGTGCCGGTTCTCTGGTCCTCGAGTCGTGGTGTGGCCTTCAGTCCGCGTGCAGGTGACCAGACGAACGGCCGCTCGTTCTCTCTACACCGCTCTGCCACCCTCTGCTTGCACTTGCAGCGCAGTACCAGTTGTGCCACGTGACCGGAACACGATAAGGAGGACCCCTACACAAGCTTGTGGTTTACGCCTGTCTGTAAGTACCGGGAACACTATTCCCCTTCTCATTGTGTTTGAACTGACATGGAGAGTACAAAGTCAGGTGCTGTTAACTCTTGAAGCAGCCGCTACTATGTGACATCATCCGCACTATAGGACAGATACGACTGATATCTCATGTCAGTACTCTAGCACACAATATCTCACCCCCTCCCCCCGTTGGTATACGACTTCATCCAAACTATAGGATGTCGGGTGATATCTAACCCAGAAGTGCAAAGCTACCTTCAAACGAGCGGGGCTATAAGATAATAAGATATAAAGTGCCAGAATGTGAGCAAGAAGAGATACAAACATTGAACACAGCGGATCGCTCTTGAGTTTTGTAAACACGCCAAGACTTTGTACCCCGCAAAGTCCAGCAGGCTTGTTGCTAAGGCAACTCCTCGTTGGTATATACCCACATCTGTGGCACTGGCAGTCTGCGTGTCCTTTCAATAAATAAATAAATAAAAAGACTACATAAAAATTCACAACTCATTTGTCTTAGGAAACAAAGTAAAGTGACCGCCATGTTCTGCTAGTTATCAGCAACTTCCAGTTCGACTCCAACTGGCCTTTCAAGAATTGCAAAACATGCAGACGAATCGAGAGAGAGAGAGAGAGAAAAAAAAAGAGGCTCGGATGGTAAAGTTCCAGCACAGAACCTGTTAACTCCTGTTAAGAAAAGAATCCCCCAAAAAACTTGATGCCAAACGGGCAGCAGCCACTGAGCGCAGACGGAGACGCCGGCTTCCGGCCTCTTGAGCTTCACTTTATCAGTCAATGAAAAAAATATCTCTGAGAGAGAGGAGAAAGACAGAGAAACATATAGAGGGATAGGGAGGAGAGGATAAAGAGAAATTGTTGTGGGGTAGTTACTGATGGCGCAAGTCGTAATCAATGAACAGTAATGCAGCGAGTAATGAGCCGGCCATTGAGCAACATGTCCGCCATGCATCAGATGTCAGTGAGCACAGAAATCATCATCATCATCATCATCATCATCATCATCATCATCATCATCATCATCATCATCATCATCATCATCATCACAAAGTACAGAGTCCAGAAAGCAGGTGACACACGAAGTAGCCAGTAGACTCCAGACAGTGGGGTAGGTAGCTAGTTAGTGCCGAGTACACCAGGTACACCAGGTACATGTCCTTACATTGTGATACTCAGTTTCCTGCTCATACAACTTGTGTTCACATGATCTCAGTACTTTGTTTATCTTCTTAACCAGGCAAATGTCGAACGTTTGACCAAGTCTGGCGATGTTAGGTGTGCAGGACACAGGACAGTAGTGGTTACAAGGCTAACGGTAGGTACACGGGATGTGTGGTCACCTGACTAGGTCCAGACTACCTGGTCAGTACACTGTTGACAGTATGACTGGCACTGTAGCGGGTATTTCGGAGGCTTGCAGCTTCGGCCCTTTAGAAGAGCCGTTACCAATGCCGGGTGACCCGGGGACAGGTGCTACACCCGACACCCGTGACATGCTCAGTAAACATGTACGTGTGTTGAGAGACAACAGTGTATCTCTACATTATGCCCTGCTTCACGTAGCTGTTTACATCATGCAGGTCATCTCTACCTCATGCAGCTTTATTTCTACATCATGTCTCGCTCCATGTAGCTGTTTACACTATGTTCCGCTTTATGTAGCTGTTCATCTCTACATCATGCAACACTTCAGGTAGCTGCTTGTCAAGTTGTTGTAGCGCTTGTAAAGAGGAGGTGGGAGGGGTAAGGTCCATGGTCTATTCCAATCTCGGGTGGAAGAATTGACGCCGCGCCGCCCTGCGGATATCCGTTGCAACACCGCACAGGGAGCTGGGCATCACACGATTTTCAATTCTTATATTAAAGGATGGACTGCAGATGTGAGGGAAAGAGCTATGCAGCCTCGCCCAGTGTTAAAAGGTCACGGGGTGAGAGCCTCCTGACCGCAGCCCTAGTCTCACACCTACGATGCTACGAAGTCGATCCAAGGAACTGGAGGGACGGGGTCGTAATTACTCCTGGCTACGACTTCCGATTCACATTCTGACAGATAAGCGCCGAATTTACCGAAATCACACAGCCACCCCATCCAATTATAGGCAAGAGGCTGCTTTGCGGCTGCAAACCATCGATCATTCACAAGAGTTATATAGACACGTCATCACCCTACCCTCTCCCCATTTCACCCCCCACCCCTCTTCCGCAAGCCATTACCAC
The DNA here is from genome assembly GCA_004794655.1 of Marisa cornuarietis. Taxonomy (NCBI): domain Eukaryota; kingdom Metazoa; phylum Mollusca; class Gastropoda; order Architaenioglossa; family Ampullariidae; genus Marisa; species Marisa cornuarietis. Next base: position 292,279 of record SMMW01000057.1, on the reverse strand, counting down.
CCTGCAACATCAACGACTCTGGTTGCTTCCAAACCCACCCTGCTCCGGCCCTTCAGCATCTGATTCTTTTCCTGCCAGCGGGTGGATTGAGCAGCTCACCTGCTACGATAACGTACTCTCTATCACCACTATAACCCCAACCGCCACCCGACTACTATAGTTCAGGCAGCGAAATTCCTGCTGGACGGTGTACCCTGGGTGCCACTTTGCTGCACGACGACGACGCCATCAACTTAGTATCGACCAGCGCGCGGAAGAAGGGGGAGGGGGGCAGAACCGGACCAAGGAGGTGGCAAGCACCCGACAAGTAGGCGAAACCCGTGGTGTGTCCTTGGCACCTCACCCTACAATTTCCCTCCCCTTTTAGGGGTAATTCCCCCATCAATCACAAAACAGAGAAGGCCAGACAACGAGATTACTGACGTTTCCAACTCCAAGACTGGGTCAGCTGCTTGGCGGGCCACCCGAAACGTTCGTTTTGCAGCTCCTAAGCTTCCAAGCTAACTTCAAATATAAAAAAAGATATTTCCGTTTAATTAAGAGACCCCCGGTTCAGTTCCCCCGTGGGCGTGTCAGAAAACAAAAAGAACCGAGTAGGCAAACTAAGGGAGGTTGGGGGTGAGTGGTGGAAGAGGACGGATGGGTGTCCTCTCTAAAGGCTCGCTTCAAGGACTTTACAAACTGGTTGACCTAGTGGTCGCGATATCTGTTACTACCCAGCATACCATATTTCCTGGCATGGCTGCAAGAGCGATGTTTGAGGTGGCTTTTTTTTATTAATCAGAATTATTAAGGCTACCCAACTATTGGTGTGAATAGGTCTTGTGTCTGGCGAGAACAGTGTCAGCAGTACACTGAACCCTCGTCTGTTCTCGGCCCCTGGCTGAGCACGTGATAAGCATCGTGATGACGTCAGGATAGCGCCCTCGTCAGCCCTTTGATCTCGACGACCTAGCGGTGGAGGGACGGACATCTGCAAGATGGCAGCTAGCGGCTACTGCCCACACAAGCTGGCAGGCAATTACGCCCACCAAAACCTCTTTTTTATGCGTCGTTCCTTCGGCGCGCGCGCGCGTGCGTTTGTGCGTCCCGCCTTCACGTCGCAAACTTCCCACATCCTACCAGAGACAGAGAGAGAGAGAGAATCCGAACAGAAAGAAGATCGTGCAGTCCGCGACATCGACAGCAACCAGCGCGACTGTGCTTGGGGGACGGCAGGGGATACATACAACCACGACCTTACAGTCATTACATGCGAGTGCTAGTCATAGTCATAGTCTGCTTGCCTATCAACAACAGCAGTGGTATATGTCTTCTGATGATGATGATGATGTAGAAAGACTATCGTATAGAAGCGAGTCGTGCGCTTGTCGTGTTCGGTGTACAAAGAAACGGAAGGATAGGCGAGAGTAGAGTTCGACAGCAGAATGAACAGAAAGTAAAGAGGTGAGAAGTGTGCTCACCATCTCGGCCATTCAGACAGCACATGTATCGGTGTGTTTGCCAGTCTGTATGGCTGCTTGCCTCTTTGTCGTCCTACCAGTTTCTCTAAGATGTGACAAAACTGATTTTTTTTTTTTTTTTTTAATGGTGTTTTACGCCGAGCCAGCAACTAAGGCTATATCACGGCAAGACAGCCAGCCCTGTAAACAGATGCCACATGCACAGAAAGAACAGCGTGCCCGAGACGAGAACTGAACCCAGGACAGCCAACCTTCACTGCATTGGTGACAGACGCTAACCGTTGCGCCACCGGACCGCCTCTGACAAAACTGATAACCGATTTCAGAATAAATAGCTACAGTTAGAACCACATGGAGAGAAATCGCCCCCTCTCCCCAACACACACACACACACACACACACACACAAATATTGCAGACCTAAGAAACAAAACGTGTTTCGACTGACAACACACACACACACACACACAAATATTGCAGACCTAAGAAACAACGTATTTCGACTGACAACACACACACACACACACACACAAATATTGCAGACCTAAGAAACAACGTATTTCGACTGACAACACACACACACACACACACACACAAATATTGCAGACCTAAGAAACAACGTATTTCGACTGACAACACACACACACACACACACACACACACACACACACAAATATTGCAGACCTAAGAAACAACGTATTTCGACTGACAAAACACACACACACACACACACACATACACACACAAATATTGCAGACCTAAGAAACAACGTATTTCGACTGACAACACACACACACACACACACACACACACACACACAAATATTGCAGACCTAAGAAACAATGTATTTCGACTGACAATACGCACGGAGAATTATTGGTGAAATCAGTGCAGCACTCTCCTGATACAAACAGCGTTTACAACGGTAGCAGCAGCAACCGGACACGTGATCACACGCGGGAGGAGAGAGGGGGGGTTAGACAGAGGGAAGCGCGGAGCTTACTTAATAGTCTCTAACTAACCATTAGAGTCTGTGCAGTGTTTAACAAGTATTTAATAGTCTCTAACTAACCATCAGAGTCTGTGCAGGGTGTAACAGTATCCAGTATTTAATAATCTTTAACTAACCATCAGAGTCTGTGCAGGGTGTAACAGTATCCAGTATTTAATAATCTTTAACTAACCATCAGATTCTGTGCAGGGTGTAACAGTATCCAGTATTTAATAATCTTTAACTAACCATCAGAGTCTGTGCAGGGTGTAACAGTATCCAGTATTTAATAATCTTTAACTAACCATCAGATTCTGTGCAGGGTGTAACAGTATCCAGTATTTAATAATCTTTAACTAACCATCAGAGTCTGTGCAGGGTGTAACAGTATCCAGTATTTAATAATCTTTAACTAACCTATCCTCTGTAAGTACGTGCTATGGTGAGAACTAGTCCCGGGCCTATGTAAGTACGTGCTATGATGAGAACTAGTCCCGGGCCTATGTAAGTACGTGCTATGATGAGAACTAGTCCCGGGCCTATCCTCTGTAAGTACGTGCTATGATGAGAACTAGTCCGGGACCTGTCCTCTGTAAGTACGTGCTATGATGAGAACTAGTCCCGGGCCTATCCTCTGTAAGTACGTGCTATGGTGAGAACTAGTCCCGGGCCTATCCTCTGTAAGTACGTGCTATGGTGAGAACTAGTCCCGGACCTATCCTCTGTAAGTACGTGCTATGGTGAGAACTAGTCCCGGACCTATCCTCTGTAAGTACGTGCTATGGTATGAACTAGTTCCGTCTCTCCTTTGTTTCACGAAAAGCGGAGGCTAACCCACAAATTCTCCCACTAGCTCCCCCCTCCCAACAAATCTGACGACGACGACGGCAACGTGCGCATAATGCGTGACGCCGACTTTGCCCCATGCAAGCGCGTGCGCCGCTGGTCGCCTAGAGACGGCGGGCGCCATGGCGGCGCCGACGAAGAGGGACCGGAAGTGCACCAGACCATGACGGAAAGGGAATCAATCGGGTTCTGAAAGCCGGAAAGAAATCGGTGCCCTCGTAAATAACTAATACACAGATAAGCAATCAAACATTTAATGAACATGGGTGTCAGGCTGAAATACCTTGAGATCATCTACAAAGTGTAGCAAGGCACGCCATCACAACCAACCTATATACCCTCCACAAGGCAAAAATAACTTCCACCGGTCGTCGTGGTTGGGTTTGGTGGGGGGGGGGTAGGAAGCAAGCTTTTCCCGCAGTGGCACAGTGGCCTTCATACTCTTGGTGAGATACGTGGGTACTCATTAAAACTGTCGGCTGCCTGGAGATTCCTTGGAAAGATGGCTCACTTCTGGCATGGCCCTAGGCAAAGAAAGAGTCTCTCTCTCTCTCTCCCTCCGCCTCTCCCCCACCCCCACCTTCTTCTCCTAGTCGTTGAGCTGCGCAAAAGTCGAACATTTTCAGGAAAAAGAGCCGATTATAGCTGCATGTACTTAATAAGACATACTCAGGTATGTGACCTCCAACAAACGATTGTTTACACACATACTTATCTCCAGTCTCATTTGCATTCACTCGTCATTGAGTGCGACAGCAACTCCGTTAGGGGTTGAGGGTCAAACTGCTTCTCGCTACCAGAATCCGATGACAAGAGTAGATGGGGCTGTCGTCGTTGATAAGAAGTTTTCACACAAGGGTGAGGTCTTCCCAAGAGGCACAAGGCAGTGAAGTCAGAGAGACTCCGACATCGTTGGCAAATGCGATGAAGTGGCCTCGCACTATGTGAAATCAACTACGATCAGAAGCTGTTAACCACTGGTCCAACCCGAAATGTCCTTAGTCTAGCTGGCAGAACGTGTAGTTTGCTGTTTAATGCTTTAATGCTTGCTACGCCATTCTCAACATCCGCCAATAAGATGACCTCAAAAGAAAAGGGCCGAGAAGAAGAAAAAATGATGATGGAGAAGGGAAAGGATGTGATGGCAGAATAGCAACGAGTTTCGCGAGCAGATATTTCGTCACGGAGACCAGCATAGCCAGCGAGAGACTTGGAATGAAAACCTCCAGCGATAATGAAAGGCAAGAGCAAAGGCCCGTATCTCTCGCACACCGCCGGCCATTAACAAACACGCGATGTGCGTCTGCGCCGCGCTCACGAAAACTCCTTCCGGTGTGGCGGTGACTTGAGGGTCAGAGTGTGGGAGAAGCTACAACCAGCGGAACAAGTCTTCCACACCAACTCTGGCGTCAGCCATTATCGACCCTGACCAATAAAGAACTTAAAAAAAAAACCCAGAGATTTTGCTAGATGCGAAGATGTCACTGGTCTCCTGACAATATATCCGACCTCCCGCCTGACGTGCAAGGAAATGAAGGAATCTTAGTTTCCTTCCACCCCTATTCCAAGCTCCACATCGTACCTCTCAAAGACTTGGTCTGATTAACCACAATTGTACTGATGACCGAAACCAAATAAGACTGAACAAGACGGTGCAGTTCACTCTAGTTTCGCTTCTCTAAAGACTGGGGTCAGCAGTTCTGCATACATGGAGATGCACTTGGCGCCCCCGCACATAGCTGGCTGCTCTATTCCTTTACTTGCTCTTTATGGACACTGACGGCAGTGACCGCCACTTGAAATGGACTCAGGGGGGGGGGTGTCAGGAGCGCGCGTGCGAGTATGCATGTGGCTGTCAGAGCAGAATGCAAGACCTGTGCGGCACGTGCCAGCAGCAAACCTGAATCACGTGACTGGTAGCCGGAAGTCCGATGTGGCTCTCATCAAGATTATCAGCAGCGAGACGCGCCTGCTTATCTCCTCCCACCCCAACTCTGATAGCCGCCAGTCGGTGGCGCGGTACACCAGCTACTCACCACCACTGGTAGAACCATTCACAAGTTTTTCGCTATATTTTACTTTTTCTCCTCCTTCATTTCTTCCTCCCCCCCCCCTCTGTATCTCTACCCAAACCTTTACATGGACCGTCAACAGGAAATGGAAATACTAAACAACCTTCTACTGTAAACAAAGTAATAAATTGAAATTAATCATTTTTGGAACATTTTCGGTGGTACTAAACAACTTCTACTATAAACAACAGAACACCTGAGTGCACTTTACTCCTCTCGAACATTCTTGGATTAACGAAGTAGTAAAGTTGCCTTCAAAGTGTGATGACCACTGATGGCTTTCGAAAAATCTTACTATTTTAAACAGACACAGGAAAACCAGAAATTGGTTCTAAACCAGAGGAAAACCAGCGTTTTAAAACCAGAGGGAAATAGCTTCAATGCCAGAAGTTAATAGCATCAAAAAAGGGGGGAATAACTTTAAAACTAGAGGTAAGTAGCGTCAAAACCAGATGTAAATGCTTCAAAACAATGAGCCCCTTTAGCGCTAAAGTGCAGAGCAAAACAAAACAAAAACAAAAAAAACAACAACAAACAAACAAAAAAAACCCCATAAGTTGTAATGCTTGTGCGTGTGTTTGTGTACGTGTTTGCATGAATAAACACATATCTGCATAAGGTCACGTTCGACACATCATCCATGCACACCCACACACGGGCACAATCAAGCACACACCTGTTGGCATGCAGTACTGTCTCCACGCACGTACGTCTCCTCCTCCTCTCTCTCTCTCACACACACATCACCTCCTGTGCACGCGGTCCTTCTAACCAATTAAAAGTGGAAAAGCACAAGGTGTGTGCCGTAATGAGAGACATCATTCACAACACTGGCTGCGCCCTTCAACCCTCCCAGCCATCCTACCCTCCGCCGCAGTGCTGGGCGCGCACCACGCTTATCTCAGCATCCCCGCCACCCGTCCAACTGCCCTCTCCCTAGTGTTTGGTAGAAACAGTCTCTGGCACCAGTGGAAGGACAAGTTTCAGACGCAAATCGCTCAGTTCAGTGAACGTTTGTAGCCCAGACGGAGGCTCGCTGGTCAATGGACCGACCGCACCCGCCAACCGTCCACATGCTGGGCGGATCCTCTGACCGCAGCCAATCACCCAATTCAGGTAAAGCCCTTCAGCGGAAACAGCGATCTGGAGAATGAAGAGAGAACACTTGACGGAAGCCATTAAGAGGAAGTAACTACTATCGATGTGACTGTTCTGGTGTTAGTGTAGAATTGCTGTTAGAGTAGATGTTTCTTTTGTACAGTTAGAGTACAGTATCCGTCTTTAGCTCAAAAAAAGAAAACCGCGGCTATAGGTAACCTTTAATGTAGACGTAAATCGACATTTCTAGAGTCAAAGCAAATGACATTAGTGCGAATACTTCCTGTGTAGAAGTAATTACCAACAGAGTAGAATGCACTTCGTCTGGCAGGAGCCAATCAAAGTCTGGTTATAAGTGAAAGTCGCTTAGAGCTTCCTCCTGCTCTAGCAGAGGTTCATTCAGGAGAAAACCAAACTAGCATGCAGCTAAAAGGACCTTGCATGATGACATTATTCTTCTTTCATTTCAGGCGCCTTCCCGACACTCGCCTCCGGCGGTCTGGCGGAGGATCACGCCGCTGAGACAGAAGAGGCTATGAGGCTCCACCATGACGATGGCCTGCGGCGTGGCGGACCCTGAGGGCGACTGGGCACCCGGAATGAACAATTCGTACCCTATGCTGCAGGCCCTGCACTGGATGGCGACCCACAGCGAGCTGGCCATGCCACCTAACCATAGCCACCCGGTATCCACGCAGCCCTACCCGACCGAGACCGCGTACGAACTGGTGTCGCAGGACGGCTTGAAGAAAGTGATCTTCGTCTTCGTACTGGTGCTCATCCCCCTGCTGGCCGTCTTCGGCGTGGTGGGCAATATCCTCAGTCTGGTGGTGTTGGTCAATGCGCGGATGCGCTCTACCACCAACCTGTGCCTAGCTGGCCTGGCCATCTCCGACCTACTGCTCCTCTGCCACTCCTTGGCCTTCTCCGCTTTCCAGATCCACGAGCTGCGTGACCCTGTGGGGGCGAAGTTCGCACGCGTGGTTACCTTTCCCGTGCTGGGAGCCTACGGCAGCATCGTGTGCGCACGCATCACCACCTGGCTGACGACCATGCTGGGTGTAGAGCGCTGCATCGCTGTGTACTTCCCCATGCGGGCCCGTGCCATCAACAGTCGGCGAGGCACACTGCTGGCTATCGGCGCCATCTACATCGTGACGGCGCTTGCCTTTCTGCCCACGGCCCTACAGTACCACGTTACCTACGTGGACAGCGGAGGCCCCAACAACAGCAGCAGTAGTATGCCCAAACTGGTGCATTCTGCGCTGGGCCGCAACAAGGAGTTCATGGTGCCCTATAGCAACGCTCTTAACGTCGTCTTTCGTTTCGTGCCACTGGCGGTGCTGGTGGTGGTCAACGCCCTCATCATCGCCGCCATCCGCCGGACGGGTGTGTTGCGCCGCACCATCAGCTGGAACCGCACCCACACGGCGGGACAGGAGCAGGCGCGCATCACCCTGATGCTGCTGACGGTGTCAGGGGTCTTCCTGCTGTGCACGTTGCCCGGCGCCATCAACACCATCGTCTCACGCAGCGTGCACAGCTACTCTAAACTGGGCCAGCAGAAAAACCTCTACGAGGCCGTCTCCACCGTCACGTACTTCCTGGAGACGCTCAACTCCTCTGTCAACTTCATCATCTACATGGCCTTCAGCACCAAGTTCTGCCGCACCTACCAGGAGATCTTCTGCTGCCGCCCATCTCCCTGGCACCTCCTCCCAGCCTCCCTGCGCACAGTGCGGTTCGTGCCGCGTGGGGGGTCCAAGACAAGCATTACGGCCACACATGAACTGCACTTCCTCAAGCACCGGCCCCCGCACGCGCTGGCCTACCCCCATCCCCACCCCCAGAGCAGCGGCGCACAGCGTCTTCGCTTTCTAGGCAACGGCTACCTGCGCTCCTCCTTTGATATGGAGGAGGAGCCCCTGCAGGGCCGCCACGCAGCGGCACGGGTGCCCAACGGCGCTGGGATGCCTTGCGGCAACTGCTGCAGTTGTCACCGGGGTAGGAGAAGCCGCAGCCAGAGCCAAAGCCACAGCAGCGACTCGGCAGCCAATCAGTACAGCTGACACTTTTGCGCCGGCAGATGGCGGCCAATCAGTAAAGCTGACACTTTTGCGCTGGCGGAAACGCACCAATCGGTACAGCTAAAACTTTTGAGTCACATTCAACCAACACTGTGAATGAAAGTCTCTTGGCTAACAAAGGTGCCTGCAAGCTGCTGACGGACGCAGGTATACACAAGACACAATGTGACCAGCTCTGCTGAAGGAGTGTTTGAAGGTATCAAGGACAAGTGAGATCTTTGTGGACAAAGCTCTGCTCTAGAGACTGCTGTTGGCTAGTTATCAAAGAATTTCACCTCATCCCAGTCAGATGCATAAACCACTTTCTGACAGTGCTGGCCTACCCCCCAGAGCAGTGGTTCACAGAGCCAAGGGTTGAAGATGAAAGATGACAGTCCTTCCAGGTGACTAATACTTTGAAACTCTCTTTGAAACTGTTTGGCAACAAGAATAACAGTAATCGTGATGTGTGATCTTTGGGTACCGACAGCCCAGTGGACTGGTGGAGTTTAATGCAGACACAACAATGGTCCACATACAAAACTATCAAAAACAGCCTGCAGGTTACAAAATATTACAGAACTATTAATTCTTGCATAAAAGAATGGACAAAACAACTTTGATAAATGCACTGAAAATTTACAAATCCATGTGAACACACACACACACACACACACACACAAACAAGTGCTGGTGCTTATGAGACTGACTCCACTATGTTACATTAAAAACACACCTTTCAGTAACAAAGTTGAGTTTAATTGATCTCAACTGAAAGCTGCTAAAATGCTCTGCAGACATGTTAAAAGATAATGAAAATAAGTTTTTCACTACTAATGATCCAGAAAAATGCATACTTGTGACTAAGAAAGTGCAACTGCAGCCAATTTATATTTAAATATGAGAAAATACTACTGTAGCTGAACTTGACATTTTTCTATTGAATATGAAGGAAACTTGGCCTTTATCTGTGTCCACATGTTTCTTATCCACTTTCTCTCGTGAAAGGCTGTGCTTATCACCAGTCTAACCAGACTAATGTGTTAGAAAATTATTTCTGGTCTAATGCTCAACTTATGGATGCTGTTTATTTCTGACAGTATGTATGTGTGTATACGTGCATACAAAAACATGAAGTGTAAAAAACATTTGGATGCACAGAGGTGTGAAGCATCAAAAACTATTATTTAACTTGTCCACTGTGAAAGTCTTGCTTGGATGCAAGTCAAATGTTCGTAGGGTCTTTATCTCACTTTAAGTTATGTTTTACTAGAACTGCAGTATCAACATGCAAGTAAGCATTCAACTTCCCTGCTTGTAAAACTTGAGCAGCACTCTCCATGGTGAGCAACCCATGTCAGTTCGGTGTTCGGTGCTTGTAAGCATGGTGAAACAATCCTGCATGTCAATTTCCTTATCAACCATCTAACAAATGTTTTTATGTACAGTGGACATGTTTAACCAGTACTGACCCACTGAAGTCACCTTTTTTTTAATCATTCCAATCAATCACAAATCCGTTAAGCTAAAAGTTATTTGAGGTTAGAGTTTTTTTTAAAGAAAAGAGTGAAAACCTAGCAAGAAAAAAAACCAAACAAAATCAACTAGAACATACAAAGATTAAAGTTTTATGTTTTTAAAAAAAGTATAAAGCTTCAACTTTCAAGGATATGGAAATATCATTAAAAAATTTAACACTGAAATTTAATGCTTCGGATGGAAGCTAAATTGGAAGTCATGAACAAGAACTTAGCCTAGATTTACGTATTGCAAATGGATCCTTCTCCTCCACCACCATCAATATCCACAGAAAGTTAAAATCACTTTCACCTGTTGCATCCAAGTCTACAAAGTGTTAAATTGTTTGCCATCACCTCTTGTTGCATAATTCGCTCTCGAATTTTACCTTAAGAATGCCGACTGAATGCCAAAAACAAAATCTTACAGTTCTCTCTTCTTTGATTGATCAAAAATGTTTTACTTGCCTGCTTATATGCCTAATTCAAAACTGTCTACAGACAGAAGTCTAAGAAGGAAAGGGAGGTAAAGTATTGTTAAGCTTCTGAAGAACGCAAGAGTTGCTTCCCTTTATGCAGAACTGTGACGACACTTGTTTTTAACGCCGTGCCAGCAACTAAGGCTATGTCACGGCGAGAAAAAGTAATCCTAATCTAAAATGTTTTGGGGAAAAAAATGCCCAAGTGATATAAATATGACATCTTAAAAATTAACCCCCCCCCCAAAAAAAAGCAGGAAACACATTTGAGAGGCGGGAACATGTAAAAGGAGTGTTGTGGCCCAAAAAGGCCACCAACCAAAAACCACAAACTATCGGGGCATAAAAAAATTAAATCTTATGATGAATCCCTATCCGCCTTAAAAAGGTAAAAATAGCTGCCGATGGGACAGACCTAAACAAAGAAAACAAAGAGCTTGCAATAAAAAACTGCCGGTGAATACTCTGGAGTCCAGGACAAGTAATTAAAACATATACAACATTAAAAATTCCTTGACACCAAGGACAAACTGGCGGTGGTTCACCTCGTAAAAGGTGCAACTGCGTGGCATAGGTGTGTTCTAGTCTTAGTCTGGAAAGAACTACCTCCTCCCGCCGCACAGGATGGCATGCAAGCAGTCTGAAAGAGAGGGGAGGGTGGGATGTAACTTATTTTGGTCCAGAGTGTCCCAGTGGCGTTGCCACAAGGACTGAACATAGGCCGAGAGGAGACCTGGAAATTGCTGGAAATGGCGGTGCCACACAATGCTACTTAATCAACTCTGCTAAATAATGGGTGTTCAAAGAGATCAATGCGCTGAATGCCTAAACCCTCCTCCCCCTCACACACACACACACTAAAAAAACACAGGAAAGCTTTGTTCAAAAATGCCTACATGACTCAAATGTGGCCGACAAAATCACTTTTGAAATACTGTATGACAATCTCTAAGAGAATGAGGCAATTATATTTAAATCTTTGACTACCCTGATCAGATAAAGTGACAGAAATAAAATGAAGAAACATGAAAAATCAAAATGTCTCTGAAAAAACATAATCATTTGGCACAACACTCAAGTGTTCATCAATGGTATCTTTTCTTAACAGAATCACCACACACCAATCAAAGCAAAAAAGACATTAAGATTTCAGCCACATCTGAAAATGTTACTGAAACTTTATGCTGCTTTTAATCTTATGCTTACTATTTGTGAACTTTGCAATTTCGTTAAGGTTAGCATTATTCTTGCCTTAAAACAGTGACTTGCTTATTAGATGCAGCCTGTGAAAAGTTTATAATCTTAATTTCTTGAAGTGATGTTTCATCAAGGATTGGCATTTCTGATATATCAGTTTTTATTATGACATTTCACTGATGCTATTTTTAACACCCTCTGACAGAGTGGTTACAAAGTGGCTGAATCTTAATATCACCAGCAATATTCAATTTTTTTCTCCTGTATGATGCCTCAACTGACAGAAGATGGTGCTTGGCCCAAATCCACTTAGGAAGACATAGATGTTGACCTGAATACTTAGTTCTGCCAGGTTACAACTCTGAAGCAAGGAGTCTCCCAACAACTTTGAGATCAGACAGACTTAAGACCAAAAGAACACACCTTAGGGAAAGCAGCCAACATCTATGACATCCCCTTTCTTGGCTTTTTGAGAATTAAAACTTCAGTGAGTGAGCCCATCATTTGCTGAGATTAGATTTTTGGGAGAGGCTCTGATTTAAAACAAACACAGATATCTTGAGACTGCCAGAATAGGACAAAGTATTAATAAACTATCTGCTGTTGTTATTAGCTGTGTGTGTGTGTGTGCGTGCGTGAAAGAAATAGTTTCTTTGACTATTTTAATGATTTTTGAGGGTTGTGACAGGCCTATCTACATAATATTAGTTATAATATATTTGATTTTATTTTTGAGAAATGAGAAGACAATGCTAAAAACACTGTTGCCTTACACATCCTCAACGTTATAAAGAAAACTATAAAACAGCTACAGATTTTTTAAGTACAATTGCAGATATTCTAGCACACAGACAGAAGCTATATTTTTTGGTGATAACAGTGTCCACTGTTATTTGTGCTTCACAAACAGCACATTATGTTACCATTTGTTGCTGTTCAATGTCGTTCAGTCCAAAAGGTCATTGGTCTACAGTCAGTTTACAATCAGCTGCTATGATTAAATGATGACTAAAGCAATCTATTCCTTGTTGTGCTTTTACCTTACACTGACACAAAAAAATCTGCAAAGAAAACCAGAATACTGAAGACTGCATTTGACAGATGTTTGCAAGAAGTGTGTGTATGGCAGAAGGGAAAAAATAGAGCTAGACAGCAAGGAAACAACTATTGATGACTGACAGCTTCTATATATATATATATCGGTATAGGAATTAATGGAGAAATGGACTGTCAAGTGATTATAACACTGGTGGCTAAGATTGAAGGTGAGCATGCTAGCTGATCTGATACTCTGATGACGCAGCATACTTCCCCCAGTTCAACTGGATGCCAGATTGATACCTGACCCCCCCCCCCCCAGAGAGGGTTGGGAAAGAAAAAGCAGCAAGGGAAAGGAGATGGGTACCAAGATATGTGTAGTTTCTAACAACTCACTCTCAAAAGGCCAATGGGTTACATGACCAGCTGTACCATTTTTTCAATTTAAAAAACTCCAATTAATGCCACATAAAAGAGCATGAGCAGGTAAACATGTAGCAGGGACCACAAATGACACACTTAGCATGATTACATCAACAAGCAACATAATGCAAATTATGTATTTGCCAAAGACTACACTGACAAGCAACATAATGCCACTTACGTATTTTCCAAAGAATGATCGGTTGTCCCCCTGTTGGCCTTTAGCTCGTTCCTGTTCATCTCTTTTTACCTTTTCAAGGTAGGTTTGTGTATCAGGTCTGTTTAAAAAAAAAGAAAAAAGATGTAGCTGACAGCTCTTTAAGTTGCAGTTGCAGACTGGTGACCGAATTACATCAAGATCAATACACATCCCAACACAATAAATATCAAGATCAGTCCACCTCCCACCACAATATACATCTACTAACACATGCAGCTAATACACTGTACAGCTATGCATCACAAATGCAACTTTCCAAAATAAGATTTAAACTATCTTAAAAAAATGCGATGAAATATTTGTATGCCATTTTATAATAGGTAGCAGCAATCGCCTCAATGGTGGTCACACCAACAAACAAAAGAATCCAAAATATCATATTTTCAAACTTTCAAACTACGTTTTGTTACATTTACATTATACTTAAGTTTCATTGCCAAAAATCAAAAACAAAAAACAAAAAAAACAAAAAACATGATATTAAAGATTTGATTTTCTACTGTCATAATTTTTTTATTGTGGGTCTTGCTTATTGACGTGTGCTGAAGACAAAATTACAACCATACCCGAGACATTTTTGAGAAAGCAAAAAGTATAGTTTGGAAAATTCCATGTTGAATGCTAATTATATGTATCAGGACTTGTACAATGTAGCTGGTGAGAAGTTCACCCTTTCGTTTTATACATTTTTGGGGGGACAAGAAATTTATACAGAAGCACAGCAGGGTTAGGATTAGTTTTCAACTGTGCAATGTGCAACACAGGGTGACAAGAAGACAGCTTTGTTATTTTCTTATTTTTTTGTAGTTTTTAGTAGACTTTATGTAACATATATGTAATAAGTTTGGCACATTTGTGTAAAATCAATGTGTAGATCAAAATATTTGCTACTTTCTGCAGGTCTTATGATTTTGAGACACAATAGTGCATTAGTCTTTGTTTCTGAAGCCATTAAATATGCTCTTGAAGTGAATTCATACAACCTAATTTTTTTATTTGGGCTTTTTTGTGCTTAAGGTTAAACAATAATCCTGAGCTGCTCATCTATTTTGTTTGCATTAAGAGCAACTTTAAGCTGCAAAAGCGAAGCTGTCGTTGTTACCATCACTTGATATAAAATAGCAAAGATAGAAACTTATTTTATTTTTGCTGTTGTATTTCTTGTATTTTCATACACCTCACAGCATCTCATATTTCAAAGTGATATATTGGAAACAAAAGTTTGACTGCCCCTACCTAATTATAATCACCCAAATACTCACACAGGTCCTGACACTGATTGAATTGCATCCACTGCTGTCTTCCAGTTGGTAAGATTGGAAGCATCTACTATAGCACCAGTGCAACGTCCAGGGACTGCATGCTCAGACACACCCAGCACCTCTCCTGTGGGGTCAAAGTTGATAGTAAGCTGGTCTGTCAGGCCAGATTCATACAGGCCACACTGCAGCACAAAAGACAAGATACATATTTTCATGTACATGAGTCCTTCCTTTTCTTACACACCTTTACCCTCTCTTGTTCTTGTACACCATCATGGGTACTCAAGCAATTCAAGAAGCAATATAATTCACTGTATAACTCCTAAGCTAGTAATCACAATATTTTTTTTCTTTAATTGCCTCTATGGATGAGATGCACATGCCTGGATTACTTCCCTCTTTTCAAAAGCATAGTGTTAGAAAAGCTCTGGATATCTGATCATTGACGCACACACACACACACACACACACACACATTTTATATGTGTGTAAATTTTCTGTATAATGTAAGCACCAAATAAATATTTTTAAAGGACAGACATCAAACAAATAGTTCTCAAGACAAGTAAAAGATGATGATAATCATTGCTGAAGGAAATACAAGCAAAACACACAAACTAACCAGTATAGAATGGCATCATGTTTCAATGTTACATCTTAAGATGCACACACACACATGCACATTTTTATATACAGGAAAAACATTTCTTGATCCTTAAAGGGAAAACTAAAACAAAAAAAACAAAAAATGATTAACTCAATCTCCTCCCTGAAGGGTAACATCTACAAAACTTGCCATATGGCAGCAATTTAAAAAAAATAAGAAAAACAATTATCACATAAAATATAGTTTTGCATTTTAATTAAGAAATTCACTATTGCTTCTTATAGGCAAAAGCATGTTTTGATCTTTTAGAAAATCTACTGACCAGCTTACCCACAGCTGCCTCTAAAAAAATCTGTTTCAGAGGGTGGGTCATGTCAAACAACTAGGTAGTACACAAACTTACTTAAGTAAGCCGAAATCATCCAAAAGTGCAGGAAGGTTTTCCAAACTGAGTGAAATCACGAAATATATGTTGTACTTTTAACAACTTTGTTGCATAGGCTCTCTGGAAACTAGTTGAGTACTGACCCACATGATCAAAACTATGAACATCTTGCTCTGCCACAAAGGAATTGTTTCTAAAAAAAGATGGAAAAGCCTGTCACTAAATTCTAACCAAGGGAAGTATCTTGTAGAAAAATAATTCAAATTATCTATACCTATATACCCTCGTCAAGGGAGAGTTACTTCCCATTTAACAATGGAATGGAAAAAAAATCAGAAATATTTGACATATGTGCAGAGAAACACTTCTGGCTCCAGAAAGCCAGTGCACTTCTGTTGTGTTAATAAACCAATGATTTGTTAACGAGACTGAATAATAGCAAACTAAGATCCTCACAGCTCTGGTAAAGGTGGACACATAGCTGTCTGCATCTGTGTTACTTCCCTTGTTCAATGGGATGCGCAGTCTGTAAATGCCATCTTCATAGGCAAGTTTCTGCAAAATAGTAAAGGAAAATATGACTCAATTACCATCTAAGCCATTAAAAAAAATAAACAAAATTATAAAGACAAAGGCTTAACTGCTCAGAACTTTCTTTGACTATAAAAAGTACCTAAGGGTATCTCAAAAGTATATCTAGTAACCAAAAAAAAAAAAAAGAGAGAGAAGCTTAAGTCTGATATTTAATTAAAATGCTGAAAATTCAATGTATCAACAGTACTACAAGTATTATCATTTTTACCCCAAAACATGTTCAAAGCATGAACCAGATGCACAGTATTTACAGAGAATTTTTTCTTTCAACTATCAAAGATCAGTCTGTAATAGTGTATGGTGTGATTAACTCAAGTGTGCAATAGCTTCCTTCACAATCCCCAGCACATTTTCCTACAGAAGACATAACCCTTGCCTTCTTCCAATAAGCATAGCTTGTCTCCCTGATCTGAATTCAGATTGTTTTACAGTCATTCAGAATTGGAAAGGATTAGATTTAAACATGCACCCCTGTTTCTCTTAACACATATATTTATCATATATTTAAAATTGTGGTTTGTTAAAATTATGATGAAAAACTAAAACTGACAAAGGTAAAGGTGGGGGTGGGGTATAGCTGTTGGTGTTTTACACTGAGCCAGCAGCTAAAGCTGTATCACCCAGTCCTGTACGAAGGTGCCACATGCAGAGAAAGAGCAGCATGCCAGAGATGTGATCTGACCCCAATACCCGATCCTCACTGTATAGGTGACAAGTGTTTAACAGAGTGACAAGAGGACTCTTCACAAGAGTAAGGATCAGCTGTGACTATTCAGAAGACAGAAGCATCACCTTACTCTTGCTGATGTTCCTCAGCTTGACATCTGCATTTTATGAAGCTTGCAGATCAACATAAATCAATACCAAGCACTATTTGGCAAAGTGGTATGGGTTTCTGTGTAGCTAGACCCTGCTTCTCAATAAGCAAGTGACAGGCAGTAAATAGAATGCACTAGCCACATAAAAGAGCTTGCAATCTTTTCAGAAATTTAAAATAATTGGAAAATAAACATACAGCCAGCTGTTCCCTCTCTTCGTGTGTTAAAGGTGTTGCTTGAGAAAACTGGGCCTTGTTGGATTTGAGAGAATGAATCACAACCGTGCCTCTTTTTGTGAACACTGGCTCAGGACCTGAAAATACACATCATAAATGACAACATGTCAGTCCACATGTGTGCATGCACACACACACACACACACACTTCCACCAAAACATACAGGAAGACATAAACTCACAAAACCATTAATTCATCCTATCGTCCATCCTTTAGTGAAACTCCAATTAGATTGTTCTTCTCCATGCACAATTTATACATTTTTAGCTTAAAAGTCTTTTAAGAGACTTTTGAGAGTACCTTGAGTTTTCTTTTCCAAAACAGCTAGAGATTGTAACTGTACAGAAGTCATATTTGTAATTTGAATTATTGTCACTGAGTGAAAATTTGCTTAACTAATTGTGAGGTCACACACAAGCATTGTTAAAAATTACTACCTGAATCAAAACTGTGCTCAATCAACAATGTCCGAGAGCCTTCAAATTCTTCTTCTGCCTGCACCAATTAAGTGACCAATGAGTGAGCGGAATAAAAGAAGAAAATGTCGATGGATCTTACTTGAATGGTAGTAAGGAAACACAGTGGTTTATAAGACTTTGTAACAGTACTAATACTGAGTCTGTAAGCTCAGACCACTATCCTAAACCATTAGAGTTAACTATCCATTGCTATTTGAAGTTTCATTAAAAAATTTAGTATTAAAAAATTTATAATTCTTAATAACAAGAAATAAGAAGGAAAAGTGTAAATTGTAAACCGTCTTTATGGTTTATACTTTATAGTGTTGTAAAGGTCGCCTGATGTTTATATCGGAACCACAATACATTGCTCTTCAAAACTGAACGCTATTGATAGATGCAATCAGTTGTCAAATACGTCAACATCGCAGCAAGAAATCAGAACTTACGCGAATTTTGACGATTAGGACAACGAAAATACTCAATAAGCTTCTCAACCCCGTGGAGCAGTAGGGCGCAACCATGTTGGCGGTCGCTTGAGCCGATCAGCGAATTTTAGCCATTCAGCAACTGTGTTTCAAAATAGCTTTTCCATTCAGCCAATCGCTCGACTGAATACTTAGACACCTTGTTGGTGCGTCTGTGAATCTTCTTAGCTGCAATTTTTGAGTTCGTCGATGATACAGTCTGGTTCCGCACGGATATATTAAAGCGTGCCAGGAATGGAAGTCGATGTAGACGACGCTCTCTTAAAGGACGACATCATCTTCTACTCTATTTTGTATTCTTCAGTGACAGTAGCTTTTGCGATGGCAGTTTTATCAAAATTTTTGACAAATGAAGTCAGGTTCGGTTTTCGTTCATTTCTTAGTCTCATTCTTCTTTTCTTAGGAGAACCGCTTTGTCAGTTCTTCGTCAAAGGACCAGGAGGACTGATTGTGTTTACCGTTGGCTGCCTGCTAGTTTACAGTATTCTTCCAGCCAGCCACATGGCAGTTGACAATAAGGCTGTTCTTGTGACAGGTGGGTGTTCATATTATGAATAGATTGACTGTGTAAAAGAATACCTCGCTTAGGACTGAAGGAGAAGATCCTTAAGATCCACTGGGAAATTGCGCACTGAGTATATTAAGTGCATACATTGTACACACACGGATACGCAGCTATTTTTATACGCTTGTCCTGTGTATATTTGTCATAATGCAGGGTGAAGAAGTATGTAAAATAAATTGCTGTAGTGCAATTGCTTTTGCATTATTTATTCCATACCTGCTGTATGGAGCCTTCTGCAACAATAATGATACCTGCATGATAGTAATAGTGCTTTGAATATGAGACAAAAATATTTGTAATATATATGGCGTCTTTTGCAAATGCATATCACTTAGGCCCAGTGGCGTAGGAAGCTGCTCGGCTTTGGGGGGGCAAGCTCCATGCTGACAATGAATAACGTTCACATTCTTGCCTTCCCAGCATCTTTTTTTTTTTGGGGGGGGGCTGCCCCCCTTGCCCCCCCTGTTCCTACGCCACTGAGGCCTATGTATTCATATGTACACATTCCTATCATTCTGTATAAAGGTATGCAAAAGGTATGTAATAAAGCTGGAAGGGCTTCCTTAGCTTTTCAGAAAATGGTATTTTATTAGCGGTATAAGTAAGGAAAAAAATGCAGTTTAAACATTTTCAAGTTTTTCTTCAAACAGTGTCAGCACTAGAAGAGCCAGCTTTTCATGAAATGGAATTGGCATAATTTTTACTGATGTTCATTATTGTTTGCAGGTTGTGACAGTGGCTTTGGTCATGCCCTTGTGTTAAAGCTGGACAGCATAGGGATGAAAGTGTTTGCAGGGTTTCTGGACAAGGATGGGCCTGGTGCTGTCAAACTTCGCAATAAATGTTCCGACAGGTATTGTTTTAAGGTTTTGTAATTTATCATTCTCAAATGTCTTGCAATCTTTTAACAACATGTTAGCTACTATATGCGTAATAATTACTGTATAAGTGATAAGCATAATGGGTTATACCAAGTTTACCAAAATATTGATCTTCTACAGTATTTGCGTTACTTGTATGTGTGTGGAGGGTGGGGTCAGTTTTCTTGGGTGAAATGTCCACGGTGAGATGTAAAGCAGTATGGGTATGTGGTTATGTCCCTGATCATTGTCTGCATAGTCCTTTGTCAGTTTTATATCCTTCTGTCCATCCATTACAGGTCTGTTTGGCCAATCCTCTTTAGGAGAGAATTTACCATTGGAAAGTTATTCTGATTTTGTTAGTCGTGTTGTCTATTGTTGCTAGACCATCTTCACTCTGCAAGACACATCTCTATTACAACCATTCTTGAAATGATATGTTTTAATTTGTTATTTTTTATTTTCATTCATGAGAGTAAGCTGCTTAAAGCACCGTGATTGGTGAAATGATTTTCTTGCAGACTAGTTTGCCTACAACTTGATGTTACTAATGAAAAGGAAATAGATGCTGTAACAGAATATTTACAACAAACTGTTGGAGACTCAGGTATGTTGCAATGACAGTAGGTTGTAACATATTACAGCAAACTTGCAGATATGATTTAACTCCTTGGTGCTACTTAAAGTTGAATAGACAAACTTTTTCAGAACCACTTTGATATTGGGTACAAGGCTGGCTTTGCAACCTAGCAGTAATGACATATGCCGATAAACATGAACATTGCACTATGCAAATTAATTCTTCTCTTGTCTGTTTGAGTCAGTTATCTTCATCTTTTTCTTGCATCCTATCCTAAGGCTAACCCCTTTTTTAAGATTAATCTGTATAAATAAGCCCATAAGCATTATGTCTGTATTGTATCCAATGGCACATTTTACATTAAAGTTGACAAGTCAGAAAGTATATTTAGTGTGACATGTTTACCCCAAGTTGTTACCTACAGTGGCATCCTATTAAGGAGGTTAATAAAGTCAGAAGTAAAACAAAGCAGATACTGTTGGAAATTTGTTGATGAGATCAGTAAAAGACTGTAGAGATGTGTTTTGCTGGCAAAGGGCCAAAAAATACATCAGACCCTGTTGTTGATAACAGGGATATTGGGATTCAAGCAATGTGCAGACTTTGTTTCCTAAAATTTTAAGCAATGGTCTTTGATGGCTCCTCAGTCACTGGAGTGTGTGGTATTGGAAATTTATGTTTAAGGTCTTTGGGGACTTGTCAACAATGCTGGAGTGTGGTATTTAGCTGATTTGGAAATGACATCGGACAAAATCATGCGACATGTAATGGAGGTAAACCTGTTTGGAGCAGTTCGTGTGACAAGAGCAATGTTGCCACTCATTCGACAGGCCCGAGGCAGGATTGTAAATGTGTCTAGCCTTCTAGGTTGGTGTTTTGTCCTGTTTTGTTTTTTCTTCCTTCACAACTGTATTTTGGTTTTCATCCTTGTGCCACAGATCTAGCTGTAGTCCTAAGCTCACGTGGAAGGACGAAAGAGCGTGAATGATGTCGGTTTGTCTAAATGCGTATGGATGATATCAAATGATGTGTGATGAAAGAGAGAGAATCGTTGAGCTGAGTAAACACAAAAGGAGGAAAGACAGGAAGTTTTATTGTGAGTGAAGAAGATTTTCTGAAGTTAAACCTGGATGCTATACGCTGAGACGTTTGCATTGTAATATTTTTCTGAATTTGAGAGCCAGTGCCGAGTCATTGTGCCCATATTTATTTGTAGAGGAACGCTTTGCTGTCAGTAGTTAATGTTAATTTGAGAGCGATGCATCAGTACCTAGCTGCTACGTTTGTGACCATTGTAATACCGTGAGGAACATTTCAATTGAGGATATTCTAGATCCTAGTTTCCTATTGGATTATCTGTGCTTATGCATAGACATTTCCTTCTGAAACCTGCCAAGACATTGAAGAGGGGGAGGAATCATTTATTTCTCATGAAATTGATCTTCTTGATGAGCTCTGTATTCTTCCTGCAGGCCGCTTGACGCTTGAAGGCTGTGGAGCATACAGCATGTCAAAGCATGCTTTGCAAGCATATACTGAGACATTGCGGCAAGAGATGGCCAAATGGGATGTCCATGTGGCTCTTATTGAACCGATGTCTTTTCGTACAGGTAATGAAGAGATTGTCTTACCTTTTGGTGTAATCTTAATCATGAAAAGTCCCAAATTCTGTATTTAATGTAGAGAAGAAAATGGTATCTTATTGGTTAAAATAATTTTTGTAGAGAACCAAACAAATGTGAGGGCGTGGAATAGGCATACAACATATTTATTCATATGCACAGTTTTATATATATATGTAGGATAAATTTAGCGAGAATTGGACAAAGGGTGTGAATTGTAAACTGCTGCCCGCCATAGAGTAATGTGCAGATTTCTTCACTTTGCTTTATTGATTAAATTATATGGAATGTACAATATAAGACATTATGATATGCCGACAATGTGCTGAACATTAATGTGATTGCTTCCGTTACTTTTCATTGTGAAGTGTGCACTGAAGAGTTTATGAAGAATTACTAATTAAATTTGTTGCTTGTACATGGTACTTTGAGAATGGAAAAGTATGATAAAATTCATTTCTTAAATGGATATTTGTTGCATAGGTAGTGGAATTATGCTGTCATAGATGATTGATTGGAATTAAGGAACACATTTTTTATTAGTTCTTACCATTCTTATATTTTAAGTGTGCATTTTATTGTGTGTGTGTGTGCACATGCATCTTTTGTGTAGGAAACACAGATGAAGACCTGTTGAGAAGACGGCAAACAGAAGTATGGGATTCGCTAGACCCCAAGACACAAGCATTATATGGCTATGACTATTTGAATGGCATATATTCTCATGTTGTGGCATCTGCCTCATCTTTTCCAACTGACCTCACCCCAGTCATCCGTTGTATTCGAAGCGCGCTGCTGTCCATTCGACCTCGGGCACGTTACCCCTGTGGTACCGGAGCAGAGTTTATCATTTGTTCTTACCCACTTCTGCCTGTCTGGTTTGCAGACAAAGTCATGGCCACTTTTGGACTTCTTCCACGTCACCTCAAGCCTGCAGGTCTTGTGAAATGAGAGTGCCATCACTTATTTCTTTGCCTTTCCTGATGATAATATCAGCAAACTTGCTTTGCTGCAAAAAATAAAAAAACAAAGTAGAGAAACTGGCGGCTGAAAGATTGCCCTGGTTTTGTTTGTATTGTGATGATCTTGAAATACCAGGTGTTTGACTTGAAAGCAGCTATTGCTATTTTTTTCTCCCCATGAGCAACAATTTTCCAACATTTCTGTTAATCTTTTTTATCTGTAAAGTTAATTATGGCAAGATATGTTTTCACATACTTTTTTGTTAACAAGTGGGAAGTATATAATTATTGCATGAAGTATTTAAATAAGCTTGCCTTGAAGATGCTTCAGAGGAAACTGGTCTTGAATAACAATCATTTTTCTTACACATTCATTCAAAAAGAGTGAAGACATTGTGAGGCAGTGGTCTGCTCAGGTTTCTTACAATATGGATGAAGAGATTTGAATGGTGAACCCTTACTGAAAACTTGATACAGAGCCCAATTTTGTCTTAGAACTGCAGGAACAGTGAAATGCTTCTTTGACAGCTTACTTTTATATCATTATTTTTGCCTTTTTGCTATATTAAAGTTAAAACTCTAGATACACAACTGAAAGATGCATTGATGTAGAGCTTGCAGAATTTATAAGAAGTTACAGTTCTCGTCCTATTTAATAATAATAATAGTGAAGATTTTTATAGCGCATATTCACGCTCATAGAGAGCATGCTCTTAGTGCTTAAAACGAGGAAGAGACGTAGACTAAGTAGATACAAAACAAAGGGGACGAAAGAAAACAACAGTACTGACGACGAAACAGAAAACAAAAGGCATCAAGTAACAGGAACAGAAAAATATAGTGATTCTGCAAGAAAGATGGGTAAAGTAGCAAGAGGGAAGGGGGGGTTAATAATAATAATAGTGAAGATTTTTATAGCGCATATTCACACTCGTAGAGAGTATGCTCTTAGCGCTTAAAACGAGGAAGAGACGTGGACTAAGTAGACACAGAACAAAGGGACGAAAGAAAACGACAGTACTGACGAAACAGAAAACAAAAGGCATCAAGTAACAGGAACAGAAAAATATAGTGATTCTGCGAGAAAGATGGGTAAAGTAGCAAGAGGGAAAGGGGGAGGGTAAGAAGGACGAGCATTGTGTGGACTGTGTTAGGAGTAATACTCAAGGAAGAGGTGCGTTTTCAGTGCAGATTTGAAAGATTCAGTTGTAGGAAGGTGGCGGATATGGAAAGGGAGAGAGTTCCATTGTTTTGCAGCACAGTAGCCAAAAGTCCTGTGACCATATGTTGTTGTTCTGGTGACAGGAACAGTTAGGATACGGTCATCAGACGAAGAGCGTAGTTGTCTGGACGGAGAGTAAGGGATGAGAAGTTCAGAGAAATAGGACAGGAGCCAGCAAAGAAATTAAAACACAGCACAGACAGTTTGTACTGAATGCGAGAACGGATGGGTAGCCAGTGTAGAAAACGAAGGAGAGGAGTGGCATGGTCCCGTTTCGTGGCTCTAAGCACCAGACGCGCAGCAGAGTTCTGTACTTTCTGGAGTCTCTGAATGAGGGATGAGGGGCAGCCTGCCAGCAAGGAGTTGCAGTAGTCAAGTCGAGAAAGTCTACATGTGAAACCAAGTTTTCTGATAAAATTACAAAACAGATTAAAAGCTATGCAGATAAAAACCCACATTTAATAATATGAAATAGTCTTTATATAAAATTGTGTGTTCTGGATTGGATGTTTTTTGTGTTTACATTCCTCTGTGCCTACTTAAACACTGAAGCTGTCATATTGATGCATTTGTGTGGCAGCAGACATGAATATTTCAATTTTTCCCCAGAAACAGATTTGTTGCACAGCCCTTAAAAATCCCCCCACCCTCCAATTAAACGGCTGTGTGTGCACACAAAGAATGCTGCTTGCTGCTTGTCATTTTAGTTGCAAATTTTGTGCCGCCTGCTATGTATTAAAATGCTTTTCAACTGACCTTATGGTCCAGAGCAAGGATGTAGGTGTTCTTTAGACAGATTTTGATTCCATGTCGGGTATGTGTCTCATGGACTGTTGCTTTAGTGATAACTTTGCAGTTACAGAAATCCTAGGTGGTGATAATTGGTAAGTCATAATAGCTGTCAGGAACCATCTGCTAGTAATCTGCATTTCTGTGATCATGGAAATCTTTCAATAAGGACCGTTAACGTCACTTTAGAGCAGTTGAGAGATCAGTCTGGCCAACTATAATCCTAATGCAGAAAAGAACCTAACCCAAATAATGACCTTATGAGTGGCACTTCTTGCAAACTGGATTAGCTTCAAAGTTGAGCAGGAAATCATTGAAGGAAATGGATTGTTGGGTGCTTTGTGATTGCTTGACTGAAGCAGAGCATGTAGTAGAAGCTCATTTCATCAGCAGTCTGCCAAGCTGGCCAGTTAGTGTGAAGACTGCTTATGGTAGTGCAGTAAAGATTTTGAAATACATTGTAAGGTTGTGGTCACAACTATATACTTTTCTACTTTATGTATATTTCATCATATCCAGGGGCTGTGCTAACTTTCAGCAAGCACTCTCTCATTAAAAAATATATGCAGTTAAAAATATTTTTGGTGTATTAACCCTCAGCATATCATAAAAATATTTCTATGTTCAAAAACATGGGCTTATAATTTATGATTTTGAAGACGATAGTGAAACTACAGAGCCAAAATTGTGGCTTGCCGTGCTCTGCCGCTAGGGCCATAATCGTGGCCCATTGTGCTAAGAGGGTTTTAAAGACCTATTGGACTTAAGAAGAACAAATACTCTTCCAGGTTCTTTGCATTTAATAATTTTTTACAAACGAAGAATATCAAACACCCCATTGTGTTGTAAAAAAAATTATAAATAAAAGAAAAGCAACATATTCAATTTTGTCTGTAGCTTAAGTTTGTGTTAATATCATATTGAAATCTTTATAAAGCAAAAACAACTTTGAGAGAAAAGAACAAATCAGTTTTAAGTGTTGTTGAACAAATGATGTCTTTTAGCAATGAGACATCAATTAATGGTTGTGTTAAAGTGGAGCATATGCATGTATTATGCTGTGATCATGTTATGTACAAGTCGGCTATCATCTAAAAATTATTTTTCTGTGAATCAGATCACCGGTGACAGTTTGTTACTACATTGCAGGGTGTGTGAGCCAGAGCTTGTTGCTGAATGGTAGAGCTTGATTGTGAGGATTTTTTTTTTTTTTTTTTGTCCAGTACTGCATATGTGTAGCTTACAGTTGAAGCAATCAATGCAAGGTAAAGCTTGACTAAATTTATGTGAGCAGCATAAGAGCCATTGATTTTAAATACCACACTTTTTTTCTCCCACTTTAAAGTGGGGAAACAATGGATCTGGAGCTGAAAGTTCAAACATTTGTTGTAAGAGCAACTGAGTGTGTGTTGATGTTAGAAGTCACAGGAATATGCACAATTGTTGTCTAAAAAGAGATAACATCAGTAGATTGGATATGTTCTTTTGTTTGAAATGATGGGAAGACAAGCAAATTAGAAAGCATTTAGTCAGTTTTGCTTTTGTGGTGTAGTATAGTGGATATTGATAAACGAAAACATTGCAGAAGCAGAGAATTCAATGTAATTTATTTCACTTTCATGAGGTTTATTGTGTATGAGAGTCTTTATGTTGTGTGGAAATTTTGGGGAGCAAATAGCCTCCTGTAATGTTTTTCTGCCTGCAGTGGTGTGGAAATAATAAATGTGCTGGAGGGATCATTGAATCTAGTCAGATTGCTACCATGCCTTTCTTAGCATTTTCAGCAAATTATAATTATAGAATCATGTGAATTGAAGATTTTGTCCATATAGGTTTTGTAGGTGGTGCCACTTACATAAACATGAGAGTCCCAGACATTTGTGTGTGTGTGTGTGTGTGCATGTACGGATGCTTGGATGTACATATTGTTGCATAACCTTGCACCTACTAGACATAAGGTGACCCCTTTTGCAGCATTACTGGCCTTAGACATGAAGTCAGAACTGAAGTGTCAAAGAGTAGGACTGTTTATTATTTGGCATTGTCCTTAAGATGTTTCATGGTTAGCATGATGCATGCTTTGGATCTCTCATATAGCTTAAATTCATTCTTTCAAAAAAGTTTGCAAAATAAATGAAAGGAAGGAATGGGAGATGTTTTAATGGAATGGTGTGTCAAAACTGAGTGTTTGACATCTTTACCCAGTACATGCACTTTTGAAAGTGCTAAAACATCTTTTTAAAAAGATATTGCTAGCTATTAATGACTTGGTCTCTTGGCCTTTTTGAATGTTTGTTGGTGTTTCCTTGTCAGATACTTTGAGAGCCAGGGCTGAAAACAATGGCTGCCTTTCCTGATTTGTTACAATTTATCTGCAATGGTCTAGTTTCAGTAATGCCATTTTCCATGAAGGAAAAGAGAATGTATTCTGAAAAAAGACGGAGATGAAATTTTTTGAGAGCAGTGTGAAAAGATGGATTAATGGTTTGGGTTTTTACGAAGCTAAGGGCTGTTTCAAACTAGTGTGATAAAGGTTACTATTGCTGTAGAGTCTAATAGTTTTGTATGATTTGCTCAAAGATATCCTTTATTCTGTAATAAAGTACCATGCAGGTGTTTAGAGGGGTACTAGAAGACTGAAAGTACCAGCACAAACAAGCTTTTTTTGGATGCTGAATCTCGAATAGGCATGTTCCAGGCCACATTTGCTCAAAGATCTGGCGAGACGATAATTATCCATTATATTTTATTTTTTTGTGTCTTTTCTTTTCCCTCTTGCAGACTAGCATGGTTTTGCATGAAAATGCAGGCTTTACTTTTCATTTTTTTAATGATATTTTGTTCAAAATGTTTACTGCACATGTAATATTTCATATTTATTTATTTTGTTGCTTTTGGTGCAGTATATTTGCATCGTGGACCACTAATAAAAATTAATTTCATTTAGTAAAATGCTGCTTTAGTAGTTCTGGAAGTTTGTCCATAGACATGCACACACATGGACATTCCCAGGAGGAATTAAAACACACTGTCAATCAAAAATTTATTTAGATGCATGTGTGATAATTTTGTGATTTCGCATTCTGGAGTTTCACCTGATATGATAGAACTTATGTGTTTAAAAACTGTTATTTTATAAAACTAAGAAAAGAGAAATCTCTAGACTTGTACAATTTCTTTATGTCAACCTTTGAATCGTCATGTCCATTGTTTTTGCCATGAGATAGCCTTAGTTGCTGACTTGGCATAAAACAGTTAACTAACTAACTTAGCAATCTGGAGAAAAATGCCAGACAAGACATGCATAGTGGGGTAAAGATAGTGGCATGAGCTGGACTTACTGGTGTAGAAAGGGAAGAGGAGACTGTTGCCAAGTAACATATGAACTGTGAAGTCTTGATAATGTATTGCTCGTTAGATGATAACGTGCATTACAAGTGTGGCAAATAACAATGACAATGAAGCTAGGCACGTGGGTCTGACGATTAAAACAAGGAATGTTATTGGGTGTTCAAGCATAAATGCGCTGGAACAATGCTGTCATGTGTATATAAAAGTGAAAACTAGTGTACATTAGCTTCCAAGAAAGATCATATTGGAACCCAAAATCGATTGTCAGTTGTTTGAGCTTGCGGATATTTGCATGGTGAAGGCCGGGCGGTGTCCACAGGACATCCTGAATGATGACGTGTCCTACACGATATTCAGTGAGTGCATGCGACACTGGCAGCCCACCTGCACCGGTTCCAGGACACGGTGGTACTGGTACACACCATTCAAACACTCTCCACGTCGCAGAACCCAGGTGTGGTAGTGAACAGGCTCGCACTTCATGCGGGAATCTCGTGAGTCTTTCACCGTCTCACCTATCGTGGAAAGAAAATGAAGTGCATGTTTAAACGCCGGTACCCGACTGACACTGCCTCCCCCCCCCCAACTCTGCTATTTACGAACGTCGCCTTTATCACCATCTACAAAATATTCCAACGCTTTGAGACCCACAAGCAGAATCAGATTTAATATTACATGTGTGATTTAGACCTAGAACTCGAACAAAATTACTGTTTTCTAATAATAGTCGTGACTGACAGTCTT
This sequence comes from Marisa cornuarietis, assembly GCA_004794655.1. Classification (NCBI taxonomy): domain Eukaryota; kingdom Metazoa; phylum Mollusca; class Gastropoda; order Architaenioglossa; family Ampullariidae; genus Marisa; species Marisa cornuarietis. The sequence goes on along the minus strand of SMMW01000057.1, from coordinate 263,326 downwards.
TGAAGTCTGGGTTTTTATACTGCCATTCCCTCACAAAATGTCATTCTCTGTCGCTTCCCAACTCTTACGATTTGAATGCCGGGATTCTTCAGTAAAAATCTCCAGTAGGAGAACCTACTAAGTTTGGCAATAGGCGCATGGTCTTAGTCTGGCTCCCTTACTCCATCCTGATCACGTGAGAAACCTACACACCTGGCTATCCCTACAGACGTACCTGGCGCCACCAGACACCTGGGTGCCGATTCCCGAATCAGGCCGCTGTCTGCTGACTGACAGTGGCATCGCGACTCCAGAAGCATGGAGGGGACTCGCGTGGTGTCCATGTTGATGACGTAGTAGCTGGGACACAGGTCCCTGTCCGTCACGTTCCAGTAACGTTGGGCACAGTCACGTGGCACTCCACTGAAAATCTGTGGCAAAGGGCCACGATGGCATTGCATTATGGTAGTGCTGGTTTCCGACCTTTTCTGTTCTTTTATTACAACTTGTTCGTTTGCCACACATACACACACACTCTTTCTCTCTCTCTCTCTATATATATATATAGATAGATAAAACTGCGGGTTATATAAATATATATATTACATATAACTGTAGGTAGTGTATAGATAAAAAGGTAAAAAAAAATGTATATATTAATATACAGAGAGAAAAGTAACAGTGCTGTACTGTGTTGCTTATGTATGTATTCGTGCTAGAGATAGGGATGATTTTTTTTTGTATACAGCGCATGTAGCCTTGGAAGGATATGTTAACTGTCATCATCTGTGTCTGTATGTCTGAATGTGTAAAGCGCCTTGAGTCTTCTTTGGTAGTTGGGTAAAGCACTTTATAAATGACCATTGTTACTATTTATATTTTTGTATATAAAGCGCTGTGAGAACGGCTTTGGTGCTAGGGAAAGGTGCTACATAAATGTGTTGTATCATTATTATTTATTTTATTACCAATAATATATACAGTAACTAATTTGTGTAACTGTGTCTGTGTGGCAGGGGAAAGGATGTAAAATTTGTATTTGTGGAAAATCAGTATTAAATTTATTGCTGTATATATATATATCAAATACTGTTATCTTGAACATTGTCAGTGTAAACGTCTAAGATAACAAGCACAAAGCATGTGTTAAGGGGAGATAATTTGCTTGTCTCGATCGCCGGAAGGGGCCTAGCGTCTGAAGTCTTAGGTTTTCATCTTGAAGTCTCACACTTAAGCCTTCCGGACAGCAAGTTAGAATGAAACAAAGACCGAGAGAGGCTTAAGAGAGATTACAAAGTGAGATTACTGATCGCTTCGGCTGCTGCTCGACAGGGAGGGGCTCCCCCTGCAGGAGGCTGTCACGAAGCTGGGGGATTTGGAAGAAAGTCTCGTGGATCAGGCTGGCGGGGTTGCCCTGGCTGTCCAGCAGGCTTTGCAGGTTCGGAGGCTCGGAGCATGCTACGTCATGGAGTCTGCCTCTCGCCACGCACGTGGTTGCCATGACAACGAGCGACACGCACAGCTGTCACCCATGAGAAGAAAGATTGCAGTTTAAAAGATTAGTTCTTTTGTTGGGACAAGAAAGGTTGCACTACTTCCACTCTGTATCATCTTTCTCTTTTTAGAGGGACAACATAAAAATCAAAATGAGTCATAAAAATGTGTTTAATAATACACTACCACCTCGTTATCTCGCCACCAGCCTCGTTAGGCGAGAGGCAGGGTTAGAAACAGACAGGGACTATGATAATTCATGACTACGAGTAGCTTGTTGGGGAGTCCGTTTTGCCATGGCGAGAGGTGAGGTTGGCGAGATAACGAGTAGAGACTGTATTTGCACGTTCATACAGAAACTCTGCTCTCAGTTAATAAAATGTATAATATAATAACATTCCTTATCCATTGCAGCGGACACTTAAAACTGGAAGTGCAAGTCCGTGTAAAGTTTTTAAGGGTTTGACAAAATTGAATTCTTTTTCAAGAACTAAAGATTAATTATACGGTCTGTAAGTTTCAACTTCAGTAGCATTTTAAACACTTCTTGTAATATCGTGTGAAAGACAACTTTTTCTGTATAATTTTTACACTCATTTCTTTCAAAACAACTTGATAGACCCGATTGCCGACACGACTCGCCATTTAGTCCTGTCTTCAGTGATGGTAAGCAAGTCAGGCACAGTATAGCCATCAGATAACTCCACACTCTACTTAGATAGTTCCAAAATATTAGACTGTCAAGAACTTGCTTCCTTTTAAGCTGATGTCTAACAACTATTTTTGAATCTGTGAATCCCAAATAAGGTGACACAAGTTTAATTCACAAAATCAGAAAACGACCACTTACGGCAAAGTTAGACAGTCTTGTCATTTTCCAGTAGATCCTTTACAAATATCCAGAACCTTCCACACCAGGTGTCTTGTGGATTTCTCGAAGCCTCACGTACTCGGCACACTGTGTGATTGTCGGCTGACTGTGTTTGAAGTAAGATTTCAACCTCAAATCGTTTCCAAATCAGATGGAACTGAGATATCGTTGAAACATCGGTGTGTCCTGCGAAGCTTATATACCATGCGAAGATCATTGAGGACGAGGCTGTGGAAGACAGGGACGCGGAAAAAATAGAAGGAAGAAGTCCTCTTAAAGTAGGTTGGTCTCTTCTCTGCAGGATTGTCCTCTCTTTGTCCTCACTCCCCTAGCCAATCAGTGTGGGTTGTTTTTGTTTTTTCTGGAGACGAATTGCTAATGTACGTGTGGCCAGAGTTTGCGTGATGCCAAAGAGAAAAAAAAAACCCAAGACTTTCCAGATGGGTTTCCCCGCTAGGAAGGCGCGATGTATATCACATTGTTCCAAGAAAAAATAACTGTTTCAGTGTTCTGACATGAGCGGTCCACACACCAATGAACATTGTTATGAAGCAGTAGTATGTTTCCAGAAGAGAAGTTCCGTAGCGGCAGGGTCTTTTGAAACAAAACTGAGAATGTCCTGACATGAAAGTATAATGGTACCATGTGATCTCTGTTGGAAAATAACTGCTTCGGTTTTGCTGTTAATGACTGACTACATTATCGTCTGTGTTCATAGTTATAACAAAGACATTGAGCAGGTTTTCGTGTTCATTTTGTAAGCATTCTTCCAATTCGTATAGCGTTTGTCTACCAAAACCAAAGAGCACGCAGCCGAGACTACATTAGATGTCATCTTGGGTAGATGATCAACTAATTATTCTATTAACTCTCCGTCCTGAGATTCCTTATTACAATTTTCAGTATAACTTTTGGTGGTAGGGAGTTGCCTCACTTATGATAACAACTGTAAACACTTTCGATCAGCGTGTTAGTCACAGATTTTGGGGGACTTGGACTACCTTTTTTTTTTTACTACCAAGATGGTTTCTGGTGACACCATGACCTCTCAAAATAAGTCACATTGAAACTTCTCTATGAACGCACTCAATCGTGTGAGTAGTTACAGTGAAGCTAAGAAAGAAGGAAGGAACACGACAAGGAAGAGGGGTCAGCTGAAAGGTGACAGTCATGGTGCACACGAACTCACAAGAGACCAATGGTCCAAGATTTTGTGCAGACGCCGCGAGACTTCAGAGTGGTCGTGAACATTCCATCATGGGATTGTCCTGTCAGGAATCGTGTTGAAATATCATTAATAGGAAGTATCCCCCACCCAGGCTACTTGATCGATCCCAATAATAATGATTGACAGTGTGCTACCCGCCTCCAACCTCCTCCACCTCTATGTGCCAGACAACATCGCGTGACAAGAAAGACAACTCATGCAAGGAGCCTCGCGCTTGACCCTCAGGGCAGGCAGTCGTGGGAACTTTTAGAAACTTGATACTTTCCCTTTGGCGACTCCAACTTCAGGCTACGAACGATTAAGAAACTTTGTCCACAAAAAGAACAGGGGTCATCTACACAGACCCATCTGCCCATCCAATGCTGTAAATAAAGGAATCCCTCATTGTGTGTGTGAGGGTGTGTACAAGTGTCTCTTTATCTCTTGTTTTCTTCGATCCATCATCTTACACACAACAGCGAAACGTAGGTACAGTGTCTGTAGTCCGTCTTTGTCTTTTTATTGCTTCTCCTCCGGGAGGCGAGTCCTGTGGTGGTCACGAGGAAGTGGATGTGTGTAGTCTATAATCCACCTGTGATGACCCACATACCTGTACTTTGTGCCTATATTCGAAACTTTCAAATCCGACTTCAAAGCCCACTAATGCTTTCATAATCAAGTGTGGTAGTCCACTCATTCCTCAGTTCTTCATCTTTATCCATACTTTTCGATGATGTTTGTCGTGGTGTCATCCATTTGCTGGGCGGTCCGGTGGCGCAACGGTTAGCGCCTGTCACCAATACACCGAAGGTTGGCTGTCCTGGGTTCAGTTCTCGTCTCGGGCACGCTGTTCTTTTTCTGCATGTGGCATCTGTTTACAGGGCTGGCTGCCTTGCCGTGATATAGCCTTAGTTGCTTGCTCGGCGTAAAACACCAAAAAAAAAAATAAATAAATAAATAAAAAATAAATACAAATCCATTTACTAATGCCTGTGTTTTTTATCTGCTCGACTGTCAGTTTGTTTGTAGTCTTTCGTGTACAACAAACTGATGGAGCTGATCGTCTGATTCACACGGGGATGTGCGCTCTACAAATTTTTATTATTATTATATTCACAACATAGATGCACACTATGTATGTAATACATTGTACGACTGTGTTGTGCTGTAGAACTGTACAGGCAAAATCATTATATTACAGTAACCCTTTTTATTTAAGCGAATTGTTTACAGGATTGTTGTCTGGTTTAATATAGAAGCCGCGAGCGATGAAGTCAATTAAAGACTGTCCGTGCAAGGTCAAGTATGACAGACTCCTTATTGTCATGGGATCACAGGATTCATAGCTATAAGCGTGTATAGTGCCGTCTGTAACTGTGGGTTTTTGCCAACACAAACATCCTCCACGCATTTCACCTACGGTCAAGAATGTTGATGATAATAGTCTAATTCACTAAGGTGACCAGACGTTTCGGAAGCGACAGCGGGACGCGTGCCGATGATGGTGTCGTCACCGACAAAGAGCGGCGAAAAAAGAGGGGAGCGGGAGCTCGCGGAATTCTTTTTCCCACATGAGATAGGGGGAGGGGGGAGGCGTCCTGCACCTTCGTCATTTTGCGAGGCTGTTGCTCCCAAACCGTACTTCATTGGCGCATGTTTTAAAGTTTTATTGTGAGCGAATTCAAACAGCCTCACTTTACACAATAAATTCAGTAACTGATCGCCATTATGTACACATTTGCAGTGGCGTAGGAACCGGGGGTGCAAGGGGGGCAGCCGCCCCCCCCCCCAAAAAAAAAGATGCTGGGAAGGCAAGAATGTGAACGTTATTCATTGTCAGCATGGAGCTTGCCCCCCCCCCCCAAAGCCGAGCATCTTCCTACGCCACCGATTTGTTGTCCATTCCATTATCACTAGGTTTGTTGTGTAGTCACCTGGCGGGGATTTTAATATTTTACTGGCCAGCGGCATTGCTAAGAATTTTTAGACCGGCCAGCAAAACGAACACTTTGCCCGCTGGTCTACACAGTAAATCCTTGATACCATATTATTGCGTGTAATACTATCGCAGCCAGCAAAAATGGCAAAATAGAACACATTATTGCAAAACCATTTTTTAAAACTGCGCTGTTAAAATAGTTTAGCTTATAAATTTATCACGGTGGTGTCACGGGAAGTTTGGAGCGGGAGGAGGATGAAAAAAAGGAGATTAGCATGAGAAAGATAATTTAAGTTTCAACTAGTGACGGTGTCCGCGCGGTGGGTGGATGGGCGGGTAGCCGCCTAGCCGGGGTATAGGGAGGAAAGTTAATGCCACTGGGAAGTTGGGGAACTCCGACAGCCGTAACCAAAGAAGCTGACACCTTAGGAGGGACGATCAGACGACCGCCAGCATCGCCGGTATCGGCCGGTAGATCATTCTTTCTGATCACGCGTCAAACACCGGAGTCCGAGGAGTAACGAAAATTAAATAGGGATTGACAAAAAAGGCAGTAATTTACTAGTTGACAAATTTGAAATTATTAATCAAACGGCGATAGGCAAAAGCCAAAACCAAAGGCCAGGATGCGACTCAATGTGCGATAATCAGATTTTTAAATACAAGCGTGACATTGATCGACTTTTTAGATAAAATCCAGAAAGCGGGATATTGGGCGTCCCCGCCTGGACATTCTATAAGCAAGCGGGACATGGGGTCATAGGCGGGACTGTCTGTCAGATGTGTCTCTCGCACAATATCAGTTAATCACTACAAGTACTCAAAACATTAAATTGCTTCTAATGTATTTTTATAATCGTCTACTGAGCTGCTGTAACAGGTTTGCAACAGCAGCGAGTGAGAGAAAGAGCGAAAAACAAAAACAGCAAAAAAACACAGACAAGAACAGCTACTCTTCCACTGATTCCAATGTGTGGTTGATTTAGCTCCCTTTGAGTATAACTTCCTCTGGCGTCCACTTGCCAAATTTTCGATCTAAGTTAAATACACCAGGTATCTCCTCCAACTTAATTAATTTACATAGAATTAGCGTTTAGGCGATTCTTTGTATTGTCGAATCTACGTTATTTAGCAGACTACGTACATTAAAATTCGTTGTAATACCGCTATAATGCTAAGAAATCATCATCATCGAACATTTTGCAGGATCAGCCTTTTATAATTTTGAGTATGTGGTTGAGTCCTTGTATGTTGTCTGTTGTGATATATGCCAGAACTCAATTGTGCTCAGTTAGCCTCTGAGATACCTATTATTTCATTCTTTCTTATTATTCAGACAATTGTTTATCTTTATACTTCCTAGTAATGTTGACGGCTATATGTAAAGGTTTCATCAGGTGTAGATCATAATTTGAACTGGTTGTCAGATACATTAGACAGATAGTAGCTATTTTATTGTATTTATTGAGATGACAAATAATATTAAGGTAAGTATACCCATTCTTGTAGAGGCCTAAAAATGATTAAAAATAATCAGTGTCACAAATCACCTGTTTTGGTGATGTAGGCCTATGTTTTTTGTTACCTCAGAAAGGTGAGCTAGATGAGAAGAAGCTGATTCTGCAGGTGACATCAGGACAGCCATTGCCTAGCAGTGCTCAGCAGGAGATGTCTCTGACAGTTGAAAAATTGCTGGGGGATGCACGAATGCTGGTTACTAGGCTAAAAGAACAAGACCATGCAACAGACAGCCTTATATCAACAACACAGACATTGCAAAAGCGCATTGATGCCATGAAGCAGGTATGCAACATAATATGTATGTATGAAATAGAAACAAACCAAACTTCCTCAATAACACAATGTTAGAATTTGTATCATTTCAATATAAAACAGAAAAAAATGTATTTCTTGCTCCATTTCGCATGGGCAAAAGGCTTAAAATCAGAGTAGCACTTTAGATTGTTCAGCAGCATTTTAAAAAGCAATGTCTCAGTATATTGTTAGCTTTTTAACAGATTTTTTTGGCCAGTGTTATCAGCCGATATTTGCTTTCCTACTACAGTGGAACCTCGGTTCTCGACCATAATCCGTTCCAGAAACCTGTTCGAAAAGCGATTTGTTCGAACACCGAAACCATTTTTCCCATTACAAATAATGTAAATCGTTTTAATCCGTTCCAACACCCTGGATGCTTACATTTTTTAACCTTTCTTACATTATTTTATGCATGAAATTGCACATTAAAATGCTGACAACACATAAAAAGCAATGTATATCTCAGAAAATGTTAAGCAAAATGGCAAAGACACAAATAACATAAACATAAATGTAACCCAGGCTAACCGTACGTTCGCGTTATCGTAATCTTCCGTACGAAAGATTATGCTAACATGAACGTGTAAAAATAAAAAAAAAGGATAAAGAAAAGAATAATGAATAGGATTTTTTACTGAGGGGTGATCTCACGTTCAGATCTCTTTGCTACGGATGACTCGGCTACAGGATGTTCTTTTCTCTTAAAATATTTATCCAATGTCACTTGCTTCTGCCTTCTTTTTAGCACTTTTCGGAAGTGGTTCATGACAGTGTCGTTAAAGTCATTGATGACTCTGGTGGCTGCAGCTTTATCGGGGTGGTGGAGTTCGCTAAAACACTTCGTGCACCTATATAAAATGCGAGAGCAAAACGCAGCACGTCCGCACACAACAGTTGGTCACGAAGAGAGCGCTCTACACCCGTACGCCGCTCAGCATCCCACCCTCGCGTACGCACTCACGTGTCGTACCGACGTTCGAACTCCGATTTTTGTTCGAACTACGAAGCAAGAATTTCTCGAATTTTTTGTTCGGACTCCGATTTGTTCGAATTGCGAGTCGTTCGAGAACCGAGGTTCCACTGTACTTCCATTTTGACTGAAGAAACATTCTTAGTTTCAAAGGGTGGATGTTAGTGTGTGTGTGTGTGTGTGAAAGAGACTTTTAAAGTAAGACTGGGAAATGATGACATCATGCCCTTAATTTTATCTTTTATCACATAATATTTCATCATTACCTTGAAAAATCTGTTTTCAGTATCAGGATGACCTGACAGAGTTAAACGAGATAGCCAAGCACAGACCTCGTTCTGCATTAGTGATCGGCATTGCTCAGGAAAACAGACAAATCCGTGAGCTACAGCAGGAGAAACGAGAACTGGCTCTTGCCTTGGAGGAGCATCAGTCAGCCCTGCAGTTGATCATGCACAAGTATCGCCAGCACACTGTCAGCCTTCTGCATGCCAACCGTATGGATGCTGCCCTTGCCAACCGCACTCAGCGATCTCAGGTAAGAATGATATGTATACCTTATGAACATATCTGTTGTTTTTATTTCTTTAACTGTTTAATTTATCAATAAAGAACAAAAATCTAAATTACTTCATTAATGCGTGTGGCGTTCGCTCTGTGAGAAAGTTACCTTGACATTGATGTTGCTCCCCGGGTGTGCATGAAGTTCACTCAGTTTAAAAAAAAAATCATAATGATGGAGATGGAAAAAAACAAAATTATGATTTTATATCTAATTATGTAAAAATCAATCTTCTCTACCTGAATCCCTATTTGTGTACATTCCAGCACTTCACTTCTGAAAATTCCAACACTTTGCTATTTTATATTTCTAGTCTAGTGACCATTTATTTTGTTCTTTTCTTTAACTGAAGGTTCTTGTTGATCAGATTTATTAGTGTCTTTTTCTCCTAATGCTATTATTACATATAAAAAATTGATAGAGATGATGACACTTTAGAAAGAGAATGTTAGGAAGAAGATTTTTGGCATTGTTGTACAAATACATAGCATTAAAACCCAATAATTAATAACTTTGCATGTTTTAAATGTCATACAAATCATGAACATCTTTATTAGTCTTTTTCCAGAAATTGTTGTATCTGCTAACAGCAACTTTAGAACATCACTTGACATAAAACATCAACACAAAATGTCTACGTTCGATTCTAGGTCTCCATTTGTAATCATTGACACTGGCAGATATTAAAAATATTAAAAATCTATATGCATTCCTATTGCCATTAAAAATAGTAAAACAAAGGAACAAATATGACACCTAATGTTCTTTCAAATCTTTCGCTCAAGCGCCTTTAGATAGCTTCATTCCTCTTGACATACAGTTAATAGAATAGAGAATTGCTTGTGTCTCTTAAGCAGGAAGTGTGTCACCTGATGGACAAAGTGAAGGAAATGGCCAGTGTGATGCAGCGGGCTGTGCGAGTGGATGATGAGAATGCTGGGCGCCTTCAAGAGCGACTGGCCCAGTTGGAGGTTGAGAACCAAACCCTTCGGCAATTGCTGGAGATCTGCTCCACAGCCAAGCATCCTATATTGTCTTCGGAGGACTTTGGTGAGGACTCACAGAACAGCAGCACCATCAGTGTGATACAAAATACTAAAGATGTTGCAGCCACTGGAGCTTCTGGTGATGACAAGTAAACAGTAAAAGCTGGAGAACTACTGAACCTGTTTTCTGGATATTACACTTCCTCTGGTCAGTGATAGTGAATGGATGATGGTGTACCTGGGGGGTGGGGGTATTGTGTATATGTGTGTGTGAGAGAGAGAGAGAGAAGGGGATAGAAAAAATAGGCATAGCTATTCTCACTTACAATGAATGAGTGGGTAATAGATGAAAGCGACCAAAAAGTTTTCAGTTACTGTTGGTTACTGTTCTTGGGGTAGTGAGCTGACATTACAGTCCAGAAGAGAAAAGATGGAAGAAGAAATAGTGAAAGAAAGGGGGAGAGAAAGGGAGAGGAAACAAGGTTTCAAGGAGGAAGAGAGGGTCTGACTGAGCAGAGCTCATGTAGTTATGGTATGTCAGAAAGAGGCAGTGGGGTGAAAGATGGCGAGCTACTATTCAGCTGAAGCCACAAAAGTATGCTTTTATGGACATTCAGGGTTATACCAGGTACACAAGTATTTATATAAATGGACTTTACCTTGTACCAATCTTCTCAAACTTAAAAATAAAGTTACGTTGATTTATCGTTGTGCTGTTGGGATTTGCAATTTTCTTATAGTTTGGAGGAAACCTACATGAGTGTAGATTACCCTTTCTTTACTCATTAATTATGCATCATTCGTGTTACCTGCAATATGTAATGTAACCAATATGTCTTTATAGGCTGAATCAAACCACATAGGTTTTCTTTCTTTATGTGAGAATCATATATATTCACAACTGACACCCAAACAGACCCTGAGTAATCTCCTCCCAGCATGTGGTAGTAATGTTAGTGCGCTTGAGATGTGCTTGTTGTGGGCATGCAGGCTGACGTTCGTCCAGGTGATGTAAAACAAGGTGCTAATGCACAGGTGTTAGCAAACAAGATGGTAATATGCAGGTTGTGGCCCTGTGCTCTTCGAGGAGTAACAAGGAATGATGATGATGAATATGCAGGTGTTAGCAAACAAGATGGTAATACAGTAAAACCTCTCTATTGAGACCTTCCCTATTACGATCCCCTCTTAATTACGACCGAAAAATGTTTTATGGATGTATTTTGCTATATAAACCCCATCTCTATCATGACTTCCTCCCCAACCCGTCTACGACCGACAGTTTGAGTTCTATTACAACTTTTCGCGAAAATCGCGTGTTGAAAAAAATATGAAGTACATTTGAAAATAGACTGCTTCTGGTCAACCGTTTACATATGGTTTTCTGCAGAAATCACATAAAATAAATTAAGTACATTTTGAAGGAGACTACGTTTTCGTTGTGTCTTTTTGTTTTGTTTTTTTACAAGTGCAGGATAATCAATTTTCATTATGATGCTTTGCAGAAGTTACATATTTATAAAAAAAATAAAATTCTTGCGACCATCTATTTGTGCTCTATTGCGATTTTTATTTCATTAAGTTCATTAATTCCATTAAAAAAGCATTACGTGCATTTTAGGAGAGCCTCTTTATCCACCTCAGTTCATGTATTGTTTGGTAGACCTACAGATCTCTGATTGCTCTTACCGAGTCACCTGTACAACAGTGACAGAATCGATGTCTGTGAGCGTTACCAATCTAAAGTGATAAAGAAAAGAAAGAGTAAAAGTGATCAAAGTGAGATTGCAAATGCAAATTCTCTTGGTGTAGCAAAAACTCAAATACAAAATAATCAAGGATAAATGGGCAGCTCTGGAAAGATGGCATGGTGGCGAAAGTAGAGATCGGAAATTATCTAAAATTCATAAGAGTTTGTATTCAGTGATAGACGAACATGTTTAGGAGTTTTGTGAAGTGAAGCAGAAGAACATTCCAGTCACTGGAAAACTCGTTCAGAAAAAAGCATTATGTCTAGCAGTGGCTGGAGGCTATGGCGATTTCCAGGCTTCGAACGGCTGGCTCCAGAAGTAGATGAAACATCACAGCGTTCACCAGTCCTGCCTAAGTGTAATGTGTGGATAAACAAAAGGAGACAGTAGGTGTATTATGATCTACTGTAGTGTTGTCAGGCCAGTCAGAAAATGGATAAGCTGAAGTTTGATCAAATAACCAAGGCCACAAAAACGAGATTTACTTTCAAAAAGAATAATGGTTAACACACTTATGCAGAAATCTTGTGCACATCTTGAGTACATGAAGGTTAAAACTCACACTACATGTATTTATTTTTTCTTTTCCTGTTGATCAATAAAGAAGCTTAACTCTAAACTGTGTTTTTTTCCATACTATCATTTATATTTGCTCATTCCGTGCTGTTCGAAACAAACTGTCTTAACTGCCCCTGTACAGGTGTTTGAAGTCATGGTTCGTGGAATAAAAGCCGACTGGTTGACTTCCCTGCTAAGATCGCAGTTAAGACCCGTGGATGCTAGCAAGTCTTAACAGTGAGGTTTTACTGTATCATGAGGGTAAACACGATGTTAATTCATGTTTTACCGGAGATGCGGCAGGCGCTACTCAACCTTCAGCATCTGCATGAGCCGAGTGCCGGTGTCACGATGGACCACTTTGCCTCTCACAGTGCGCATGCGCAGGGGTCAACAGATCATGTCCACCACATGACGGGTTTGTCATATTCTGGAAAGGTTTGCGAGCATTTTAAGCTATGCAGTACATATTGATAAACGTATGTATTTTATTACATCTTGTAACTGTGTATACTATGTAGTGCGGAAATAAAGAATGAAATCTAAGTAGTCAAAACGACTGAATTACTTCCCTTGACTTCTATGTACGATCGGTCATTTGTATCGCTAAACGACAATAACAGCCGACGAATGATTACTTCACATAACACATTTCGTTCAAACTAATTAAAAATCAGTCTGTGCGTACTATATTAGCACGCTATCATACTATACACTATGAGAGGCAAAGTAGTAGCTTAGGCAAAGCCATAGATCGTGACACCGGCTGCTCGGTCTCAATTCCTGTCTCTGCTCCCCTTCCCCAGCATGACCGCTCATGTTCTCTCTAGAAAAGTCCCCATCACGTGGTATGAAGTCACAGCACATGAGGCTAGTTCTGGGCCTCTTGTTGAGCTGAACCTACAGTCCTACACAGTGGGGACCGCGGACAGGTGTGAGCTCACGGCGGTGCGACTCAAGAGAAGACAACAAACAGTAGAGGGTCGAGCGCCAGACTCGGCGCCGCATGACTAGGGTGTGTATGATACTTGTGCATGCTTGGTTCCCCGCCCCCCCCACCACCATCCTTTTGTGCATCGTTTCACTATCTTGGTAGATGTACTATTTTTTAATCTTGCGAAAGCAGAGTACAATCAGTGCCTTGCGTCTGTATACTAGAGATTTCTGTCAGTAATTCTTTTTAATTTAGCCGATTTTTTTTAATGAGCTGTCACGGGATACTTTCATGTTCTGATTTCTTTGTCTTGTGCATGGTATAAATGTGTATTTGCCTTTGTTTTGTTAAGCTTAATGAACCTGCTGTTAAATAGGAAAGTGCGATTTATAAATCCCAGTTGCTTATAGTATTTGTATTATGATTAATGTGATTATTATTGCTATGTAGGCCAGAGACATTCATAGTTGATTCTGTGTGCGTGGGTCCATGTGTGTGCGCTTAAGAGGCTGGGTGCGCGTGCAAGAGAGAGAGAGCTAAAGGACTTGTGTGCGGGTGGGCGCTTGAGTGCGAACTGGTTAAGTGAATGTTAAGAAAGCTCTTGAGAGTTATTGTAAGAACCAACAAACTCGAATGGAAAAGAATGTAAAAATAAAATTTGTTTATTCGTAAAAGTGTTTGACAAAAGTTGTAGTCTCCTTCTTTCTTAAAGCTTAGGTACAATCAGTGGTACTTCCGACAATCACAGATTTGCTGGGGACTGCAAGGGACACTCGAAAAAGGTGGGGGTGGGAGTCAGCACACGAAACGGTCGAAAGAGAGAAGCATGTGTATTTCGTGCGTGCCTTCTCACTGAGCACCATGTCGTTAATGTAAAAGGCATGTAGGCGAAAGGCTCTTATTATGCTGTCTTTGGAAAAGGTATCGTGGGTCCATTGTATCTTGCCGAGTACAGAAAGGTGTGGCTTTGTGTGTCGCTCTCAGCTCTCTACTTCAGCTCAGGGCGGCACAGATAGACGGTGACCTGCGGAGAAAAGACAGCAACAACTTTTAACACAATTCTGGACATTTCACTTATTTTGAGCGGGCCCAACTGATCTACAATTCTCCATGAGCCCTTGACCACTCACTTTCTGAAAATTTCTTCTGCTGTCATGTCTTAAAACTTCGAGGCATAAATTTCATTTATTTTAGGCACATTCGTCTCTGTGCATACATACACCACAAAGGGCCGTGACCGATACACCCTACCACTTGCCACCCAGCCACTCCCCACCACCCCACAACCCGGATGCCCGTTTAACCTCAGAGGTAAAGGAAATGGTCAAGAAGGTCGAATTCTCACTTCATCGATGAAGCCGTTGAAGTCGTCACAGCCACCACCGCCACCGATCACCAGGCCGCGCTGGCGGACCTCCAGGTTACCTGGGTAACGCAAAATTTAAACAAAATTAAGCAGACTAGTTTAAGTATGTGTTGTTTCCACTTGTAACTGCAGGAGAGAATAAAATTTCGATAACTTTTGCTTCACTCTTTTTTCTGTTACAGCTATGTTATTGAAAGAAAGACTGAAAAAAAACAACAAAAATAAGTTTCCTCCAATTTGTAAAACTCACCAAGTGCTGGACGACTGTCAAGGTTAAGGCTGACGTGGCCATACAGAGAGCCGGCATCCAGGCGGTACAAGACGTCCTGCCAGCCGTCCTGCCATCCATAACCCTGCAAACCGACAAGAACACTGTGTGGTTATCGCGTTGCAGTTGTCTCCCTTATCCATATTTATGTCACTTCGACATCCATCGCCTTTTTTAACTCAGTGACCTCCATAAGCTAAAAGTTTTCTGTCACTAAGGCCTTTGTTGGCTCGCCAACCAAGTTATGGATGCTGTGCAAAGGAAAACTTTTTTTTTCTTGCACTATCCTGATCTCCCAAAGGTGCAAGAATCAAGAACCTTGTGCAAGTGTCTCAAACTCTCTTGCAATAGAGAGAGAGAGACGGGTGGGTTTTGTTTTATTGGATGAAGAAACCCCGAGGACTTAGGCCTTAGGGGATGGGGAGGTGCAAGATTCAGCGCTCTTAATAAACCTTCACTCTTCGAGACAAAAACTTGAATCTTGGATACTAGCCACCCATTGCACTAGCTGTGACGGTCGCCACTGTCACTAACCCCCAGCTGTAAATTCGACGCTGTCACCTGTCATCTTCGTCTGTAAAACCCTCACTACTGCCTCCCAACTACAAAGTCGACACTTTTGACGAGAGAATGTTTGGAAGTAAAGGCGCTTACAACTCCCCTGGTTCCGACTTAAGCCTTAGAGGGTGAACCATGTTGAGCTGACACGTAAAACCCTTGTACACTGACCTGGTCAAAGGTGGACACGGTGAAGTTGACCGGCTGGGGGGTGTTCTCTGTCTCAGCGTAGAACTCGACACCTGCGGGGCCGGCGCACACGGCCAGCGAGGGTCGAACCTGGCAGTCACCGTTGGAGACGAGAGCCAGGCGGCGGCTGCTGGTGAATGAGGACTTGTAGCGCAGGTGCACGTAGACAGTGGAGCCCCACCAGGAGTTGGAGAAGCGGGGTACCGTCAGGCGACTGTTGCCGTTAAAGAAGGCCTTGCCGTCTCTCACCTGCACACCCTCGTTCTTGACGTAGACCTGGCGGCCGGACTGGTCCTGGGTGTCCGAGATGAAAGGCAGGTACAGCTCCGGGACGCACTCTGCGCACCAAAGGAGGCGGTCGATTACGAACATTATCATGCACGCACTCACAAAGTCACATCTAACCTCGCTGCCCTCGGGCGCATAAGGCAGACAGAAATGTAAGTCACATGACATGGAAAGCAAGCCAGATGTGCATGCTCGGCTACCTGCGCTTATCATGTGACAGACTGCTTGGACTTTCGCAGGCAGTGGTGGGACAGGGTGGGACCTGCTGTCACAATGGCGCCATGTCGAAATAAAGTGTCTCTAAGTTTGCTTCGTTCCCCACAACCATATTAGAAAAACAGGTATACAAAAAAAATCCTCCCAGCCGAAGTTGGGAAAAAATGACAGTGTGCATAAGTGGTTCACCGAGTCTAAGCCGAACTACTTCCTGTTACTGCTTTTGCCTTCCTTGATAACTCAGGTACCCATTTCTGCTGGATTAGCAGGGTAGATTATCCGGCCACATGCACAACCAGGTTTTAGACATGCGACCAACAGCCAAGCCCATTAACCACAGGATATGATGCATAACATTTTTCTGATTGTTAGGAGTATTCATGTCACATCTTGTAACAGTCCCCCCACTCCAGTATAGTGTAAGCCACGATTAAAGTCGGCAGGAGAGAAAGTAGACATTACAAAGAACTAAAATTTAATGAAGGAAGAGAGAAAAAAAAAGAATCGGCAAGAGAAATGGGCCAAGCCAAGGAAAGAAACACCAGTTAAAGAGACACGTCAGGCGGGCAGAGGGGAGCTATGACAAATGTGCAGACAGAACAGGAATAAACGAAGGTAAAAAAAAAAGGACAGGTGAGGTAGATTGGGAGACAGGTGGGCAGACTGCGGAGACTGGTCGGAGGACCTCGTGCGTTACCTTGCTGTACGGTGGTGTTGAGGCGCACGTTGCATCCGCAGGGCATGGTGGTGAAACCCAGGTTTGCCGGACAGGACATGAGTGTCCACGTGCTTCCTGTCTTCACCTCGTACTTGGTGGGGTCACCCGGCACTGGACGCATGCCATCGGGGCACCTGGGATCAACTGAACACAGAGATGATTCATGATCATCATCATCATCATCATCATCTGCGCGTGGCCTTGGTGGCACAGCGGTTAAGCGCTTGTTGGTCGACTGTTTTGGATTAAGATCGTATCTCGGGCTACTGTGTCTTGTCTCTCTGTGTCACACTGCCTACAGGACCGACTGTTTGGCCATGATGTAGCCTTAATTGCTGGTTTGGCGTAAAAACACAACACTCCGATTATTCTTTATTTTCCTACCCTTATATCACAAGGAGAAATCTTTGCTTATGACCTGTATCATTGAGACTAGTAAATGACCACAGAATAGCGAATTACCTAACACAGGCAAAAGTAATATGTGTAAACAACTATAAATATAAGATAAGAATGTCACGTATGTATGGTTTCTATTTGTAGATCATTGAAAAAAGCGATCTTTGAAAGCGCCGGTAATTCAAAATATATCGAGAGAGAAAAAGAGTCTGAACTGCGATACCCCAAATAATATATTTAATCGTTCTATTGAAATTTTTTGGTACTATATATATATATATCCCATAATAGGCATATTATGTCAGAACAGTCGTTTTAGTTGCAAGAAACAAAAGAGCAATATTTTATTTATAATTGCTCAGAAGGAACAGTTTTGGAATAATTTGTTTATAAGAGGAGGATTCAGAATCTATTTGGATTACTACTACCAATAATAATAATAATAATAACTCTAGTCGATCAAAGCCTCACAAGGTGGGGAGTTCAGGCAGTCGTCAGTGCACGTGGGGTTGAAGGTGCAGCGGGCGATGTAGGGGTTGTAGGTGTACTTGAGGGGGCAGCACTTGGCCAGCGCGGTGCCGGAGCTGCAGTCCCAGTAGCCACGACAAGAGGCGGCGGAGGGTTTGGTCTTGCGGACGGCACCGGAACGACAGATGTCTACAGACAGTGGAGAATGGAAGAAGTGTAGTTAGGAGGCTGACACACACACACACACACACACACACACACACACACACACACACAGGAAGATAAAGGAAAAAGGGCACAAGTAAAAGAAGGTGGGAGTAACTAGAGAAGGCAGCTACAGAGGATAATAACATTATATAATCGCTGTGTTTCATCGTCCTATCACATTATCCAGTCAGACGATGGGATTTCTCCCCCTTTACCTCCGTTGTGTTAACGTTTTTTTTGTTTTTTGTTTTGTAAATAATATGAAATTTCAGCCACGAAAGTTTTTTGTAAATATTTTGAAATTTAGGTCGCTAAAATTTCGTGTACAAATAAAATAGCAATCGAAAAATAATCTCAAACTTGTCTCTACCGTCTGAGTTATCTCCACAAACACGTCGAGAAACGGAATTATTCCCTTTTTCCAACTTCTATCTCGTTGCCAACTTTATGAAGCCAAGTGCTCGGTACACATCATCTACAGCCCCAATTATGCATTCATCACTAATTGATGCTGCTCTATTATCCAGCAAGACAATGCAATGTCTGTACTAGCAGCAGCAGCAGCCAGAGCAGATCCACGTCTATAGTTACAGTGACGATAGCAACAACAGTTGTGGCAATAAGACCTGTTGTAACACCATCATAATCACGCTAACGACCTACCATCTACACAGTTGACGTTGTGGCGGTAGTCGCAGGTCAGCTTGTCCTGGTTCCAGTACAGCCCGTGGGGACATGGCCTCACACCTGCAACGACCGGCAGCCCATTCTTGTCGGCTTGGCACTGGACGTACAGGGTGCAGTCAGTGGGGTGGGGCTTGTACCCCACACCATGAATAAGTTCACAGCCGTCACACATGTCTGGAGACAGACGAGATGAACGTATTCAGATGTCCACTCCCAACCTCTCAGCAGAAAGTCCAGGTAAACATGCACAGATTCCTACTACGAGCCTCTTTCAGGTCAGTCAAAATAGGACTTTAGATGAAACTGGATTTATAATTTCGAAACATAAACACGTAAAGAACGTCATTTGTAATGTGCCGACGACCGAAGGTGCAGTTGACGGATGGCTTGGTGGTGGTGGGGGGGTGCAGGTGGGTGCAAATCTGTATGTCTCGTAGTCCCCATCCTCCCTCACCTTACATTCTCGAGATACAAACGTCCAGTCCAGTCATCACTTTATCAAGGGAGATTTTCTAATCAATCATCAAGAGCAATTTACCAGATGTATAAGCTTACCTCGTGAACATTACAGCCAGTGGGAGAGTTAAACTCCATGTTAATTAAGCACAACAATTTCTCTCGTGACATCACCTGTATCACCCTAATAGGTCATTTGTATTTCAAGAACAGCAGAGGGTGGAGCGGGGAGGGGAGAGAGCTCGCGCTGATTGTGGTAACAAGTGCCTTGCAGTCAACTTATTCCCGTCATCTAAAGCAACAAACTCTGGACACCTACTGGGCAGACAGTGCAGTTAACTATTTACCTCTGTTCAGCTTTTAAAGTTACATAGCAGGCGTCTCATATTCAGTAAGTACTAAAGCACTCGGCAATGTGTAAGTAGATAATGTAATCTCACTCACTAAGTAGATACTCTTTTTACTAGGCTCTGTGTTAGTAGAGCGACTGTGTTAGTATTTACTTTTCTAACTTACTAAGGCCCTGTGTTAACAGATAATCTAGTAACTCTCTCTAGGAGCTGTTAGTAGGTACTGTACTAACTTACCAGGCCCTGTGTTAACAGATAATCTAGAAACTCTTTCTAGGAACTGTTAGTAGGTACTGTACTAACTTACCAGGCCGTGTTAGCAGATAATCTAGTAACTCTCTAGGAACTGTTAGTAGGTACTGTACTAACTTACTAGGCCCTGTGTTAGCAGATAATCTAGTAACTCTCTCTAGAACTGTTAGTAGGTACTGTACTAACTTACTAGGCCCTGTGTTAACAGATAATCTAGTAACTCTCTCTAGAACTGTTAGTAGGTACTGTACTAGCTTACCAGGCCCTGTGTTAGCAGATAATCTAGTAACTCTCTCTAGAACTGTTAGTAGGTACTGTACTAACTTACCAGGCCCTGTGTTAACAGATACTGCATTAACTTACTAGGCACTGTGCTAGTAGACACGATAGGTGCTGCTGTTGTTGTGGTGGTCGTAGTAGTCTCTTCAGTCTCCTCGCTGCTATTCTCGTCACTGCTGTCAGGGGTAAAGGTTGTGACGACTGGAGTCGTCGTCGTCGTCGTTGTCGTAGTCTCCTCATCCGGGGACTGGGTTGTGACAGTGTTCACCGGCGCGATCGTGGTTGGTTCATCACCATGAGGACGACACAGATAGATGGTGAGCTGAGGAAAATAGACAGCAAGAGAGTGTTAACACAATTCTGCGCATCTTCAGGGGGCATCACTAATCTTCAAGTCCCAAAGAGACCCTGACCACAATCTTTGCTGAAACTGTCTGACTGTTTGTAATGTTTCCTGTAAACCAACATGGAGTACGAACAGATTGACATCAACCTCCTCAGTTTTGAAAACAAAGAACTAAAGCAGTTTTTAAGTTCAAAACAAAAAACCTCCAACGTGGACAGATTATGGAAAGTGCGAAAATATAATGGTAGGGCATCTAAAATACTGAGACAGTATCGCCTTGCGAGGACCAATATGGTGGTTGGTCGGCTTCAGGCAGAGCTAGCCAAGGTGGAGAAATTAGTTTCGTATACATGGTGTTGGACCCCAAAACAAGTTTCTGCACTGGATATACTAGAAACTCTACTGGCCAGCTCACGTGTTCTCATGAGGTCTATCATTGTCTACCATCATGAACACAAAACGGATCCTAGAAAACACGTTTATCACCGGTGAGCATGCTTAACCTCAGAGGTAAAGGGAATGGTCCAGAAAGTCGAATTCTCACTTCATCGATGAAGCCGTTGAAGTCGTCACAGCCACCACCGCTACCGATCACCAGGCCGCGCTGGCGGACCTCCAGGTTACCTGGGTAACGCAAAATTAAAAAAATAAACTAATCAGACTAGTTTAAATATGTGTTGCTTTCATTAATAATTGCAGGAGAGGATAGATAAAAAGTCGAAAATCTTTTGCTTTTCTCTCTTTTTCTCGTACAGCTATGTTACTGAAAGAAAGGAGTTGGAAACAAGAGGATTCCTGCAGTTTGTAAAACTCACCACGTGCTGCACGACTGTCGTGGTTAAAGTTGACTTGGCCATAAAGTAAACCGGCGTCCAGGCGGTACAAGACGTCCTGCCATCCATAATCCTGCCAACCGACAAAAACACGGCGTGGAAAACCTGTTGCAGTTGTCTCCCTTACTCATATTTACATCACTGCTACATCCGTCACCTTTTTTTTTTTTTTTTGGATCTCAGTAAGTTGAAAGGTTTGTATCGCTAAGGCGTTTGTTGGCTCTCCAATCTCGTTATAGATGCTGTGTAAAGGACAACTTTTTTGTCTTGCGTCTTTGGGAGATTAGGAGAGTGCAAGAATCACGAACCTTGTGCACGTGTCAACAACTCTCTTGCAATAGAGAGAGAGAGAAGGAGAGAGCTATTTGTTTTGATGTTAGAGATTAGAGGACGTGTTTTGATAGATGAAAAAATCTTCAAGGATTTGTAGGGATGATCAGATTTAAACGCTTTCAAATAGCGGGTCCAGTCTTCTTGACCGAAGTTTGACTTAATTATAACCACTTATGAGCTCTGGTTGTAATGTTGCGGCTTTCAAAATCTGTTGTGAAGTCGACCGGCTGTCAAATCTTGTCATCAGCTGTAATGTCAACGCTGTTACTCATCACCTGTAGCTGTAATGTCAACACTGTTACTCATCACCTGTAGCTGTAATGTCAACACTGTTACTCATCACCTGTAGCTGTAATGTCAACACTGTTACTCATCACCTGTAGCTGTAATGTCAACACTGTTACTCATCACCTGTAGCTGTAATGTCAACACTGTCACTAATCACCTGTAGCTGTAATGTCAACACTGTCACTAATCACCTGTAGCTGTAATGTCAACACTGTCACTAATCACCTGTAGCTGTAATGTCAACACTGTCACCTATAGGCTGTAATGGCGGCGTTGTCCCTTACATTTTGACGAGAGAATGGCTGGAAGTAAAGGCACTTACAACTCCCCTGGTTCCGACATCAGCCTTAAAGGGTGAACCAGGTTAAGTTAGCACATAAACCCTTGTACACTGACCTGGTCAAAGTTAGACACGGTGAAGTTGACCGGCTGGGGGGTGTTCTCTGTCTCAGCGTAGAACTCAACACCTGCGGGCCCGGCGCACACGGCCAGCGAGGGTCGAACCTGGCAGTCACCGTTGGAGACGAGAGCCAGGCGGCGGCTGCTGGTGAGTGAGGACTTGTAGCGCAGGTGCACGTAGACAGTGGAGCCCCACCAGGAATTGGAGAAGCGGGGTACCGTCAGGCGACTGTTGCCGTTAAAGAAGGCCTTGCCGTCTCTCACCTGCACACCCTCGTTCTTGACGTAGACCTGGCGGCCGGACTGGTCCTGGGTGTCCGAGATGAAAGGCAGGTACAGCTCCGGGACGCACTCTGCGCACCAAAGGAGGCGGTCGATTAGGAACATTATCATGCACGCACTCACACAGTCTCATCTAATCTCACGGCGCACGCGCGTATAAGCAAAGACAAATTAAGTCACATGACATATAAAGCAAGCAGGATGGGCATGCTCGGCTACCTGCGCGGATCACGTGACGTGACAGACTGGATAGACTGGGTAGACAGGTAGACAGACTGGTAGAGGACCTCGTGCATTACCTTGCTGTACGGTAGTGTTGAGGCGCACGTTGCATCCGCAGGGCATGGTGGTGAAACCCAGGTTTGCCGGACAGGACATGAGTGTCCACGTGCTTCCTGTCCTCACCTCGTACTTTGTGCGGTCACCCGGCACTGGACGCATGTGATCGGGGCACCTGGGATCAACTGGACACAGAGATCATCATCATCATCATCATCATCATCATCATCATCATCATCATCATCATCATCATCATTCGACAATGAGAAAGAAAAAGTGACTGAAACGTGATACCACAAATAATATCATTAATCGTTATATTTAAATTTCCTGTTACTGAATACTTTATTTTCCAGGGTGACCCACATTTTATATTAAGAATATCCGTTATTTTAGCAAAAAGCCCATTTTTGCATTAAAAGAGTAATTATATTTTTAGAAGAAGCAATATATCAATTATTGTTATAGGATTTAATTCAATCTGTTAGCATTGCTACCACCAATAATAACTTTTTCTACAACTTCAGACGGTCAAAGCCTTACCAGGAGTTGTGGAGCTCAGGCAGTCGTCAGTACACGTGTTGTTCAAGAAGCAGCGGCCATAGTAGGAGTTGTAGCTGTACTTGTTGGGGCAGCACTTGGCCAGTGCGGTGCCGGAGCTGCAGTCCCAGTAGCCACGACAAGAGGCGGCCGAGGGTTTGGTCTTGCGGACGGCACCGGAACGACAGATGTCTGTACACCGTGGAGAATGGAAGAAGTGTAGTTAGGAGGCACACACACACACACACACACACACACACACACACACACACACACACAGGCGACACCATAAGAGGAAGATAAAGAGAAAGACATAGAGAGGCAAAAAGTCACATGGACACAGGTAGATAAAGGTAGGAGGAACTCGAGGAGACAGATGAAGAAGAGAAGGACATTTAATTGTCCTATAACACTACTCAGTCTGGGTTCCTCTTCCTTTCCCTCCCTTGATTAAAACTTTTTAAAATACAAACAACATGAATGTTCAGCCACGTTTCTTGTACATTGAGATTCCAGCAAATCCTCGCCTATTGTTACAGAACGTCTGCAGCAATAAGACCTGTTGTAACACCATCATAATCACGCTAACGACCTACCATCTACACAGTTGACGTTGTGGCGGTAGTCGCAGGTCAGCTTGTCCTGGTTCCAGTACAGCCCGTGGGGACATGGCCTCACACCTGCAACGACCGGCAGCCCATTCTTGTCGGCTTGGCACTGGACGTACAGGGTGCAGTCAGTGGGGTGGGGCTTGTACCCCACACCATGAATAAGTTCACAGCCGTCACACATGTCTGGAGACAGACGAGATGAACGTATTCAGATGTCCACTCCCAACCTCTCAGCAGAAAGTCCAGGTAAACATGCACAGATTCCTACTACTAGCCTCTTTCAGGTCAGTCAAAATAGGACTTTAGATGAAACTGGATTTATAATTTCGAAACATAAACACGTAAAGAACGTCATTTGTAATGTGCCGACGACCGAAGGTGCAGTTGACGGATGGCTTGGTGGTGGTGGGGGGGTGCAGGTGGGTGCAAATCTGTATGTCTCGTAGTCCCCATCCTCCCTCACCTTACATTCTCGAGATACAAACGGAAAGTCCAGGTAAACATGCACAGATTCCTACTACTAGCCTCTTTAAGGTCAGTCAAACTAGGACTTTATATGAAACTGGATGTATAACGAGGAAACATAAACAGGCAAAAAATCTTATTTGTAATGTGCCGACAACCGTAGAGGCAGTCGACGAACAGCTTAACTCGTCTTACATAACTTACACCGTGAACACTACAATGAGCACAATGAACACAATGTTAATTAGGTGCATGCAAGTACTCTCGTGACGTCACCACGTGCCCCTCGTTAGTTCGCTCCTGTTTCGAGAATGGCGGGGGAGTCATGCGGGTAGGATTAAGGAGTTTGGCTAATGGTTGTTACTAGGGCCTTGTAGTCAGCTCAGAGAGTGTCAGTCACAAAAAAACCCACTTGCAGACCTCTTAAACACACAGTGCAGTCGACTATAGAACTGCGTTCATCCTTAGGAATCAAGTAATAAGCTAACAAACGTCTGAGATGAACTAAATTGTAAACAAACTTACCAGGCACCGTGTTAGTTGTACATGTACACTGTACCAACTTACCAGGTACTGTGTTAGTTGAAACTCTACTAACTTACTAGGCCCTGTGTTAGCAGATACTCCACGAAGCACTTTGTTAGCGGGTACTGTAATAACTCACCAACCCCTGTGTTACAAGATATTCTGTTAACTTACTAGACACTGTGTTACTAAACACTGTAGGTGCTGCAGTTGGTGTGGTGGTCGTAGTGGTCTCTTCATTCTCCTCGCTGTTTTCATCCTCGTTACTGTCGCTAGGGGCAAAGGTTTTGACGATTGGAGTCGTCGTTATAACATCTTCGTCATCGTCATACAGGGACTGGGTTGTGACAGCAGCCACTGGCGACAGCGTGGTTACTTCATCATCGTCTTCCTCTTCATCGCTTGTATCAACAGAGGTTATTTGCGTGGTACTGGACTCTGAAACTATGCGTGGAGTTGTTGTTTTTTCTTCGTCGTCGTCTTCTTCTTCAACGTCGTCATCATGATTATTATTATAAGATGACTGAGTGGTACTGGACACAACAGCAGTGCTTGGAGTAGTTTCTTCCTCGACATCATCGTCATCATCATCATGATTATTATTATAAGACGACTGTGCTGTACTGGACACAACAGCAGTGCTTGGAGTAGTTTCTTCCTCGACATCATCGTCATCTTCATCATCATTATTATTATAAGACGACTGTGTTGTACTGGAAACATGAGTGCTTGGAGTAGTTTCTTCCTCGACATCATCGTCATCTTCATTGATGGAGGGAGTTGTAGTCACGCGGCCATACACAGCATCCAGCACTCGAGAGATCGCCTCCTGGATGTCCTCGATGTCTTCGTAGGTCTGTGTCTGACTGGCCTCCTCCTCCTCTCCTGTCTGAGATGTGCCGTACAGTGTCTGCAGCAAGCGGTCCAGATATTGCTGTTGTTGTTGCTGCTGTTGCTGTGCAATGTATTGCTGTTGCTGTAAGACTTGTTGCAGCGCCTGCCAGTTGTAGCCGTAATTCAGGTTCTTTAAGAGGTTGGGGTAGAGAAGGGAGCCAATTGGAATTCGTTGTTGCGTGCCCTTGGTACCATACTCACCAATCTGTGGGGAAGAAGCGCGGGGCAGGTATGTGAAGCTGGTGCAGGGGGCGAGACTCAGCGTCAAGATGAGAAACTTGACGGCAAGAGGTGCTTGGGATCGAACCTCCATCATCTGTTTCCCAACTTCCTGAATCAAACAGAATAACAAATGTCGCTGAGGAGTCTTCACTGCCACAATCAAGCTCGTGCTAATCACCAGTTAACGATGTCTATTGTTCAGCCGGTTTATATCTTTTTTTTCTTCTTTAGTCAACTCTACCTCAAATCTTCGTCACGTTTATACAAATATATGTTTGTTCATATTTATAAGTATGTTATTATAGATGTCTATACTATGTGTTTCTGTAGCCTTTGGAGAACAAAGTTTCTCAAAGTGGAAATTAATTAAACATTTTCTGAGAAGAACAATGCTACACGAAAGATTGGGTGGGATGTTCACCGTCTCCACTGAGCGTCACTAGAACGGACAGAACTAGAAATTCTTTACACAGAAAAAAGCAAAGGATGTGAGATTTTAAGCCTCAATTTGATGACCAAAGCATAAAAATTATTCCTTGAATAATTGCTCGATATTTTGGCGGAGATGGGGTGAGGTAGCTGTGACTTAGCACTTGTCTTTCCAGTCGGGCGCCCAGCCACTTAATCAACGTCACCTGCCAGGATGTTCCCTGCTGCTCGTCTGTGATGTGCGTGACGTCAGCGACTCGTGACTAGTCGTGACATACCTGTGTCATGTCAATGCACTCTGTGACGTCACCTTAACATTGTCACTTTGGGATTTTGAAATTGTGAAATCTGGTTACGAAAGAAAATGTCACTGCCTTGGGCTGTGTGGATAGAGAGATTGCTAACACTTGTCAACCACGGAACTGTCTGTCAGCATGTAAATCACCAAAACGTAATCTGGGTTTTGAGTCTGGTCGTTGGTGAGTAAACGAGGGTGAGACAAGTGCTCCTCCTGTGACATGGTCGCAGAGCTAAAGATAGCGTGAGCTTGGGCAGGTAATTTATCAGGAAGAAGAGACGGGTTGTCTCATCACCATAATTACTAAAATACATTACCACAATGTAGGGTAATTTATGTTTATTATTACTATTTCTTTGTAATTAGTTAACTATTTAGCTTATTCTTCCCTTTTAAAGGGCGAGGGCTAGATTGAAAAAGTGTCTTGCTTACTCTACAACCCTCGTTAATAAAGAGTCGTCATTGTCATTATCATCATTAAGTGTAAACACATAATAACGCGGGATAGATAAAGTCAAAGTTTCTTTAAGATCTACTGTCTTCTTTGGTACGTGGTAATTAATGTTAAGTTCATAATATCAAGGTGTGCACAGGTGCACAGATAACTTCTCTGTCCCTCTCAGCACACGTCACACTTGGTTAAACAGTAGGACTACCCTCAAAACACGTGCCAACGACCCGCTCCTCCCTCACAACAGAAGGCAAGACATAATAATGTTTATGTACTGTATCTACCTCGGAATCGGAATCTAAGACAGTATTTAGACATAAATTACAAGGGACGAGCATCACGACAGGGAACCATGATGCACAAAACGTAATGTGCAGGACGCAGAGAGGCAACATCTCAAATCTTTGTAGCAGACGACCAGATAAAGACTTACCTGTCAGGTATGTTTGTTTCAGGTAACAACTGTGGTAACGCTGGGTCTGTGCGGCGAAATAAAGTTAATCGTTGTTGTCCAAACTTCGCTAGACTTTCACCCTCGGTCTGGTGTGAGACTGCTTTCTTTGCTTCGTTTCTCTGGGTTCTCTGTCTTCTACCACTCACTTGTAGAAAGGGCCCGAAGTTCTTACTGCCCTTTGCTGCGAGGTGTTGATGTGTCCGGCACTGCCTGCACCCAACCATTTTATACCCGCACGTCACACCCAGCGCTTCCACGCGTGTCTAGCGGAGCGTGACGCTACGTCACTAGTAGCGGGGCCCAGACAAGGGTGGTGTCAGCACCAGCCACAAGACATGACTGCTGTCAAGCACCCACACATCCGGGAAACTCTCGCACCTGACATTAATCAGACTTAGCAACCATTAAATAAAAAAATCTGAGACAAGTAGGCCTCAAGAGTCACCTTTATTTGTACTGGATTTTTATTGTTGCTTAATAGTCCTCAATGGGAGAGGCGTTGAAAATGTTATAACTGGAGGGACAGATCCCGGATGGACCAGAACTGTCTGTCTGTCTGTCGGTCTGTCGGTCGGTCGGTCGGTTGGTCGGTCGGCATATATACTAATATATATTTAGGCTGGTAGGTAGAAATTGTAAAGCATTAAAATCTTTTTGTAGAGGTGATTGTTTTATTTCGGTAACCACAGGTATTTATTGCACAGGCATAAACATTCTACGGAAAATAAGTTTGTGAGATCCCAATAAAATCCCATCGCCAGTACACGCATACCCGTATGACCTCGATGAAACCTGTACACAAACAACTTCTCTCACTCATCCTCTCTAACGCACGCACGCACGCACACCTGCACTCAAAGAGACTGACGTGTGAACATCCGTGCACGCAGACAATGAGGAGTGTAGGGACTCGGAGACGCTGGCTGCCCCTCCCTGTCTTACAGAGCCAGCAGATTAACGTGTGATTGATGTTATCATCACTTCAGGTGACTGCCTTAACCACGCAGCTAGACCCTAGTGACGTGTCATGCATCCGGCCCCAGGACTGCGCACCATGGGATGAGCGGGGCACTACCCTGCAATGTCTGCACATTCCTCTCCAGCGACCAGTCCCCGCACCCGGCGCTGTGCGCAGTCTGCACCCGGTAGTCGGTAGAGAAACAGCCTCTCATCCGGGTTCCACAGACTCATGACATCACGGAAGGGTTGCCCAGGAGGCTTGCGAGCACGTGATCGACTCGCTGATGTCTTAGCGGTTAGAGATTCCACACACACCTTTGTATATGTATCTTCAGTTCCATGCCAGCCCCACCTGGCAGCCAGTGGAGGTGGTGTAGAAGTGGTCACGTGACCAGCCTCACGCTAGTGGAATACAATGGGACCTGAGTTGTTCTGAGCTCTGGAACTTGTCAAGTAGACGGTCAGGGAGATCAACAGACACACAATAGTCGAGTTTGGACAAGACAGCCGCCGACATTAGCTACAAACTCCTCCAGCCTCTTGCTAACAGCAGCTTTCTGGAATTCCTTTATGATGTTATCTTCGCCACATCATTTATTACCTTTTAATTTCTTTCAGCAATTACTAACTCCATCTTCTACACATGGTGTGTTAAGGGTTACAGTAATCATACTTAAATCAACATCCTTCGTGTGATTATCACACTCTAGCTTACTGTCATTATTATTATTTCCTGTCAACTATGGAGGTGATCGTAGAAGATCGAGCAATGTGGCATGTTGATATGATTAGTATTACTGTAAACTATGAAAGTAATTGTAGAATATTGAGCAATATGGCGTGTTGGTGTTATTAGTCATACTTGGCTTTGATTCGTTAACTTGCAGAGAAGCCTTGGATCACAACTCTTTAGGTTTCTTGCTTTCTAGACCAGAGCACAGAGCATGATGTTATTTACTGTATTCTCCCGTGTTTTTTTTGTAATTATTACTACCTACATGTTTTTCAGTACGAGCTCATGAGTTGTGGCTTATATTTAGCGCCCATAAATAATCGTCTCGCCATAATGAGCGGGGAGTGTCGAGTGCGGTGTCTTCCAGACTAAACACGTGACTTGACACAATCCTCCCACAAGGTTATCTGCTTGAATACCAGCATCAAAATATTTCTACAGGTGTTCATTGTGCTTTCCTTTGGATTTTCCTGACACCCGTTTTCAGCATCACCAACGTCAGTTCTGCAAACCACTTTCATCTCATGAAGATTTCAAATATAGCGCTGAGGTCAAGAGAGGTTCATCAACGGTCTTCCGACGTGACGATGCGTGACGTCAATGCTTTTTTTAGCTGCCACCAGCCAATGACAAACAAGCAGGCGAGCGATGACAAATATGATGTGAAGACAGTTGACAACGAAATCTGTAACAGGCCTGCTAACTGTGTGATAGACACTGCGCCAAGCTACTGTTACTGGACATTGTGCCGAGAGCAAAACTTGCAATGTAATGTTCAGACAACTGTGATACTTGCAATGTAATGTTCAGACAACTGTGATACTTGCAATGTAATGTTCAGACAACTGTGATACTTGCAATGTAATGTTCAGACAACTGTGATACTTGCAATGTAATGTTCAGACAACTGTGATACTTGCAATGTAATATTCAGACAACTGTGATACTTGCAATGTAATATTCAGACAACTGTGATACTTGCAATGTAATGTTCAGACAACTGTAATACTTGCAATGTAATGTTCAGACAACTGTAATACTTGCAATGTAATGTTCAGACAACTGTGATACTTGCAATGTAATGTTCAGACAACTGTAATACTTGCAATGTAATGTTCAGACAACTGTGATACTTGCAATGTAATGTTCAGACAACTGTAATACTTGCAATGTAATGTTCAGACAACTGTGATACTTGCAATGTAATGTTCAGACAACTGTGATACTTGCAATGTCATGTTCAGACAACTGTAAAACTTGGAATGTAATGTTCAGACAACTGTAATACTTGCAATGTAATGCGTAGACAACTGTAGTACTTCAAATGTAATGCTCCGACTACTGTAATACTGTACTTTGTAATGCTCATACACCTGTAATGGTTGGAATGTAATGCTCATACACCTGTAATGGTTGGAATGTAATGCTCAGACAACTGCAGTACTGTTTGTTCTGGCCCAGGCTGGGTACATCTTTATACATGTCTGTCTCATGCATCCATCTTACCCTGCTGTGTGACTACTATCTCCCTGAACACTGCATTTTCCACGTTTGTCTTGTCAAAGCCTGGTAGCAGAAGACATACAATTCTCTCATGACAAAGAAAGTTGTGTTTTACAACTGCCCTACACTCTCGAGAATGAATGGACTCTCTTGAGATTTGTAGGAATGGAGAGGATGATAGATACTCGCTGGAACTGTTATTACCTCTCCCCTGCCCTATTCCACATCGTCTTACCCATTCTTGTCAGCAGTGTCCGGTGACTTTACTGACCACCAAACTTAACCATGTAATTTTATCTCTCTTTCGACATGTTGGTTGAACATTTCATCCAAGATTTCTTCATTATTCATTCTCATCAGCTGTTTATGAGTCATCTCGACACGCTCCATCAAGTCGTCTCTCGGTACCTGTACATTCTCATCATCTCGATAGATTATGTTCCACTGTGCTCTGTGGTCTCGGGTTCGAAGCCAGTTCATCTCACCAATCATTGTCTGTGGCTGGAGCTTTCCGATGTTCGTTTTCAACAAACTCAAATGATGACAAAAAGATTTCTCAACGCCACAACCATTCTGAGAAGCTTTATTAATAAGCTTTATTTCGCAACTACTTTTGTTTAGCTTAATTTAAATAATAATTGTCAATATTTACAGTTGCTGTTATTATGGACGTAAAGGTTTTTGCTGTTCAAGTTGCTGCCGTTTTGGTGGTCCAGTCCACACTGTTGTTACTCGGGTTATCAAAGTGTCATCACCATGTCGTCAGGGTCAAACCGTAGACGAGTATTGTTTTATTCATTCTGCGCTAAAAATAAATCGTTTCTGTTTGACCATGACTGCCTACGGCTTCCACGAAGGTCGGCTGCACATGAAATGAGATGCCGGTCTCATGGAATCAACTTCCCTCAAATTCTCGGAAAAGCTGAGGGCGAGGCGTGGATGGGGGTGGGGATGGGGGTGGGGGCTGCTCTACGCCCCACGACCAGCTCCTCCAACCAAAGAGGAACCTCTTCACATCAACACTCACGTCACGCGCACTGACGTTGTTGTGTCACATGACGTCACCATGGGATGACCTCTCGGGTCACGACTGGCTGGCAATTAACTGCAGAATGTTGATGACCGAGTTCGGTGGGCCATGGATGGAGCATCGGGACACGGAGTGTGGAGGTGTGATGAATGACGGGGCGTGTTTCAACTTTTCCTTTTTCTTTCTCTCCTTCGCCAGATTTTACTCGTTTGGTCAACGCATCGTCACGTGCTCCCCACAAACCTCTCAGACTATAAATAAAGTGTCGCTATGGAGATGTCACTTACATACAGTTGATGACCGGCAGTTGTACTGACTGGCGCTGATTAAAGTACATTGTGGTTCTCACAGACATCTTCTACGATATTGTGTCGTCAGACACCAGCTGCCGCTTTACTGTGACAAGTGTCTTCGCTTTTCTGACACAAAGTAACATCTCACTGAGCGAGACACACATGTTCTCAACAACTGAGACAAATGTGGGCAACAGCTCCCTCGAGAGACGCTGGAAAGTCTGTGTGATGTGTCACAGCTGTCTGTGTGATGCGTCACAGCTGCCTGTGTGATGTGTCACAGCTGTCTGTGTGATGTGTCACAGCTATCTGTGTGGTGCAGCGTTTCTCAACCTTTTACTTGTGACGCCCCCCCCCCCAGACGAATAAAGGTACGTCCGCGCGCCCCCCTTAGCCACTAATACCTATATGAGATATGAGAAAATGACCGCCTTTGCGGCCCCCTTTTCAGCAGCTTGCGCCCCCCCAGGTTGAGAACCGCGGGTGTGGTGTGTCACAGCTGTCTGTGTGATATGTCACAGCTGTCTGTGTGATATGTCACAGCTGTCTGTGTGATGTGTCACAGCTGTCTGTGTGATGTGTCACAGCTGCCTGTGTAGTGTGTCACAGCTGTCTGTGTGATGTGTCACAGCTGTGTGGGAAGACAGACCGGTGCGCGTGCTGGAAAGACTCCTCGTGAAATAAAAGGCCGGACTCCATGTCAGTGTTCACAGATGTTTTGAGATAAAATAACAGGAGTTGACAAGCTGTACAGTACCCAAGTGTTGTTGACATTATTAACATTAATATTTTATTTCTGCGAGTCCCTTACTTCATGGCTTGGACATTAAACAGGGCGAAGGTTCACTAAAATAATAGTTACTCTCCGCTAAACTGCTGATGTTAAATATGCTAGTAACTACATTCCTTAAAACTATTTTTGTCGTAGTTATTTTTCAAATGCATGTCAAGTGTGTCTCCATCCAACACATCATGAGATAAGTTGTTTCCGCTCATCAGCTGTAGTAGTTGAAGTACGTTTAAGCTCTAGCTGTTACTTTCATCAACTGTATCTTTAAACTGTTCATCTTGTGCTGATGTTACCGGCAGGTCCCAGGTATGTGAGGGTCGGGGTGGATGGTGGGCGCTCAAATAAGCTTTTTGGATCTCCCAAAAGATGGCGAACGTTTTATATTACTTGATTTATATTTCTGTTGGTGAATTTTGGAGATAATAATAATAATAGCAACAGAAATAATATACAACACTTCTTGGTTTATATTTCACTGCCTAGCAGTGTTTCGACGACAGAATATAAACCACACACGTCGCACCAGAAAGAAAATGTTATGGTAGCCAGATTATGTCATTTCTCGATGAGACATTTTCCAATCAAAATTATTCTGTTTTGAAGAGGATTCGTGGCTTATAATCTTGCGATAATCATTTTAAATATTTTCGTTCTCATGTTCACGAGGTTTTATTTCTGTTGCAATTAGTTTTCGCCAATAGTCTTTTTTTTTTATTCCTCGCCAACCGGACTTACGATAATACATTGAGTTGCTTCCGTCAGTCTGTAAATTATTGAGGGTACACACACTGGAGGCTAGCAGGGCAAAAAGAAGTGTCAGGTTGTTGTTTATTTGTTTGCTAAACAAGTTCTGGTTGGCTGCTACCTGTCTGTATGGGTGGGCGTGTGCCTACGAGCAATGGGAGGGGACGTGCGAAATGG
The DNA here is from genome assembly GCA_004794655.1 of Marisa cornuarietis. NCBI lineage: Eukaryota > Metazoa > Mollusca > Gastropoda > Architaenioglossa > Ampullariidae > Marisa > Marisa cornuarietis. Next base: position 229,677 of record SMMW01000057.1, on the reverse strand, counting down.
AGGATAGGGTGGGACCTGTCTCGTCTGCTAGCAAGGTCAGATAAAGAGCTTTTTAACCTAGACACAAGTGCTCATAAGTATCACGACAGACATTTCAGAAATCTCCAAAGCCGTAGTCCATCCTTGATTTTACGATTCTCGGATCCTACAGAAGAAATCTCCGTACAAGAAAATACTTGTTCAATTTTATGTCTCTGTTTTTCAGTTCGACTGGAGGTTTATTAGTACACATGTCACTTGATGTGAGGTATACAACAAAACACTTAAAAATGCAAGTTTAGTGAGCAATATTTGCCGGGAAACCAAGAGGTGTAGTCCTGGTGGTGCTGAGCCACTAACAGAACAAGAAGTTGTGGACGCTTACTGTAAACAAAGAGGGTAGACTAAGATTCCGGGTGCATGTCCAAACGTCTTGCCTGTTTATTCCGAGAAACTTTTTTCCTGATTTAAAACTTTATTTACGTGTAGCTTGATTGATACCACATTATTTAAACACCCAACTTAGCACTCGGTCAGGCTTACTCTAGTCATGTCTGACACTTGTAACATGTGGGGCCGTAAGTAAGTCGAGGGTAAGTCGTTGCCCTGGGACACCATGGGAAACTCGAGGACCAGCGTCTTGTTTCCAAGTTATAAGGAGATATAAAATCATATAATTACAAGCAGATGTTGTTTTACTCCTAGTGTAGTAGTTATAAAGCGGTGGCAAAGGTGTCCTGGGGTAAAGAAACCTGAACTATTCTTTGCACTGTTTATACCAGTTCTGATAATTAAGGCAGGTAATGATTATTATTTTATATTTATTCAGTCTGTTGGAGGAAAAATAATCTGTTCTGACACACCAGTAATTGCCTCATATTTTTTAAATGTTAATTTTAAATTTAAATAATTCAAATTTTGATGGAATACCTGTCAGTACACGAGATAAAATTATTAAGATCTGACTTAAATGGGTGGACACCTGTAAACATCCTCTTATTAAAAGCATGTCACTTGGTTTTTATGTAGTGAGGTGTTGAACACGAACTCACATGCATTCATGTACGCACACACACATGTGCACCCTCTCTCTCTCTCTCTCACACACACACACACACACACACACACACACACACAATGATTATACCTGACATTATCATATTGTAAGAGTAACATAGGTCTAAGTGTAGACAAAACACTGTCACTGTTATGAATTTTATTTTATGAATGTGTTCTTGGTGTCTCTTAGTTTTTGGAGACTTGACTTGTGTTCAAATTTTGCTTCTGCTACCTTCATGTTTAGACTAATTTGTTCTTTGTTATCAAATATTTTATATAAGAGCCACGGCTCAACTCCCTTCATTATTAAGATTTTATGCTGCAGTTATTTTACTAGTCTGTGTGTTTACTTATACACGAGGTTATATTTGTTAAGGTTGTGCCCGATGCACGTGCCGAGCACGGTGTATGCGTCTACCTATTACTTATTACAAAAATAACGGGGACTGGGGTGGAAATCACATGCCACTGCCTGTTTTTTTTTCCTTCTTTACCATTTCTTAATTTTAAAAATTGAGCCAGCAGCCTATTTTAGACGGAGCATAAATACTTTTGTCAAAGAACAGTTCAGTTAATGTTTGTGGTGGAGAGAGAAAATCACTGGAAAAGATTAATCATGTAACCTCCTTCCCGCATATTTTAATGCTCTTTTCATAGCTCAGTAACCTGATGACTATTGCTCTTTTTTATACAGAGCCTGGGTTGGAGGGTTTTATCATGTAGCCCTAGTACGGCTTAGGAAACTGTCCTTTCTTACTCTCCTATTACCTCCTTTTTATTATTGTTACGAGAAGGCATTTTCACAAGCTGTTGGAAGATTGTCCATGTAACACCTGTTTATAAAAAAAGACAACAAAGACGAGTTTGCTCAATATAGACCAGTTTCTTTATTGAGATAAGTTGGAACATTTTTTAAAAAGATGCATTTACCCCCTTAGGTAATCCTAATCTCAGACATGAAATGATTCAATATCTAGGTATTATATAGATGGGTAGACTTATGGAAAGTTAAATTTAATGAAGGGAAAACTGAGCTACTGCACTTTAAACGAGGCTCTGAACCTCTATACGACCTACACTTTGAAAGTAGTATGCTAGATCAATCCACCCCCCCCCCACAAACACCTTGGTCGCTCACTTAAAAATAACTTGTAGATGTAGGAGCACATTAACTAGGTAGCCATTAAAGTCTCCATGTTAACTGGTTGACAATACAAATATCCATTAAGTAGAAAGACACTCAAAACTATGTACAAATCTTTTGTTTTACCATTTTTTTATTATGCTGATGTCATTTGCGATGACTGTACTGACCAACAATCAACAATCTTATAGGATTGATAACGGGAACTAGTCATTCAGAATTATATGGTGAATCAGGCTTTTGTACTCTGAAAGAAAGAAGGAAAAGGCATAGAGTTATATTTAATTTTAAAATGATAAATGGCTTTTGCCCTGAATATCCATCACTTGTTTCTACAGTTAATCCTTATCACAGAAGAAGAGTAAATAAAAGACAAAAGCTCACAATAAGAACTGAAAATTACCGAAATTCTTTCATGCCAAAAACAACATTCGACTGCAACAGTCGACCACAGAACATTCAATCATCCACATCCATTTCAGAGTTTAAAAGATATATTAGTATGTTATGATATATATATGTTAACAGTGCTCATGCTTTCTATTATCTCGTAAATCGTTCTGATCAAATCTTACATACTGGACTACACATTGGAACGAGCAGCTTAAAGCGTACTCTGATTTATTTAATAGACATTTAACAAATAATCCATCGTGTACGTGTAGTCCCCTAATCGAGTCCGATGAACACCGGGCTCTGGACACCCCTTATAACCGGAAACAACCTACCCTCGCTTCATAACCACGACCTCCGGAGGTCTACTACCCCTCGCCCAATGGAGGTCTGAGGGGCAAGAACGGTCAGCCACGCTCGAGGCGCGAGGGTTCCCACCTGTGAGGGAAATGGTCTCGGTGCAAAGGAGATTTGACAGTAAAATCTCGTGCTTTGACGTAGCAAACAAATCTCACGAGATCAGCACGTGATACTGGTCATAACCGTGATGGTCGCCATCGGCTTAAAATGATGAGGCCCTACAAAAAAAAAAAAAAGTCACAAAACTAAAATTCTAGACCTGATCCTTCCGTTGTATCAGTTATTCGTTGAGTCTTTTATCTTCTGCCTTTGTGTGCTGGTGCCGCAGTTTGTCTGCCCATGACAAAACCAGTTTGAACAGTATTGTCAATATGTCTTCTAAGATAATGAGCGTCAGGCAGATGGACTTCCTTTTGTCATCAGCAAATTGTCAGAAATGTGTCGTGCATTTTGTCCATACCAGAACATGTACTGGCAGGACAATTTGATCGTCTGATGGCGAGTTGTCTTCAGCTGCCCGCTGGTTTTGTAAGTGAGGCTTGAGCAGAACTTTGGCTCTAGGGGGTCGTCTGGTTCGACTGCTCCTGACGGCTAACAGACCTGAACAGTTTGTCTGCCTCCACTGCTCAGTTTGTGTGAGTTGAAAACAACCAATAACTACAAGGCTCAAACACTTTTTGAATAAAGCACAATGGCATATCTGTTTCTAAGTTTTTGAGTCGTAAATGATGAAGGGAAAAAAAAAACATATTACAGTGGGTTTCGAGTCAAGCAAAGAACCTACAAAATTGTCTGCTAACGGCCCAGAGAATTTCCACTTCCGGTGCACAAACAGCCTTCACATCCGTAAAGAATCTGAGAAAAAACGATTGGCCTGTTTTTGTCGTTTATTCCTCATTATATTACATAATTCTCAAGTTAGCAAACAAAGTGAGAAAAAGACCCGGATGATTGTAATGAATAAGAGCAAATGCTGAGCGCCGTCCTCTGTGAGGACAAACACGAGGCTGCAACGACCACCGACATCCCGGCACAATGCAAACAACAGCTTTTCTGGCACTCACACTAACAGGAGACCAAAATACAGAGAACAGACAGATTGACAGACACGGTACAAAGGACAGACACAGTAATACACTACAAACAACAGACACTGACAGTACAAGAACCTACTCAGTAACATATAATTTAAAGAACAGATCAACTGACACAATATAAAAAAGAGACCAAGTGACATAATTCAAAGAGACCAACATCGCTGACTAAAATGAACCGTGTTTTTTTTTAAACATCGATGATGAGGCTAACATCTTCGCCTGATAATCGCCCCAACATCTCGATAACCACAGGACGAACGCTCTCTGAGTTTGTTCGCGCGCAAGAATCATTTCACGCTGATAATACTGGGGAAGGGGATGAGGCGAAAGATAGAGAGGAGAAGGAGAAGCTAGCATCAATGTGAGGCCAAGCAAAATCACTAAGGTAACTAAAATGTTTGTATCCATCCCTACAAGTCACAGCCGGGACCGGCGGGTCACACCCCTATATAGGGAGTGCACATGCTCTTAACTCTAACCTCCCCAGGGTCACGTGCTTGATGCCGCTCCTTCCTTTTGCATGCGACAAGAGACGCTCAAGAACGTGTTTTTGACCAACGAAATATCATCAATAATTATCTTCGATGACAGGTCACCGGCGTTGCCGTCCAGATGAGGGTGCTTACACCCACCAGGACTTTCTCGCCACCAACCGGCGAAGGTTTGACAGCTGGTCGTTCACAGAGCGAATACTGGACACATCACTCTCGCAAAATGATGTTGACGAAAAGAAAGATACAGCCTGCGCTCCCCCCCCCTCCAGGTTTCACAGCGGGCGTCCATGTACCGCATTCCTCCTTTGCCTGCACTGCACGCCCTCCACCCCTCGATACCAAAGAAACACACATCAGTGTTTCAACAATGCGTACGACTACTTGCACCTTCCGCAAAGGTCTGTGCGGACGCGCAGTAAACATAAAGCCCTCGAAAAACAGACAAAAGGAAGAAAAGAACAGGCTGTGACAAGGAAATAGTAAGTATATCCTTAAGAATAGTTTGTGTTAGGCGGTGCACTGCGATTTTCCTCCCTCAAAAAAAAAAAAAAAAAAAAAAAAATCGACAATAAACTAAGTTAATGCCATTCAGCACAAGCTGTGGACGTCAAGTTCCAGAACCAGGCTGTTTCTACTGCTTGCGCCAGGGAATATAATCTCACCTACACTAGTATCACAACCTTTTTTTTTTATAAATAAATAACAAATAAAAAAAAACTCGCCAGAGCGATGAACAAAGAACCGTCAATGCTATGGAAAGACAACCGAACTACATTCCAGGTATAAAGCAAAAGGTCATCACCCTAAGCACATCAACCACTAATAACAAGAACACCACAGCCCGACTCACCACCCCAAGTCTGTGGCTGAAATGAATGACCTTCTCTCACCCGTACCCCGTTCTCAAAGCTCTTGCCCACAAAGATGAAAGCTCTTTAAGGCTAAATGTAAAGCAACCATAAGGTAACTGAAAAGTGCATTATTTTCATGCAGTCCCACAGTCCTGAATTCACCACCTATTACTATGATCAGGGACTCATGGTATTTCCTAAATTCCTTATTTAAACCGAGCTATGCCAGCGATATGATCTAACGAAAATAACGCTGGAAAAGTCGTCTCCCAACCTATTTACAGTAAATATTATCTACACAACCTTAATACACATGACTGCATGCACACACCACTTGATTATGCCTGACGGTGTATACGAGTGTAACAAAAAAAGCTTTAAAGACCTTCATTTGAGAATCTCACACTTTGAGCAACAATGCCAGCCATTAAAGTGAAACACTGATCCTGATTTTTGTTTTTTTTTTGCGGTAAAATCTCCATTAATAACTAAGATTACCTTCAAAAAAATAAACACAACAGTCAAGAAAGGAAAAGGCTTGTGAAAGACACAAACACTGATCTAATCAGTGTGCAAAACATAATTATGTAAATTAGCATCAATATAACACAAAGATAAATTGTCATGCAACCAAATCTCAAAAACAGAATGTCTCACTGCAGCTGGCAATGCTTCTTTTACAATGTAGAGAAACCAGAGAGAGGAGGTGCAGGAGGGATAACTGAGGGACAGATTCAAAATCCACTTTATCTTCTCATCTTCATCCAACCCAAGAAGCCAAGATGGTGTGAGCACAAGATGGATGCTGCTAGCTAAACCCTGACATTTAGTTTAGCAGAATACCACACAGTTTAGCATTTCCTTCAGTTAGACCTCACTATATCCAGACTGCCCACAGTAATCCCTAGAGTGAAGCTTAAGCAGGAAAATGTTGGGACCTGAAATAAGAGCAGCTTACAGGCAAAAGATGGTGGCAGATCTTTGTTCAAGACACCAGATATGGTCTTTATTCAGTATTATCACAGATGGTTATAAATTACTGAGGGAATGAGTTAGTAGTGGGGGGAGGGGAGAGCTAAAACTATCAAACACAGCCATGAAGTATAAATTTGATCAAAACAATTTGAGAAACCATGACTAGATGATCTGCAAAAATAAAGACTTTTTCATACTGTCCAAACTACTTTATAGGAGTTTGTGTCAGGGTGGTGAAGATCATTCTGCCAACCCAGTCAAGACACCAGGGCAATGCAAACAAAACAGTGCTAGGGTGAACCACTTACACTGTAGGGCCATCATAGCTGACTTCTTGAGTGTGTGTATTCTCCTAAACTGCTCACTGCAGGCCACCAGAACATGCATATAACAAGATCCATTCCTCAGTTTCCCATAAACAACCCCACAGTGCACAACACACAGCAAAAGAAATATTTTCGTATCAAATGGGAATAAGCATCGTATTTTTAAAGGACTTTCTTTACATGCAGAACATCAGGACAAACACTGTCACAAACATTGAGTTCCCAGGCAAAGCTACATGGAATCCCATTAAATGATTATTAACAGCAAAAAAAGCATGATCTAAAGTTTCATATATAAAATTCTGTAAATTTTAAAATGAATTATCAGCTACTGCCTCCCGTCTTTCTTTCAGACTGAGACCATTTCCAAACGAAAACAACATTCAAAAAGACACTGCGCATGTTTTCTATGACAATACAGGACAGCCGAGTTCCTGAAGGCTCATCACCAAGCCATCCATGATCAAATAGGCCTCACTGACCATAACACGTGAATCTTTCTGCTCGTTACCTACTGTATACCTGACCTACTTTCGAAGGACACTTACAGTGTACCATCTGCTTCCTACTGACATCTTAAACATCTTCTGGCAACTTAATGGAAACACTAGTTCCCAGCAAGCAAAGCTCAAGCAGTTGCAGCATGAATACCTTAGACATTATACACATCCATTTCCTAAAGGCACTTATAACTTCATCCTGTTTTCCTCAAGACATTGTGGACAAGCTACTTTCAGCATTAACTCCAAAGCTCTGAGTACTAGCTACATCCCCATCTTCTGGACACTTGAAACTTCCGCTTTGTTGCATTTAAGCACTTTGGTTTCAAGGATGCTACACATCTGGTCATGTCTAAATTACAAATGATACACCAGCCTTTGATCTCAAAGGTATTCCATTACATGCAAGCTTCACTGTAATCTGGCAAGTGTACAACGTGCACTGTGAAGTTTTGCGCTTGACTAGAATGCTAAAGGAAGTTTTTAACATAAAACTACTTGCTATCCGCCTTGTTTATAACTGAGCAAGGAATATGTGTCGTTTGAGGCTTTTCCACTTTATGAATGGTCTCTCAGCATGGCTGAAGCACAAATACTCCACACCTCTCATGCTGACTGATGAAGTCTGTCATTAATATTTCTTTTAGAGAGGAGCCGTTTAGTATCAAAATGTGCCCAAATTGGAGGCAGCTTTGGATCAGAAAGAAGTGAACATTTTCTAAAGTTTCGGGAGAACTGTAACATAAACTTCTATATAAAGACAGGAACAATACGCACAGTTGAAAACAAAATTCCAAATATTGCCCAGATTGACAACAGCATTTGAAATACATGATAACCATCTTGCAGTAAAAGAGTACTTCTCAGTAATTCACTTAACACCATTGTACTAAAGTTACAACCTATTTGTTTTCATCTAGACTTTGCTAATGCTGAACTTCAAGAATGGAAACTAAACCAACTTTACTCTTTTTAATATTCAATAACAGAAAATCAATAATCAGCACAATAACAAATTGTAGAATAAAGATATCTGAAAGTGATAGGCAATGCTGGCTATATCACGGAAAGGCAGTCAGCCCTGTAAACAGATGCCACATGCAGAGAAAGAACAGTGTGCCCAAGACAAGAGCTGAACTCAGGACAGCCAACCACATTAGTCACAGCATTTTCATTTGTACTACTTAGAAAATTCATAAGAAACAAGTTTGGGCATTTGAAACTAAATGAGGCTGGATGTAGTTTTCTTACAATGTTTCTGATCAAAGCAGAAGTGGTTCAGACAAAACAAACAGCAATGAGGAGGCATCAAACCAGACATAGTTCAGACAAAGCATGCAGCACTGCGCCGACATCAAAATTGGAAGAGGTCAAAGCATCACGTGAGGTGGAGGTAACATGCACACCTAATTCTCCCAATCGGCAGATATGTATTAAGTTTGACTAGACTACAGACAACTCTCTTCCGGATTAGGTGACAAAATCCTAACCTACTTCCTGCTATCCAATCTACAGGCCACTATGGTCACAACTGTTTCAACATGCAGTCAAGTGCACATGATGCTGGGATCACACTCTTCAATCTGTGCCTGAAATTTGCTGATCATGCAGCATCACATTCTTCCCACCATTTGGCACAGATGTCTAGAAGCCACCACAAACAGGCATCAGAGTGCAATCAAACTGCTATCAAAATTTACAACCTTCATCAGAAGGTTGTGGGCCAGCCACAGCTATGTAACACTGCAATATAACACATTATTTATTAAACTTGCACATGCATGCACTTAACGTGTGCACAAACTCTCTCTCTCTCTCACACACACACAATAAGAGTTCCATATAACAATTGAGCCAGATGTGCACAATAAAGATAGTAGGCATAGCCATACATACCATGTGCACTATATACAGATAAGAATCCTGGAAGCATCACAGAAATGAAGCCCACACCATCCCCTTTCCTAATTGTGCAAAAATCACTGACAGGCAAAAGTACTTTGTTTTCGAAGACACCAGAACTCATGCATAAGTCAACTGCAAAAAATTCTAGAATGGCAGCACAGCTTCAGAAGCTTATAGTGCTAACATTATCAGTCTCCTTCAACATCAGTAATAACCACCATATTAAAACAGCTGAATAATGATGGCATTTACTTTAATGCTGACATTAACTGTTCATAAGGACACATAACAGCCAAAGACAAGAGAGTGAAGGCCTAGCGCACTGTACCCCACATCAGTTGCATAGCAGAGCTCCACAGACTTGTGAGTGCAGCTCATTTGATTATATAAGGTTGTGGTTGGTATGGATGTAGATGTTTATATATCTGAGGTTGCATGGATGTAGATGTTTATATATCTGAGGTTGCGTGGATGTAGATCTGTACATGTTTGAGCTTATGTGTGGATGTAGATGTGAGTTTGAGGAATGTAGAGGACATGAGGCAGAGAGAAAAATGAGGGCAAAGAAGTAACATCCTGCAGATGCAGCCCCCATCCTACGTCTCTCCTACTGTAGAAGTACTTTCTACTGGCCCCAACGGGACATCACATAATAAAGAAGAAGACTTCCAAAATAAAATTTAAATAATGCCATGTCCTTATACAACATGCGACTGTCCTAAAATAAGGTCTTCACAATGGCAAAACAAAAGGGAATTCCAGGTGTTCTTTTGTTTCAGTCAAAACACACCACAGCACAAACAAACACAGTCACTTCTTCACCTGCAATTTAAGCATCACTCCCAAACAAAGATAACAAATTCTAAAGTAGGGCTTGTGTGGATGAATGCTTAAAGGTAAGAACAAAGCTACAGCAACATGCTTGTTTACATTTTGTTAACGAGTGCAGCCATCAGAGACTGAGCAGACAACTAGAACTGGCTTTAACAAACATCTTGGGAAAAACTTCAGCAATGATGACCTTTGGATGGGGAGGCACAGGTTTGTGTGCTGAATCATGTCTGCTGCATTCACAAAATAATGCCTAATGACCATCCATACCTGTAGCCATTTTCTGACATCTGTTCATGTCTCTTGTCCTTAAACTGACCTCAGTTCTGTTTGGAAAGAACTCTTGTGGGATGCATTAATATTTTTCCCACATAGTTCATGTGAGACAAAATAAATCTTCAATCCAACCTGTGTTATGTTCCTTCCTACACTATGGATTCCAAACCATTCTTCACAGAAAATTGTACATGCTCTATTTTGGGACACCAATTATTTTAGAACAAATCTGTTTTTAAAGATGTCATCACTTTCGTGTATGGAAGCCCAAGGAATTAAGGCTAACCAACTGTTGTTATGCTGATTGCATAAGTTTAAATATGGCAAACGATGACAAAAGGTGCAAAGCCACAGTGGCCTCCCTTAGATCCACGATGAACATCACAAGCACAACAGCCGTCTACTAAAGGAATCAAAATAAATTCAGGAAATTTAACGGAGCCACATATTCTCTAGGCATCACAAGTTAAACAGCCAAGCCTTCTTTTTAAATCCAGCCAATCAAAACAGAAGTTTTCAAGCAATCTTGTCCTTTCCACTGCCACACTTTCATTTCCCTTTGACGATTCTTTATTTTTAAAAGTTACTTTGGTTTTACAGAACTGCTGTGTGACAGACAAGTTCATGTAGAAACTGAAAGTCTTCACAAAATACACATCGTAGTGTTGTTTACCAAAGGGCAGAAAGACAAAGGCAAACTATGTTCCCACCTAATGAAAAAAAACAAAACAAAAACGGCATGCAGACAGTGTATCAGAAACAGGACAGTTCCATGATGAATACTCCCATGTCAGTTAAAAAATTTGACAAAGCTTTCAGTGTTTTGAACAATGTCACTGATTGGTCAGCTAAGCTTAGTACACGCTGCTCTAGTTATTACTCAACCAGCCACAGCCTAATATAATCCATACTAGTTATCACTCAGCTACCCACAGCCTAAGATACTCTGTACTAGTTATTACTCAGCCAGTCACAGCTTAGTTTTAGGTATGCCAAGTTGACCACGTTGATGTGAATGTGAAAATTCCTTTACTTCCCATCATGCTACACAATTCTAATGTTGCATTTTGAACATCAATACATTAACAACAAATAATTTGTTCTAGATTCTGTCAAATTGTGTCCTTTGTTTTATGACTGGATGCAAAAAATGAAATAAAATACGTCATGGAACTATGCTACCAAGCCTGTTCTAGCTTGCTACATCAGACGTTGGAACATGACCATTGTTGGATACTATTCCACTTTTGCATTTAATTCACATAGAATTTTAAATAAGAAATTTTGTAATTCAAGAGATAGAATAAGCTATAATTTGATACCAAAATCTGGCAATTTTTCTGTTCGAAAAGTGTGCTGAAATCAAATGTGAAAAGTTAGACACAAAGTCCACACTGATATTGGTATCAGGAGATGTAGAATGTTATACTCGTAGTATATTCTGTATTAGTTATTACTCCATCACCCACAGAGAATGATGTCCCTGTGTTGGTAATGCTACATATGAATTATTTAAATTAGGTATTTTAATAAGAATTTGTTTACTGGTCTCCAGAAAGTAGATTAGACTTTAAACACTGGTAGCAGCAAAGGAATTTTCATGAGGGGGAAAAAAATCCTATCCAAAAGCTGTAAGTAAATCTGCTGAAGTTGCAAGGTTACTAATTACTACTCATCATCTCCAGAATTTTATGGAAGTCTCCAATCAAATGATATATTTCTAATCCTGATAAACTGGCATCAAAGGTGTGACAGATAATGGACTTTTTAAACAATTTTCCTTTCCATGTTACTAGGCATGGTTTTCATTTCAAATTACAGCATAATTACTTATTAACAGCAAAGTAATGAAAATAAGATGGTACTAACCATAACACACAATGCAGAACTAAAGTCTTTAAAGTGAATGATGGTAATAACAATGATGGAAAAATGATAATAACAGTGACTAGGATGGTGACAATGATGATGATGTTAATATGTTGATGGTGATGATAAACTTAGCACCAGCAAATTAGGTGCAGTTCCCTATGTCACAAAATCATTCTACTTTCAAAGTAAAATAGAATTCTACAAGATTAGGTGTAAGGGAGAAAAATAAGGTGTTATTAACCAGATCTTTACAAGAGGCAGGTCAAACAAATACACGAGGCAGCAATTAATTAATTGGCATTAGCTCCCTTTACTTGCCCAATCACAATGCCCCACCCCCTACCTTGCATTTTGTAAGCACAAGCTCAGAGAGCACAAGCTGTGCTGACATAACACGCAGGTACACCCACATACATTAACACAAACATGCATATGCATGATTGTGCACTCACATACACATTATAGGATAAACATTTTCAAATAATAACTTCAAAAAGAGAGGCTCATTAATAAAAAAAAAAGCAGTCGGGCATACAGCCATTCAAAATTAAACATAGTCAAGCAGAACACATGTTAACGTGTTCAAAAAAACTTTTGACTGAAGATCTAACAGCTTAGTTCTGCCAGCAGCAATTTCCAGATTCTTGGTATAAAAATTCAAAGCTACTAGGCATTCCACTAATGACAACAACATTCTTTATTCGACTTAGCTGGCACCCATTCCATTAAAGAATCTGAGTCACTGTATCTCCATAATGGTACAAATTATGACAAAGCTGGTGGCTTCCCTACTAGGATAAAATATGTTTGTATTTTCTTTAACACTACTTTTACAAATCAGTTGCTTTGTAAAGTTTAACATTTCCTAGGTTATCTAACCTTCAATAGTAGAGAAACTGATTTATTTCTCCCATAGGGAAAGGTTAAAATCTGCACTAATGATTAGATCTTTATTATCAATGTAAAAAAAAAATGAAAAAACGCACCTCATTTCACATACAAAGGCAAGTGATATAATGAAAATAGCCTACAGTTGAAGTAGCATGACACTGGGCAATACTATAAAAGATTTGCAACAAATATTTAATAAATAAAAAGGTGGAGCAGCAAAAGGAGAATACTAGTGAAGCTGTCTTTGTAGCAGTATGTATTCTTGTTATTGGTTAATACGAATGCCTGATTAGCAGCTGGTCCACTACTACATGGCATTTGATAAGACCTCAATCCTTCTTTCATTAAGTTCCCAGGCCTGATCAAGTAGACAGCATTAAAAAGATACAATCAAGATATACCAATTTCCTTAAAAAAATTTTTTTTATCAAGTATGGAAACACTTTTCTTCCAGTAATGAATAATTCAAAAAGTCTCCCTCAATTAAAATTTTTTTTATACAGAGTAGACCTTTACTGCCACCCAAGCGTCTTCGGAATGAATAACATCGCAGCGACCTAAGATAGTTGTGCAGGAAACAAGGAAACTGCAAACTTTGAATGTGATTTAAGTTAAACCATCAACAGATGAGCTCAACAGCCTCTCAGCAGCAAAAGGATGTCTCGATGTTGGACTGTAATGTAACTGACCAATCAGAGTGAAGCAGGCCAGTTTTAAAGTATTGAAACGCTCCTTGGTCTATGTTTGTGCTGATACTGTTGCCAAGACAAAAGGTAGCTTCCATGTATCACCATCTTTTACATCACAACAGGACACACTGAAACCAACAACCGAAAGCATTTTTTCATTCAAGATAATCAACATCAAATGCTCAAAGACAAAAATGTGGTGATTAAAAGAAAGCAATTATGATAGGTGTCTGTTTGAATAAATCTATGAGCAGAATTTATATATATGTATATATTTGTACATATTATGTATATGTCTATATTTGTATATATTTTGATATATTTATGCCAAATTAACCAAATTTTGCCTAAAGGACTTACATTTTTCCCATCTCTCCTGTCTCTAGAGTCTTCTCTCTCTCTGACTCTTCGATCTGGTCTGACAGGCTGCTGACCTGTGTTGTACTGTTCCTGTGAGGCGGCAGCAGCAGCCCTGCGGTCTTCCTCCTCCTGCAGACGCATTGCCAACTCATGGCTGGCAGTAAAATGTCAGAAGCTAAATGCAGTGTTCTTTCTCTATATCTCTTTTTATCTTGCACACACACACACACAAGCTCCTGGTAGGTCTAACAAAATTGAAACGTTTTTAAAACACTATATTTTAATATGCAATCATACTTTACATTATCTCAATTTTCAGCTAACTGAATTTGCACAAAGAATGGTTCTTTATAATTCTAGGTAGTTAGACAGACTACTTTTTTTTGTGGCAAAGACCTTAAAAATCCTACAAGTCTTTATCAAAATTCAAGTGTGTAGGTACAGAAATGGTTCTGCATCACTGCGGATTGAAATCTTTAGAGTTAACGAAGGATGGCATGCATCAGGAAAAAACTGCGAGCACAATAAAAAAAAGCTCAAATTTTGCCAGCTAAGCAAAACCATTCAAGATGTGCTAGGGTTAGTGGGCAAAGTGAAAAAAAGTTATAAAAATCTGCAAACAAAGTCTTTCTGGCAAGTGCTGGGGAAAATGGACTGCATGGATTATCAGCAACCAGGAAAAAAACCCATCATGGTCAAGCACCCAACATTTTAAAGATTGCCACCAAATAATTTAAGTAGTTGTCAAACATTTGTGAGAAATCACGAATGAAAGCAAATCTTGGCCTCGTCCAATAGGAAAACTTCTCACAATTATTCAGGATATGCCAGTGTCTCATAACAATCAGCCCCTCCACATGCTCACGTGGGCAGTGCTCCAAGGGAGACAGCCATAAATCATTCGCATCCTGACAGCAACAAGCTAAATGGGACTTTAGTGACATTTCTGCACTTTGCATGAAATAATAATTTAGTTAACAGAGAAATTTTTCCTCTCACACCCCACAAAAATAAAGAGTGCAACATTTTATGAAACTTATCTCGCTTTAAAATTATTGACCCTAAAAGGAATTCCACTTTAAATTGTAAAAGTTATAAAAGGTATTAAAGTAGAGGTGTTTTTAAAACTGCAAGGTACTGATCTATTTTTCTCTCCCCTTTCTCTCGCAGGTGGGAGACCTATGCTCACAGTAAAATATTTTTTCCTGTCTTATTTACAAAAATGTTACAACATATTTATTCCAGAACTAAATACTTAGGAGCCTTTTCTTATTATCCTTTCATCAGTTAAAGAATATGATAAACATGACAAGTTCAGCAGCTCATCAGCCACATAAAATTGAGACTAAATTGTTAAGCAGACGTAATGAAACTTAGTGCTTATGTCCAGGTGGTGCTGTTTGAGGTGATATCAGAGGTTTTGAAGCAGGAAGCAATGCCACCATGTAGAGCTAGTCATACTAGTGCTGCCAGGACAGACCACTCACTCTGCATTCTGCATGTCTGGGTGGAAAGGACTCCAGGCGGCATCTTGCTCTTCTAACTGCTGGTCTTGCTGCAGTGAAAGCGCCACCTGGTAGCTAGTTAAAACAAACAATTAAATCAACTGTGCTTCTTCCTGTGATCTACAAGGATAAAGAAATTCAACTCTACTAACAGGTCATTTCCACAGAAGAAGAAACATCCCTTTCAAAAAGCAAGAGAAAGTGAGGGAGAAGACAGGCAACAAGACAGAAAGATGGCAATGGTTGGGATAAGACAGGCAAAGGGTATGGCTGGGAAGGGCCCTGTGCTAAGAGGGAGAAAGATCAGTTCAACAGTTAAACTGTTCAGTACATCACAGCTCGAATGGGATTATAACACTCATCAGGCTGACAGGAGTCCCACTCTTGCCTGCCACATGTACACATGCCCATTCATCCTCATTTGAATATGCGCTGGAATTGCACATAACAGGCAGGAGATGAGGGATTATTATTATGAGGCTGCAGATGAGGACATCATTATTATGCAAATCAAACACATTTCGTCCCCCAACCCCCAGTACAGACTGCTTTTTCTGGAAAATACAAGACAAACAACTGACATCATTCTCCTGATGAAAATATGTCAGTCACAGCTGGTGATGACATTGCCACTAGCAGAGAAAGATCAGGAGGGGTAAATTACTGTATAACAAATTTACAGGTGCAGTTTACAGTTTGTGAAAACTGCTATGGCTTATTATATGATGCTATGAAAACAATTATATCTTTTTATAAAAAAAACTGACACATAGCATGTTCCCTCTAAATATAAATAAATGACAATTTACAGGGTGATGGGGACATGTTTGGATTAATATTCATTAAGATGACATGTACACAATCTATTTTTAATACCTGTTACTGGAAGGAAAATAAACAATGGTGATGATTATATTGCCAGCACAATGCATGTATCTCATTGTTTCACTTAAAAATGTATATAAATGCAATTGAAAAGATTCAAAAGCTTTTGATCAATGCTGAGACCACCACAACCGGTGTAATGTGCAAGGCTGTTCTGCTAGGTTTTGTACCCAAATTTTAGTCTCATGGCTATCTCTCACAACAGTTTACTCTGTGAATAAAGCCACTTCATGTCCTCAGTGGTTTACATCATCTGTAAATAAAAACACAATGCTAAAAAAACCCAACTCTGCAGATGAAGTGGTCTTATTCGTTTAGCAGAAAGAACCAGTAACCATCAGTGACTACAGAACAGGGTAATTCAGAATTATGACTTTAGGTCTTCTTGCTAAAGCAGTTAAACAAGTAACTGACATCTAGAGAAGATGCTAGTACAGTAGTAGTTGTAAACACAGTGCCATGTGAGACTAAGAATTACAAGAGGACAAGCCTGTGCAAGAACTGTATTACATGAGCTGGGTGCACTTCGACAGGTACAAAGACAAACAGCAAGTTGAAGGAGAAGCTTTTAATCTGACTGATGTGTGGTGGGCACCCACCACACACAACAGGTACAGAAAGACACCAGGCTAGCACCTGTGCCAAAGCTGAGGCAACATTTGCTGCTGGTACTTTATGAGGTGTGACCGCACCTGTCCAACTGTTTTCTTTGAAAGCAGCCATTATGTTTAACATTCTTTTGTTACTTGATGCAGCAAACTCATGTCAATTTTGTTTAAGCTGCTAATTCAAAAGAAAATCCCACAGAAATGCCAATTTTTAAAGAAAAAATAAAAGGAAAACAGTCACACCTCCTTTTAAATCATTGCATGCATGTCATCAAAGCAAAAAACAAAAAGAGCTGTTTTGGCAAGCACAATACTTTCTCTGACTCAGCTGGGTACAGTGCTGGCTACTTTGCACTAATATAGTCATAGCTGTAATATAGTCATAGTTGCTGGTTTTGTGTATAACACCAATGCCCTCTCTTCCTCTCTGACAACAGGGTTCCCATCGAAAACTAAGGCTGCCAAAAGGCTAAGCCCAGTGTGTATGTGTGTGAGGAGGAAGAGAGAGAGAGTGGGTGTGCACGTGTGTGTGTGTGTGTGTGTGCATGCGTGCACAGATTAATGTGATACATTAGGATGAATTCAGCTAATGCACACATATACACAAGCAGTGGTGCTTTTAATAAAAAGACTATATAGCAAATGAATATGCATCTGAACTCACTACAAACCTCCTTACCCCAATTCAAAAGCCCCCACCCACACTCCCTAAAACAAATCCCAAAGTGGTTCACTACACCTGCCAGCAAATGTTAAAAAAGGGACTTTGAATCTTATGCTTATTTAATGTCTTTCCTCAGTAAAATCATTGCAGTAAACACCAAGAACCAGTGATGTACATTTCTGACATGCATATGCAAGCTCTAGCGTGACTAAGGAAAATACTTAGTGTTGTTAACAATCTTCCATCAAAAGAAACATGATGTCAAAATGTTAGTGGGGAAAAGGTTATACATGCCAACAGGGAGACCATAATGACTGACATATTTACTCTGAGTCTGTCTCTAGAATGACACACACTTACTCCGAGTCAATCTGTCTGTCCCCAGATGTGTATGGATTCACTTCAGGGTTAGCTTCAACAGCTAGGTCAGCCTTGGTGAAAGTGCGGAAGAAGGCATCAACAAAATGACAGTCACCATCTACTGTGGACAACGTCTCCCACACCACATTGCTCTCCGTCAGAAATCCTTGGTCTGTCACCAGCAGGAAAAGCTCCTTCTGTAAAAAGCAACAACTGCTACTCTGACTACAATCTACTCAGATCATGAAAATAAGAAAAAAATGATGAAAATAAAACCAAAATGTGAGAAGGAAAAGAAGGAAAGAAGAAAGGAAAAACTGAGACGGAAAAATGGAAGAAAAGAAAAAAAAAACCAGAAAGAAAGAGGGAAAAAAATAAAAAAAACATGAGAAGGGAAATGAAAATGAGAAAGGAGGAAGGAATGAAAAAGCTGATGAGAAGGAAAGAAAAAAGTGAGAAAGGGAAAAGTAGAAGGGATGGAAGAAGTTAGAAAAGAAAAAAGTGAGAAAAAAAGCAAGAGGAAAGAAAAAAAAGGGAAAAAAGTGAGAAGGAAGGAAGACAGTGAGAGGGAAGGAATGAAAAAGAAAAAAGGAAGGAAGAAAAACTGAGGGAAAAAAGTGAGAAGGAACGGAGGAAGAAAAAAGTTATAAAAATCTGCAAACAAAGTCTTCTTTTGAGGAAAGAAGAAACGAGAAAGATGGAAGGAATAGACTGAGGAAGAAATGCAGAAAAGCTACGACTAAACCACAGGTAGTTGCAGACGACACAATCTTACACACACACATGCACTAAAATAATGAAATATCACAATGAAGGGAGGAAGATGCACATCATACACTACTGTTGTGCAACTACCAAAACAAATCAACAATTAAAAAACAACACCAGCTGCCATGAAGTTAAGTTATATTCTCATAACTGTTTGGACAAAAAATGAGAAAGATTGGGACATTGAACTAAGGACCAGTCTGCAGCAGTGCAACAGGTGATCATCCAGTGCGGTGGCTGACTCAATCAGTTGCCTGTGGCTGAAAGCCCTGAGTAACAGCCTGAACTGACTTTATTCATTTCTCATTCACACCAATTAAAAAGGATGACTAAATCCTGTGTAATACTGCAACATCTGCTTATTTGATATTGCTCATCCACTGCATGCTTGAGACACCAACTCAAACAACGTGCTGTGCTAGAACCATAAATCAAGCAAACAGGATGTCCTCACACCACAGATGCCTTGGGCAGCTGCTATTCTCATCTCATATAATGGACAAACTGAATTATAATCAGAAATGTATCCTTAGGAACCTTCTCTACACAAAAAGAACTGATGGAATTATCTGTGTGACTGAATGCCATATTGTCTTAACTAATTCACTTTGATACTGCAGTCTCTTTGCCTTAATCAGCTGTAAGCAGATCCCTGCAGCTGAAAGACCATAGCCTTCTGTGATGCTTTAACACTTCCCCCCCATCTGTCTGCTCTGCAAAGCCAGGAATCATCTCCATGGCTGTATTTGTCCGGCCTGGGTGCTGTTTGGTATTTCCTCAAGCAAACATGTCTTGCCTTGAGCAAAGATGTCCAGCAAAGGTCTCAGCCCAGCATGGATGCTGAACAAGCCGGTGTCAGCCCTGTGCCAAGTGACCCAGACATCTGCTTTCTCCTTAACTGCTATAAAGTATCTCTCTTCTCTCATATACCAGCATATAACAGAAAGCCAAATTTAATGCAACGACCAACAATCAAAATTAAAATGCTCTACTTAACATTAATCAAGTTGCTTGGTACATAAAATCATTTTCTTGTGGTTTTTACAAAGCACATATTTAATCGAGTTCCTTAGCTCTCTTTTTACAATTTTCTGAATTTCAAAGTGTAGTGTATCGTTCATACTAGCAGGATTTGATTTTTCACCTTCTTGGAAAGAAGTTTCCTAATTGCTCCGTTTCATCCTGTCCGAAAAAAACTTAGTCGTCAATTCAGGCTGACTGCCAGCAGACACCGCAAGGAAAGGATGGCGGCAAAGAAGGGTGGAGACTGACAGGCTGGCAGGAAGAGAATGTTTGTATACGAAAACCAAAATGCAATGGTCATCCCTGTGGACACATCACTCCAAGGTATCTGGCCAAATGTGCTGAGAATCTTCAGTGCTGTGTGCTTTCAAGCTCTCTCTCAGCACATTCACAGTCTACAATCTCAGATGTGAGGTGTGTCTGCCTTGACACAGACAGCACTGTGGCAGAGCAACAAGTGAATCATCATCTTTTGCACTAACATCATGTTCTCTGCACTCCAAAGATTTCTCATCCTCTTTTGTGGAGCTCTAGCCAGTTATGAAGGTATGTTATGTTGTGGCGATAACCTCCATACAGCATTTACAGACCTCTCAGCTATAAAAGTATGTTACGCTGTGGCAATAACCTTCATGGTGCATTTACAGACCTGTCAGTTGTGACTCTTTTGAGTTAACAGAGGAAAACTTTCCTACTGCTCTGTTCTCTTAGCTTGAGCAGAAGCATTGCTGCAATGGTTTGGTGGGTCAAAATGGCTGGTTTAAAAATTCCACTGTATTCATGGTTACTTACATATTTCCAAGCACCACTCAGGATATTTTCTGCAAAATATTAGTACAGCCAAAATCTCTTCACCTGTTGTGACCTCTGATCTCTTTAACATGCACTGAGCACAGGCAACAGGTACAACCTGCAGGTACAGCAGACACTCAGAAATGTAAGTCACTGATGTGAACAACTGAAGTAACATCAAGTAATCAGAAATGTAAGTCACTGATGTGAACAACTGAAGTAATATCAGGTATCAGAAATGGATCTCAATGTGTAGAACATCAGCAACTCTTACAAAGAACTCCTACTTCTTTTCTGTTTCTTCATGTGCTTGTGATACAATTACAACTGCTCTATGGGTATGACTGTTAAAAACTGTAGTTTTACTTACCATGAAAACTGATTGTATTTTTACCTTACAAATGTGAATTATTGACTCAATCAACCATTTAGAAGTTAACAATTAAGATGAACAACATAGTATTCCAAAAATGTTTAAAAACAGCCCATATTTCAGACCTAACAGCTTTACCTCTCATCAGATACATAGATATATCTATATTTTACCATTGTTTCAACTTTTCAACGTCTTCAAATGTACTCATCAACCTACCATTTTTAGGGAATACAAGTTGAATAATCTCCAGACAACCACAATAGTTGTAATTTCTTAGAATGTGTCAAAGTTTCTCTTGGTGAGTACAATTTTGTGTGCTCTCAGACTTTTGGGAATGACCTATAGTGTAAAAGAACTCGAATCTTGCTGTCGTTTCAGTGTTTGCAAGAAAGTGTGACAAGAATGAGATAGAAGCAGCCATGATGGCTTGTCAAGAGCCACGGGAAGACCTGTCTGATGCCAGCCTTTTAAACAATAACACACTACTCTGTCAGTGAGTGGAGCTCACTTCTTCTATATATCTACCAATGTAGCTTTTGGCCACAGATTAGAGAGACATTATGTTAAAAAACAATTCTTCTAAGCCTAGTTTAAAATGTGTTATTTGCCCTCAGTCAGGATACATGGTCCACTAGTTCTTTAGTTTTGGCTTCCTATTATATCAACCCTTGAATAAACACATAAAACGTTTTTTTTTTTGTTAGTTCATCCTCTGATATCTCCTCTCGTTCTGTGCCAAACTGAAGACTACTGGTAGTTACTTCATGAACTGCACTTTCTCAAATAATGATTATTATTTGCAAACCATGAGATAGGGACATTTCTTGATTGCTTTAACAGTAAAGATGCTAAGAATAATCAAGGAACTTTCCTTTTTGTAAAAGAAAAAATTAATATATTGCCAGAGCACTACAGGTGTATGCATCATGCATTGAGCCAGAGATTTCTGGCTGCAAGGGCAAAGCTGTGGTTGCATTTCAAGTAATTAAACAGACATATATGGCTCCTCCCTACAACTGCAAGGTTACAGACAATGCACGTGATCAGGACAACGTGGATGGCCAAGCTGTGGAAAATGATGGCGCTTTTGTAGGTGTGACAGGTAAGAAATTTTTTTTCTTTCTGAAAATCTATTTTTTTAGAATCAGACCAGTCAGGTGTCAAAGATATTAGAATAATGCACGATACAAGTAATTTAAATGTTTTAAAAGGAAAAAACTGATTTAAATAAATGTCTACTGATAAACTAATTTTTTTAATCACACTGGGTTCTCTCTGGGGCACATCTACCAGCGCAAGATTTTTCTTTTAAAATTCTTTATTCAGTAAATGCAGTTCACATAACTTGGCATCCCTTTACCAGCGCAAGATTCTTGTGAGAAAAATGTTATTTCTATCTCCCCAAACTCTGCTTCCTTCAAGAAAAGGAAAAAATATATATAACGCGATAAGATTTTATTTCAGAGGGCAATTAGTCATAGTCATTCTGTTTTTAAGTAGTAAATATAGTCATGAATGCATAACTTGGAAAAGAACCTGGGTATATGCAGGAAACAAAATCAAAACTTATAAACCTATGAGGTCAACAGTGCATAGAAACCTACAGAATGAAAGAATGATACTTTCATAAGTGTATCCTCTGTTGCAGTTGCCATCATACCAACAGAAAAGGCAGCAGCCACTGAACTGCCAGCCCCAACCACACAGAAACCTGAAATCCAGCCAACAAACACTGCAGTACCATCATTCTTTGTTACTAGCAATATGACTGGAATCATGGTGATTCTTGGGTCAGTCAGCATTTGTATGCTGCACCTGTCAAGTTATCGCTGATTCTGCTTGTTCTTTTATTTCTCATGTTAGAAATTTTCGTTACTGTGTTGCTTATTCTTGGATTTAACATGCTGTTGCTGTGAAATCCCAAACTGAGTGCTTCCGCCCCCCAAACTGGTTAGATTTATTAGAAGATACTAGCTGCCAAAATCTGAGTGAAGAACTTTTTCCCATTTTCAAAATATTAATATTCTTCCAGAAACCCACAGAATGGTTTTCATTTATTTTGATTTAAAATAAAATTACATGCCAATCATCTGAAGTATTTGTGCCTATTTGTAGTATTAATTTTCTCCATGTAGTTAGATTCTGAAATGTTAACAGCAATTCAAATCCACAAACTAAGATTCATTTCATCCCAGTCTCAACACTGTACAATTTCACCCGAGCATGTATTTTTTAAAACCTCTATAACGTTAAAGATAAGCCACAAACCCTGAATAGTAAAGAGTTACAAAGTATGAGACAAACACAGTTTTATAATCCAAGCAATTTGAAAATAAGTGGAAACCTTACGTAAAGTCTGTTTTTCAATCTCTCCTTGTCCTCTCCTATTTATATGCCAAATATGACAATTCCAAATGACAACTTAAACAGACAACTTAAACAGAAATAACTTTCAAATGACTGCACTTAGTTCACTGTAAGATATTAACTTCCAAAAAACTAAACAAATAATTTCATTGACAAGATACATGCCTTGAAAGACTGGAATTCTCAGCTGCTTCTTTATAAGAAATCAAAATTAAAAATTCTGTGATGTGCTAGTCTTACTGTTTTGTCAATGCTTTATTAAAGTATGTCTCAACACTCTCACATTCTCTGAAGTCATCATGAGCTTTCCTACCAATGATATTTCAAGTCTGAATTCAGCTCACATTTTGTGTTTTCCCACCCCAACAACAAGAAAAAAAATAAATCAACATGCATTCTTGCTTTGACAAACTCAGGATAATGGTATGCATGTTGACAACCTTAATTTCCCATTTTGACTCATGTTTTTGACTCACCTTGAAAACCATGAACTGTCATGCTACTAAAAATATGATACATTTTCCTCTAAAATATTGTGAATTTGACATGATGCTAAAACCTATTTCTAGAACTCAGTTATTTGTTTATCATAATATACATCTTTATGGGAATTTAAATATCTCAGTAGGCTGGTAGGGGTTCTATAAAACAAGATGAAGCAGGTGTATCTGGTTCTTAAATGAAATCATTACTTTTTTGTCAAGGGGTGGAGGAATGAATACATGCTGAGTGCAAAAGTGAACTATTAATACAGAAAAATAATCAGAAAATATATTTTATATTTAAAAAAAAGGGACTTTCAAAGTAGTAAATATCTGCTTCCTGTGCAATAATACAATAAATCATTTATTGTTTCTTTCACACAAAATTTCAACAGCTGTTGTAAAGTGACAATTTATCAAATAAAAAAGAACAAATTAATGATTTTTGCACTATCAAAATTTTAAAATTAAAGTTTTCTTGTTTAAATTGGAATGTTTGTCATTTGTGCTTGTGCTGAGAAGAAAAAGAAAGAGTTCAACCTGGCATTAGTTTCCAGTAGTGTTTTTTTAAAAATTCACAATTTAAAAAAATATACTATCTCAAAGAATGCTCTTTGTCAGTAGTAACTTACCATTGAGGGAGGGAGGAAAGAGACATGAAGATCTCCCACAATTATGAAATAGACTAACTGTTGTCAGGTCTCCAGTTGGAGCCCACCTGAGTAAATAAGAGGGTCGCTTGAACAAGCTGTTTGCATATGTTATGTAAAGACAGCTAGCCCTGAGTGGTCAAAGAGCAGCCAGGCAAAACATCGGTGTTTGATGAAGTCATCAGGATGCCGCAACACCAGGACACATCTCACTGATGTCCATTAGAGCAGAGTCCCCCCTGAGGCTATTTTGCCATTTAGTAAGTGCCTGAAAAAGAGTGGCAATAGTAGTGAGGGGGTAAGCTCCTACCCTACATTTGCAAGGCGTGGCTAGCACTGGTCACTGCTCAGTTAGGGTGTGATCTTCCTGTTCCCTCTGGCTAATTAGAGAGGATTCTTGGGTGTGATGATCAATGGCATTCCTCGCTAGTGTATACGTGTATCAATGTTTGAAGAAATGTACAACACGTGCTCCACACTTTGTTGGTGCAAAGCCAGTATTTCTTCAACAGTTCTTCAAGGCAAAAGTTGACACCTCATCAGCACTTTTTCAACACCAATGGACTTCAAATCCAAGACTTCAGCCATGAGGACAAAGACTCAGAAATAAGTCGGACTACTTGAGTTAGGGAACCAAGACGCAAAGATGCCATCAGTGACAATGAGCCACGAAGACACCAGTGACCACTTGACCAAGACTTGGGCTACCTGTGAGAGATATAGGTTTGATGCCAAGGTAGGTGTTGCTTTCTGATGGGGAAGGTGGACAGAGTGTGAAGGTGACGACGGACAGTCGGACAGGGCACCTTGAGTGAAGAGTCACCGGCATGCCATGACTGACCACCATGGACTTTCTGCTTACCTCATCATATGACTTAAGTCACGGCAGAGACTGAGATGCGAGAACAGTCTGCAGTATGAGGCCAGCAGTAACAACCACCAGAGATAAGTGGATGCTGTCTGTGCATGTGAGAGTGCATGGTGGCTCTAACAGCAGATAATAGTACTGGAGCATATAGAAGTACGAATAGTAGTGAGACCCTTCAGATGAAGAACATTTTTAAAGTATTTTGCATAACCTATATGTTCTTAATAAGTACCTTTTCTTTTTGTACATTAATTTACAAGTCATCGAGTCTTTTGAATGGAGAAGAGCAGGGATGGGGGCTCGTGAGCTGTGTGTGTAGTTATTTTAACTCAGCAATGTGTGAATATTGTTATCGTTTTGCCTGCAGTTTTATGTTAACATGGGTGATCAGATTTGATAAGAACTTAAAAGTCATATTGTTATTATCCTGTCTCACACATCAGAACTTCTCACACCTGCAAAGTCATCTTGCTATCACCATGTCCCCCCACTACTACTGGAGAAATAAAACTAGTTTTACTTACATTGTGACAAAAAAGTGTGCTGAAGTGGTTGTTGCGAAAGAAGATGCACAGCTCATTCTCTTTGACAGTGGATGAGAGTTCACACAATCCATGATATGTTAGCTGTGAGGCTGTTCTTTCCAGAAACTGCTCTGCTAGAAGTGCTGCAAACAGGTTGCCATACAATAGACATGTGACATAGTGAAGAACTTTACAAGCATTTATAGGCATAGTTTGCATGATCTCTTAATTGGCAGAGACTGAGAGAGTGTTAAACATGTCTACAAATATGTAATTATACTATATTATCTGATATGCACTATGTCTGCAAATCCAGGCGTATGAGCCCAAAGATGGACAAAACTGCACTGTCTCCACCTACTTAACACACACATTACATCCATGCATATGCAAAGGGAGAAAGACCCTTCTTAAAGTATAAATTATGCAAAATTAATGAAAATAATCTATAGCAATGTCAGTAACAAGCTTACTGCTCCGAAAGAGTGTGGATATCCCTATTTACCCATACACAATATTCTAGTGTTCTGGCATTTTCAGTGTAATCTATTTAAGTCACCAGAATTAAGCTGATGTCAAAGATGTCAATGAACTTTTCAGAAATCCACCCAGGTATATTGCTTACCTTCACGGACATTATCTTCATTTTCGGAAGATTTTTGCTGAATTATTTTTTCCACAAGCTGGTTGTAGCTGCATTTGCCAACAGCTCTGACCACTTGTTGATCCTGTGGGTCAACAAGCCATCCATGGTACAGACCTATCTCCAGCAGGTCAAAGATAATGCACTCAGGCGTGTACTCAAAGTCTGAAACCCTATTGTACAAAAGAAATGACAGAAACAATAATAATTGTATAGCACAGAATCACATTTGCATCAGAGAATATTACCATGCTTTAGAAAAGGAAAAATGTTTAACAAACTATACTGAAGCTACATAATTGGTGAATAAATAACATACAGCATGAGTAAAAAAATTCAAACATTTTAAAAGATTTTTTGATCTTGAACAGTGCACCACAATGCTTACAAGTCGCCTGATTCACCGAAATGGAATGGGTATATTAAGCCAGCGTATTAAATTATAATAGTAACTTTTTTGCGTGGTTATCTCCAAGTGCCAAAAATCCACTTCACACACAGCAGTCTATCAATCATGTGATAAAACAGGATATGGAGGAGATAAATGCACATGGTTACATTTGGCAAAAAAAGACTTTGGATTGGGAATGCTCTGTTTTATCGTGATGCTGAAAAACTGGCATCACTCCTATACCGTGTATGGGTTTCTTTTTTTTTTTACATCTTTTACAGTTTATGTACCAACAGCAAAGCATAGCATGTGTATATATATATACACAAGTCATTTAAAGATGACTGATGTGTACTGCTGAGTGAAGATGAAAGAGACATTGACCCTGTAAACTTGACGTTGACATCAAGTCCAGTCTGAAGCTTGTGCATTACAGCCATAGCATCCTGCATATTTTGTTCATAGTTGGCACGCTCTGTTTCTGGCAGATTCTGTTCCGAAGACAATTATAAAGACTATGCTATGTAAACAAATGCAAAAGCCAGTATATACACAAATTGCACAGGAAGTCTGTTTATGTTTTACAACTAAAATTAACGGAAATATGTTGAGAGACAGTAAAAATGGGTGCGTACACAAGTGGGTGTGAGAGAGAGTGAGAGTGAGAAGAGTAAGAGAGAGATGGAGGTAGTGAAATACTGATAGTAGCAGCAGTAGAACTATAAGTACTGGTAGTAGTCATACCAGTAAACATGATGATATTTTTGAGGTAGTGATGGGCTACTTTTAACTGCAAGTTTGCTTGTTTTCCGTTCATGGTTAAATCTTCAACTAGCTAACTGCTTGCTAATTACTAGCTAATTCAGTAAAAACTGAATGCAAAACCTTATGTGGCTTCACTGTTTTAGATGACAAGCAGTACTTCATTTTTTTCCAAATAATTGTGGAGGAAAGAGTATACTTTTTTGAGAAAAGCATGTCCTGTGTGAGGTAAAATTACCTGAGGCATGTTTTCAATGACACATTCACCAAGGTATGCCATAAGCTGCTCAGATGTCACCATTTCTAGCATGGGTGCCAGCTTCACTTTTCCCTTCAACAGCAGCACATTCATTATGGCCAGCAGAGGACAAGGACCATTTTCATTCTGTGTGATGATGGGCACTTTGGCATTGTCAAATGTAATCCATTTGATATAGTACACACTGTCTCCTTGACTAGATGATGCTGTCCCTCCCTTCTTACTGGCTCCCATCTCCTCAGTGATTTGGCAAACTGATGCTTCAGTAGCCGCTGCTGATGCACCATCATCTGCACCAGCTCCATCAGTTGCAACATTGTCTGCAGCTTCTTTAGTTTGAAAGGCTTGTGGAGGCAGCCACTTCAGCTGTGAAGCTTGTGGCTCGCTGTCGGTGATATCTATTTTTTCTTTGTGTGCTTTGGGCAAGGATGGAGACAAGCACTCTAATGATTCTACAAAGGCTGAACCTGTAGGATCTTGAACACTTTCTTGCAAACATTCCTCTGATACGGCAGTCACATTACATTCACTAGTAACAGCTTTAACTTGCTTCATAGGTTCGCTGAGCTTTTGCATATGATTTTCTGGGCAAGCAAAAGCTTCCTCTGTAAGTTCTGATTGTGGCTCTGACTGATGCGACTCCTGGACTTGAAGGTCAATTTTTTCAGCAGTTTGATTCTGTTGCATCTGATTTTGTGACTTGTCTTCCATTGTCTGGTTATCCAATGATACTGCTTCCAGGTTCACTGAGGACATAATAGTCTGACTATAGGAAAACTGTCATACTTTTATTATGATGGAGAATAAGGCAGGTGCACAGTATACTGTTACCACAATCTGGATGGCTAATGCATAGCAGCAAGGTAAACTAATAATATTTTATAAGCATTTAAGTTGTTAAGCTTTCACCATCCATTTAGGAACTAGTGGAATACTGTGTACCCAGTCCCTCGACTAAATGATACACTCAGATATGGCAACTGAAATGCACTATAGCAAAGTAGAGGAAATTAGATTTATGATTAGTTTCCCTGCAAATATTAGCTCATTTTATGTGACTTCATATGCTTTGTGTGTGAGTGAATAAGTGGGCAGGTAAGTGAGCAAGAAAGCAGTATATATATATATCTAAATGAAGTTTCTCATACTTCCAGATACTGATAGAAATGAGTATAAAAATAGCAAGATCTAATGGTTCATTTTTACGCCCATGCAAAAGATTCACTCACTTCCCTAAAACATAATTAGACATACTTATATAGTTGAAATACAAATACGTTTTGTGCTGGCATGCCCTATCTAGACAATTGGGAGTATATGAAAACCAAGCCAAAATGTATATCCATTTCGATTTTTTGCGTTAGAAAAAAAGGTGGGTACATAATCAGTCTAACCATAAAAGTATCAGTGTACTTAATTCTGAAGGGAATATACCTCAAATTGGTGTAGGTTTTTATTTATTTTTTTTTGCAAGGTTAGCTCAGGCACGTTCAAGACTACAAAGGGAGTTAATCGCAAACTCACCAACTTTATATACACGCATTTTCCAAAATCTCACATTTTCTTAATTCTCCCAATGCAAAAAGCAAGCTATCTATCAGCAGCAGATTTTTATCCCTAATTTAATTTAAGACATGAGGTATTATTCCTATAAATATCAATTCCCAACTTTAAAAGAACATTAAATTTTCAATTCCGTAATCGAAAATGGCCATTTACTGTCATCAGGATTTGCACTAATACATGCAGCAATTAAGTTATTTTACAGGAATTATATAAACGATTTAATTACGCATACACCTTACAATACCTGGGGCAAATGCAGAAGAATCTTCATTAAGAATTAAGTTTTCCAGTCGGTTTTGAACTTCTGCAGTCACTTCTTGTGGGTTGAAGTTGTTTTGGTCCGGCAGAGCGCTGCCTGGCGCATCGGCAGACGTGTTCTCCATATTTAACACCAAACACACCTCACAGCTTTTCTCACAACTGTAACGATTAAAGGTTAATTGAAATCAGCACGGATTAGTAATGAAAACCAGCATTAGACACTTCAAAATGAATGTAAACCATGTTCCTCTAAATGCTAGTGGCCGCTGCTGAATCTTCCCCAAAAGACTCGTGGAAAGCGGAAGTCAGCTCGCTACCAAAACAAGCGCATGTGCAGTTGTTTAGTTCGCCATCTTGGCAACTTTTGGGACTCGATAGTACGGGTAAAGTTTGGTTCTTTTATTGTTTAAGTTTCAGGCAACCTGTTTGTATTTGTTGCATAAAAAAACCACATTTTCCGTTGATTTGCGTATCTCTTAGTTGATTCTATAGCCATTTAGCTATAAGCTCCCCGCCTTATTTGCGTCCGTGGAACTGGAACTTTGTGTGTTTCGCACTTTACGGACCAAAATCTATAAAGTTTGACATTTTTCTTGTGGATGTTTACCCTTTCTGTTGGTGCACACCTAGTTTGTTTAATTAGGATTAAATGAGGATCAGATCCCCTTTTATTGGCCTAATTGCAATAATAATTGTTCAGTCACGACGGCGACCTCAAACTTGGCTGTGTCAGCTTCTGCCGACAGTAAGCGGACGATCGGCTTTACAATGGGTTGTTCGCAGCAGATGAATGAAAGTGCAACTGGGAATGTAGTCGATGTTTTACTAGCCATTGCATTCATAACAGTTGCATTTGGGGTTCGGATTTCCAAAAGAAAATTAAGATGCTCGTCGTGCACTTTTATCATCAAGTGCGCTAAATGTTTGAAGTTTGACCTGGTTATCGTATGCACTAGACTAGTCCACATTTGCCTGACGGCGACTTGTATGCCGTGGGAACACCTGCTTTCCCTATAAGGAAATCACCAATGAGCTTTGTCGGGAGATGGGAAACTTGCTCTTCCATCCTTGCGGCCCTTCCCGTGTAAAAGCGAGGAAGCGAACTATCGGCAGTTCTCTATACTGCTTCATTGTAATTCCTGCTGAACGAAATAGAAGACATTATTAAAAGTACATCGAAAGTTATGTTTCTCTTTTGTTAAATGCAAAACATTTCATATTAGTCGCATAGAGTTTTCCGACAGCGGCTGTTTGCGTACACCAGAAGGAACAGCCGATCTCGGTATTGTTCTCACGATGTCGGATGCAAATGTTTTTTTCCCACGAGTGTGCGTTTCGAAGAGTGAAAGCTGATGGTGTGGCAGCCAAGCGGTGTGTAGTCGTACGAAAAGCATAGCGAAGGAGTGCTGCTTGTCAAAGGATGCTAATTCATTCTGGATTGTATCTTTCGTCTGCATTTTCCGTTTTGTAACTTTTGGGCAAGTTTGTGTACGCTCCCAACGAGACACTTGAGTTTACAACTATGAATGAACAGATCTTTCCGTCGCAGGTGGGTTTTCAATGACTGCTTTTGATTACAGGCGTAATGAATAATACTGTAAGCCGGAAAATCGTGTGCATTTTAATCGGATAGTTTGGTGAAGTTTTGATAGATTTTTTTATCCTATGCTTTCTGAGAGATTTCCTGTGTTTTTCCAAAATATGTTTATTTGTTGATTGATTCCGATCAGGGAGACAAGGTTGGGAACATTTCGCAGGCAGTCTACGCCGCTCTTTGTTTGAACGTGTCCCGGGCCCCACTAGTGTTTTCAGCTGGTGATGGCGTCCTTTTGTATTTTAGCATCAGACAGTCACCACAAAACCAGACTCTAATTGCCACTTATTGTGCTAATGAAACTCATTTACTACGCTCTTGCCCTAGTCTAAAGGCCGAACTTCCACCGTCCGGCAGGAAAGATTAT
This sequence comes from Marisa cornuarietis, assembly GCA_004794655.1. NCBI lineage: Eukaryota > Metazoa > Mollusca > Gastropoda > Architaenioglossa > Ampullariidae > Marisa > Marisa cornuarietis. Next base: position 197,960 of record SMMW01000057.1, on the reverse strand, counting down.
ATTCGATCCTACATAGAGAGGTGAAGGTACTTGTCGAGCCAGATGGAAGCAATTAGCAAAGAATGACCAGTAGGACAGCCGGCACTATGTGTGCCTCTCACACCCATCCTTGGCTCCAATCATTCTCTCCTGCTTTATTGTAAAAATTCAGCTTTATCTCAGCAGTAGCCATAGAGAGGAGTTCAGAAATTTCAAAATTTAACATGTGTTTTAAATGTAAAGTTAATTTAGCATATGTGTTTGAGTCAAATAAAGTCCCTTTCAGTGCTATCAGTACTATGTGAATCTCTTTAGAGGTGTGGTTTAAAAGTGAATGTAAAAACCTACATTTATAGTTTACCCCATGCAGTCTGTGCTGGGGCTGATTAACATGAACTCTTCTTTTTAAAACATAGGTTATATGAATTGATAGTAAGATATTACCAGGTAAGCTTTATTTAATCTTCACCACAGTTTTCATCTGTACATATTTTTAAAATGATTTTAAATAAAGCCACTAGATGTCTCTTACAAATTTTTTTTTTTTTTTTGCCCTGCCCAGTTGAACAAAAATTCCTAAATCTTTCTGTAAAAACCTTAATACATACTTAAAAAAAAAGGGTCACAGCCTTTTAAATTGTAACCAAGTCTGTAGAATCAGTTTATACATTAAAAAAAATACAGTCCCTTTTAGAGTTTTGTTACTAAGTACTATTGGAGTAATTGCAATTTTGAAATGTGCCAAGCCTTTATATGTGTAAATCTTGTATGTTCTTATTATCGATCACTAACTATTGATCATTTCCTGTGTTCCCTTGATAAAGCTGTGTTGAACTGCTTGCAAGCAGTTTATTCAAGGATGGAGCACTTCACAGCCACTGACTGGCAGGTTTTTTTCTTTCCCTTGAGAAATAAAACATCCAGTTAAACTTTGCTGGTACTTCTCTATCTGCAGTCATCAGTTTTAGTGCACTGAAGCTGAGAGTTCATGGTTGTAGTTGAGCAACAAGCTACAGAGTGGGAAACATTGCATTGTAGTATATCTGAAGTGGACTGACAGGAAATCCTTCTTCACCAGTTTGTGTACAGAGAGACAGGGTGTCACCACTTTCCTCTGCATCTTGATGCAGGCTGGTGTATTAACATGAACTGGAGGCCATGAAGCCTTCCCTTTGTGTAGACTACAGCAGCACCTAATGAATCATTAGTATGTTTGTCTTGATGACTCTTGAGAGAGAGACGTCATTGTTTGCATAGGGAGTTTTATCTAGGCTGAAGCATTTATGTGCATGTATTGTGAAATTTTTGTTTGAAGTTCCGAATCTTGTGTGCCTTATCATTGGATATTTATTCCTTTCAAAATTATAATCGGGTTTTAGGGCTACTTTAGGCATTTTGACAACAGAACAAATTCCACTAAGCACTTTTCGTGACAGCATACAGCTGCTCTTATACAATTTTGATAGAAATTTAAAAAGAATTTATAAGATCCACACTTACAAGTTAACTTCATTTAACGACTTTCTGTTCCTGTTAAGAGCCTCTCTTTACCATAATTTCCACTAATTGATGCAAGAGATCAGCAGTGATTGTATAAACCATCTGTTGTAGACTTAACAGTTACACATTTGTGAGCAGTAACCAGCTATGTGTGGCTAACAGCACCATCTCCCAGTGCATTTATAAAGGCATCTTTTTTTAGCATTGTAGATGTAATGAATCCCAGCTCAAGAACTTTATGCATTAGGTTGTCTTTCAGGGCAGAATTGCATAAGCATTTTCATCTTTCAATACTTACGAATGTCGATATATAAAGGGAAGGATCCTTTGGGTACCTTCTTGTTTGGAATTGAAAGGGGAGAGAAATATTCATGCAAGGCAGGGTTTTTGTGGCTGTTTTAATAAAGTGGTAGTCAAAATTTGAATAAATAGTATTAGTAGGATGACATCCTCAGACTAGACTTTAAAAATTACATGTGTTCATCAAATTCTTTCTAAACTGGTTTTGTCATCCCCTGATCAGAGGCACTGACAGTGTGGAATTTATGATATTTGCTGCATTTCAGAAAATATTATTGTGATATTTTCAGTGCAAATTCTGCATGGGTGAACATTTTTATGCTGTTTCAGTTTTAAAAAGTTGTTTACAATTATTGTTTATTTGTGGTAAAACAGTTCTGGTATTATTTCTTTTATCATTTTGTTACATATTTTTGGAGGCCTTTTTCAAATTACTTCTTTATTTTTTTGCACAGGTGAAAAAGTTTGTAATTGTTAGTCATCACAGTTTAACATGAAAAATAATTTTGTGAGGATTATAGAGACTTTCATGATCCTGCAAGATTAGCTATGTCAGGTTTTTCTTGACAGTTAAAACACTTTGACTGGCTATATTTTTTTCTGATTGGACTATTGTTACTCTTCACATTTCAGTCTTTTTAAATTTAAAAAACTCACAAATGGGGTTAAATTCTCTGTTTTTTTTAGTACCTCTAATAACTGCACAATGTTTATCCATTCCCTTATTCTCTTTGTTCTTCATGATTATTATATCCCTTTTCAGTCTTACTAATAGTTTGAGGAGGATCAGTTTTTTTGCCACTATGTAATTTCTTTGCTACTGTCATGAAAATTTAAGTATCTGCTGAAACTGAAATCCCTGCTCATTAAGATGGTAGGACAGTGATGAAAATTTGATTCCTTTGTGATCTAGAGAAGCTTTAGAGTGTCAAACCCCCAGTTTCCTTTTGGGCTTTTTTTTCCTTTCCTCCCTTCCTCCTCAAGGGGAAATAGCTGGCTGCTCTGAGAACTGCTTGCCGTACCATAAAGCGTGTGAACTACCTGATGTCGCAGCTGATGGGGGCATCTTAATCCCGGTCAGGGAGGGAGGGTTCTGATACTCCTAGTGGTTCTTGGTGGTAGGGGTGCGTCTGCGGGATGTGTCAAGCTCGGCGCGCGATGACCTCCCTGACCTGCTTTTCATCGCCGGCTGCTCAGTCACGCTTTGCCAGCATCCGCTTGCTTGCTCGGGTGGGGTGGGAGGGTAGAGGTTCTGCGGGCGGAGTGGTAGCGGGGGTGGAGTCAACAACGCTAGGTGGTTGTGGAGTCTTTCCTTGCAGTCGCGTAGGGTCGCTGTACATGTGGCGGGCGCACACAAGGTCGCAGACGGCAAGAGGTTTGGAAGGGGGTGGGGGTAAAGTTGGAATCAGTTTTATGGGAAGAGCTCTTTATCATCCATCCCCGTTCTCCACCCGAACTGGTCGTGGGTTAGGAGAGGGCACAGCAAGCGGGAAGGTTTGGTTGGGGGTGGGGGCGCTCAGTCAAACAGAAACCACCAGCCTTAGAGGAAGCACCCAGGCACAGATTTACACCCACAGCTATTTGAAGGCACTTCAGGAATGTTTTTTTGCGTTTGACAGTGGCCTCAACACCAAAGTTGTAAATGTATAATCTATTAGCTGTTGTGACTATAGTGATGAAATTGCCTGAGTTGAAGGTCCTACTTAGGGAATGTATTTTACGTTTGACAGTGGCCTCAACACCAAAGTTGTAAATGTATAATCTATTAGCTGTCACGACTATAGTGATGAAATTGCATGAGTTGAAGGTCCTACTTAGGAAATATGGGCAGCACTGGTGCTTGCCTTGGACTGTAACCTCCCCATCAGCACCATCTTTTTGTGTACAGAATTATGTGAGGATATAGTATCTTGTGCTTTGTGAGTGGGACAGGCTCATATATTTGATGGATAGTGTATCTGAAAACAAGAATTTGGTTTTTGTGTAGTTTATTTCCACATTCTAGAATTGAGATAACAAGGCATTATTGGAGGGGAGAGGGTTAAAAGGTGAAATCCTAAAATTATTGCACAAATCATGGACCTCACCCTTCTGTTGACAATCTCTCCCACTGTCCTTGCACATGCTGTATGATTTATATGCTATATGCAGAAAAGTTGGGGGTCAGAAATGGTGGCAGGGGGTGGAATGTGAGTTGTAAAATTCTTCTGTAAAAGGAAATCCAGCAGACATGTAGGATAGGGAGAAGTGTGGCTAGTGCACATGTTTCTTTTTTTCTCAGTTTCCTCCTGAAATCTCTTGCTAAGAAAATGCATGATTTATGCAAATGCCCAAGCACAGTAATAGAAATTAGTGCATATTTGCATTTTCTCAGAAGCCAGTTATTTTGAGTAGCCCAACTTCAGATGTGTATTTATAAAGCATATTATTATCATTTATTTTTATTATTTTGTTTTAATAGAAGTGGCAGAATTTGTCACATATGAAAAATGGAGCACTTTAAAGATTAGCTATTAACAAATTTGCTATTCTTTTTTGCTTTTATTCAGCAAAGCATATGTTCTTTATATAAAATAAGGCATCATATCATCATATTTACTTTGTTTTTATGATTATAATTTTCTTTATGTACAATGCCTCAATAGTATTGGTATAGTTATTTTTCATTTTAGAGGAATCATATCATTAGTACTATTTCTTTAGAGGAATAATTTGATAAAATGGCCACTGGGATTTTTTTTTATTATTACAGACTGACTATGGCATAGCTGGCTATGGTGGGCCTTCCTTGACGCACCATGCACTGCAGTTCTCCATCCAGGGTGGCCCTAACTTCGTTGTCTCACAGGCCGGTCGCTCAATGCACCGTGCCGACCTTGAGCCCCAGCTGCATTACCAGGCGACCCCCCTGCATCCTGGGGGACTAAAGGCACCCTCTGGCAGCATGGCCCATGCTGGCCTAATGGACACAGCCCCCGTTGATCTTTCGACGGTGCCGGGCCACAAGGTGTCCCTTGGTCAGAAGGATGACCAGCGGCACTATGTGCAGCACGAGCTGTTACATCATCACTATCGAGCCCCAGCTGTCACAGTGGGCATCCCAGATCAGTCGCATGACAATCTTCCTATCTGTGAGTCCCACTGCCTTTCTTTTAACATTTGCCAGGTCCAATACCCATCTTTGTCAAGTGTGGTCCTTTAGCCATTAAGCTGATTTAGGTTGATGGTCCATGGCAGACACAGGCCAGACCACTAAAAGGCCAGTGCAGGTGAGTTCTGAAGCCCCACCAGTCTGCACTATTTCTCATCAAACTAATTTTGGGTGGGGTTTTTTGGTTAATCATAATGTTTAACTGTTTTGCTTATTTGGCTTTGACCTTTGGTTTGAAATCTGCTGGCCATCAGCTTCAGTCTAGCCTTGCTTATAGTGAATCTTTTGAGATAGCAGTAGTTTGTAATGTAGGGTTAATTTTTGCAAATGTGAAATAAAATTATTTGTTGTGATTGCAAATTGTTCCTTCCTTTTCCTCGTGACTGATCTACCCCTGCTTTCCAACTTTGCTGAAATGTGTAGCCTTCTTATGTTCAGAGCTACTCCTCCCCTTGTACTAGGTATTATGTTCTCTTGCTTTTCCTTTGGTTGTGGAGGAGGGGGAAAGAAGGATTTTAGAATCTGACTTGTGTTTATTTCTGCATGCTACTTCTTCTGGGGGCTTATAACAATGTCAAAAAAAGAAGCAGTACTATTATCAAGGACTAACTTTGTCTGATTTCTCCATAAAGGTTATGCTCTTCACACGTCCAGGATTTTAAAAACAGTACAATAGTTAACAATCCTGCAAAGCAAATAAATTTAAGAGGATATAGTTTAGTAAACAAATCTGATATTGTAAAACAAATGTCATATTTCAGGTAAACAGTATCATTAGCTGACATTTCAGCAGTTATGCTCTCTCTCTTTCTCACACACACACACACACACCATTTCTATTTTAAGTGTAAAGTGAAAGTGATGAACAAATTTATGCTGAGACAAATGCAAGTTTCATTTATGTATGCTGACATGCTTACTCTTGAAGGCAGGAGAAGATTACCAAAATATTTGCTAATGGAATCATTATTAGTGTGTTTGTTTCAATTGCTTTCCACCAGAAGCATAGTAGCATGTTACAGTTTACAGAATTTGCTGGACTTTTGCCATACTTGTTAACAATGAACAATCAGATCCTTTTCCAAGAATACAGTCAAATGCTGGGAATGTGGTGGTTAGTGGAACTGGCAGGAGGTGATGATCTGGAAAGATCAAAGTACAACCGTTAGACTGATGGACCACATCTTTATTATGATCTGTTAAAACCCACTTTATGCACAAGAGTTTCTAAGGTGCATTGGACTTTACAAATGTGCTATTGATTAATCATCACTATAACTTTGAAATCTCATAAAATCATAAAAAGAGCACTGTTGGAAATTCATGTATTGGCTACCACACTGGGAATAAGGAGGGAGGTGGGTCTTTAAAGAAAGAAAGAGGTACTAGAACATACACACTCCCTCACCTCCTCTCTCCTTTCTGGAGTACCCCACACCCCCTCACCTCCCCTCTCCTCCTTTCTGGAGTGCCCCACACCCTCCACCTTAGCAGGCGCACTCACAGTTCTCCGCTTTTTTGATTTCTTGTCATCAAGCTCATCAGCCTCCATCCACTTTAGGGCCAACTTTGTCCTCCCTTCCCTTTATTCCTATTTCTTGCTAATCAATTTCTATCCTGCAGCCAAGAATCTTAGGCAGCAGAAACATGATGGTCTGCGCAGTTCAGGAGACGTGCTTGTTCTTAAGAACTGTGGGAAAATCCAGAATTCCAACAGATGCAGGCAGCAGTTATCAATAGCCGCAGATAAGCCCCGGTCCTGACTGTGCGCTGGCCCCTTCCAGAGATAACATGGCCATGGGACATGATCGAAGTGAAGCGCTATTGAAGAGATATTGTTTTGCCTGCTAAAACACTGTCAGTGATTGTATTTATAGGATTGTGATTTTCTTATGTTGGCTGTTAGAATGATGTCTCACCATGATTTTATGTTTGGGGCCTTCACACAGTTGGCAGAGAAAGGTACACTACCCACCTCTTCCATCTTTCCCTAGGTCAAAGAAGAATTGGTACCATATGGCTTTTGGTGTATTTCTTAATATTTATACTTTTTTGTGTTGCTTATGGATAGATGTTATTCTTAGTTAACTGTTCTTTAGTGTTTGTTTTTTAGATTAGCACTTAGACCCATCAAAATTTGTGTCGTGTTAGATGATTTATGTGAAAATGCAGCGACCCTGCCATCACCCCCACTTCTCCTTCTAGAGCCAGTGTTGGCCAGTCAGGTTTCTTGCTCAAGCTGTCAGTGTATTCAGCACACAATCTTCTTATTGATTTCCAAGACCTACAGATGGATGAATTCCCACTTTGAAATCTGGTCTCTGGGTGATTTCCCACCCTTGTTTGCTGACATGGGCTGTGCTTTCCATGAAATCACTGACTGATCAGTCATTTACAACTAGTTGCAGGCATAATGTGTTTTTTGTAATTGTGTTAACTGTCGATAATACAATGCTGTAAGTCATTCTGCTCCTTCTAACATCCTAGTCCATGCTTCTTCCATCCTTGCTTACCTGTTGCTTCTTAAGTGGTGTTTAAAAAAAATTTTGTTGTAGAGGTTTTTCCTTTCTCAGTTTTTTTTCGTTTTCTCTTTTTATACATTATTTTTTTGTAATAGAAAAGCTCTCTCTTTCGCTTGCTGATATTTTGTGTATGTGCATGTGCATTCGTGTAATTGAATATATGAATATATGTTTTTAAACACGTGCAGTAAGTCACATCTTGGGGCATTGTAGCATTGACTTCCTATGCCCTGTGTGCATATAAGCACCCAGAGAATGATCAGACAGCCAGAGGGAGAGAACAGCTTGTAGGGTGAAACTCTTCTCCCAGCCTTGATAGGATGAAAACTATCTCTAGGTCTTTAAGCACTGAAGCGTTGGATTGATTTTTACTGATCATTTTTTTTTTTGGTGGGGGTGGGGGAAGGTTGACACTTAGGACTTGAAATGAGTGCAGGTAATCTTTTTGACTGTGGTAAAACACTCCAGTTATTGAATATTAGCAATATTCTTATCAGGTACTGAAATAGCATTTGTCTACATTACTGGCAGAAGGCTATAAGTTTTGGGAGAGAGTGCAGCCTGAAGAGAGTGTCCATAATGTCTGTTCTGTTGCTGTGACCTTTTATTTACCATTCCATACGAGACATGACACTCATTTTGCAACAGCTTATAATGACCTAGTGTGTTGGCTTTGAATGTCAGGGGTGTATAGAGGTTCTCTGGGATGCGTGCTGAAAGTTTTCTGGCTTTGAGGTTTTGTGGTAGACCTGTTTCAGTCCTGGGTTTAGTGTTTATCGCTTAAGGTTGTAGTTAAAGACAAAGTTCTTCTCCCACATTACCCTCCACTTCACTTAAAGCAGACAGTTAACCTTGTACGCTCTCAGCCATGCCATCAGGCTGCCTTTTAAGACTAAGAGATAACATTCCCTACTCTTACCCACAGAAAGTGTTGAAAAGGGGACAGTTCTTGAAATCAGATATAGTACCATTTGTTTTTGTGTGTGTGTCCCTGATAAATTAGGTACCCATTAGTAATGGGTGTCCATTAGTGGGTTTTCTAGGCTAAGTCTGCTGTGACTTTGCTCATTTTGGACAGATGTGGGTCTTATTAAAATGTTTTTTGCAAAAATATGCCTTTTTTTCCTTTTTCCATAATACAAATAATGTAGTGATACTTCAGTCTTTAGGTTATTGGAGAGAGAGAGAATGTGTGTGTTATGTCAGTGAAATTGTATGTGGACATTGGACACCTGAAATTCCCTAACCCCAACATCTGTTGGAGTTGAGTTTCCATTGCCTGCTTGTGTTAGAATACTGTTATGTTTTCCTTTTATGATAGAAGCACTGTGTAGAGGAAGTAAGGCTTAAAATTCTGGAGAGAAGTCCTTCCTTGCCTTTTTTTTAATATAAAAGATAGTTATCATTAGTGATGATTTAAAGGACTATGGTTTGCACATACTACTTCCTGCATTTTGACAATTTTTTGGCCCTTAACCTTAAATCCTGATGCCCAGTTACACACAAATTTAAAGTATCTATTTTTAATCATAAATAAATTAAACATGAGAGGAAGATAAATCAAAATTAAAAAGTTTAAAGTTAAAGAAGTTATTCTTAGCTTATTCCATTGTGAAATTGCACTTTCTTGTAAATCCAAAGGAAATCAAATATATCAAATCATATTTCCAAATAGAAAATTAGAATACAGGATTACGCAAAATCAAATCATCACTGCAATGTTCAATCCAGTATTCAGTGGATTTTAATGGTTACCCACCATGTACAAATGAATAAACATAACTTACGATGACAAAGTACAACTTAAGTTTCAGAATTCAAATCTTTAAACTAAGATCTTCCAGTTCCTGTTTTAAGGGATTGGGATTTACCTAGCCAAATGACTAGAGTTTGTTCATTTTTGCTTACACAGCAAAAAATTATTAAATATGACGGATATGGGTCAGCTGCCTGGCATTAATAGTTGCAGTCTTGGTGAGTTATCATGTGTTGGATTCAGTCTCTTTTTGCTGGCAGATGCAGGACATCATGGTCATGTCATGCCTGGATCCCTCACTCCTCCGGACAAGATCAACGGTGACTTGGTTGCCCTGCACACCAGTCCTCCAGGCTTGGGCGGCTTAGCATCTGCCATGCAGACACCACCAAGCCCCCTTCCTACCCCCTCCCCTCCTATCGTACGCCATCCTGCAGATTTGGATCCATCAGACCTAAGAAGGGGTGATGGCTGTGAAATGTCCCATAGCGAGTAAGAGCATAACAGATTTTCTAAGATTAGGGGTATTGAGTGTGGTCTCTGTAAAGAACATAAGTTTTACAAGCAAACAGCAAAATGTAAATATTTAGACTTCCAAAACAGATTAATAGGTTGAAGGAAACAAGATGTATTTTGCAATTCATTCGGTGAATGAGAGCAGACATTGCAGTCTTAAAGGACAACAACACAAGCGCTCAGCAAAAATCGCTGGAAATAAAGGATCGCAAAAACATTTTCCGGTTGTATTTTATGATGAAGAAGGATCACCTGGATTTGTAGAGAAAATGGGAAATGACAAAAGAGTAGTATTTCTAAAAATAGCATTGTCTGCATGAGCTGAATTCGAAGAGAAAAGATGCAATCCTTGGTAAGAGAATGCAGACCAGGACATTGTGCTGTTTGCTGAATGTTCTCTTCGACACTCAGATGGAGTTTGTAATTTACGAAATCTTAAAGATAATGGCAACAAACACCAGTGGGTTAACTTTATTCAGAGAAAAGTATATGCAGATATCTGCTTTGTTCAGACAAATGCACATTTGAAATGTGTTTATATTTTATTAACAAAAATACATGTGGAAAAATTAACTCAAAAGCACCCACTTTGTAACAAAAAATTAATAATACAACATAGACTGCAAAGTCCATGATTGCCACCCATTAAATTTTGATCTGGAGATTTACTTACCAGTCTGTGGAGTGAATTCGTTTTAGACCTTTAAAATTTTTTTTTTTTAACTCTGTTGAATCTTCTAAATAAAGTTAAGATCTGTGGCAGTATTCCCAAATCAGCTGTTTCATTTACTGGGCAAAAAATTGCTTCTCGAACACGAAAAATAAGCGTTGTTTCTTAATTTTACTAGAAGATATGCATAAATTTTCTGAACTGAGCCACACTCACTGTTAAAATTGAACTTGTGCGCAACAGAACTCTCCAGCATAGGAGAGTAATTTTCTTCTGCTTTCCTTGTGGCAGGTGAGAATGCAGGTGTTTGAAGGCTTATATCTTGAAAATTAAGCATAATTATATATTCATATTTTGTGAATTATTATTTTAAATGAACTTAACCCAATCATAAAGAAAAAATCTTGCACTCATGTTGTCCTTCAAATGCATCGTATAGTTGGCTGGAATGCCATAATATTATTACTCTTATATTGTGAATGCAGATGATCTTGTGTAAGCATTTAAGGGATTGGTGGCTAAAACAAAAGAAAATGTTGAAGAGGTGAGATTTACTTATTTAGACTGCTAATCACCTTGTTTTAGATTTTTAATTTATATTTTGTTTTTGCTTAAAATCAGAATCAAAGAACAAATTTTTGTTTTGCAGATTTTTCCAGGAGAAAAGATTGACTAGGTAAGTTGCATTTTGTATTCTGTAAATAGTGTCCACATAAAATTTAGCAGAACTACTTCATATAAATGTTAATATGGATTTGTTGAGAGTTTTGCAGCGTCGTGCTTGTGCTCAGGCTGTTTTATTTCATTTGAATAGCCAGTGGGAAACTTGAGCTGCAACTGTTTTAAGCTACTGAGTGAAAGTTGAGCTAGAGGTAATAGCTCAGTGTAGTGCTACAAAGGAAGTATATACTAGATTTGGTTTGATATGCAAAAGGAAGGCGTTGGTTAAAAATTGTTTATTATAATCTGTTAACAGGAAGTTTAGCTTAGAAGTAACACATTTCCTTGTCATTATCGGGAAGCCTTTAACTATTAAGATCAAGATATAACTTTACTTATATGCTTGTCCTAGAGAGGCTATGAAAAAGTACCTCTTAGACAGAGGTGACCAGGTGCTGGTTATACTACATGCCAAGGTTGCGCAGAAATCCTATGGCAATGAGAAAAGGTGAAAATTGATTTTACTAAACTTTTCATGTATATTTTTCTCTTAAACTGTAATATTTATTACAGAGCTAGGCAGTCTTTCTCTCTTATGCCCCCTCCCCCTCCCTTTTTCTCTTGTCTTAAATTAAAATCTTAACATTTATATCTTTAAATGCTATTTATTCAAGTTTTAATTGTTTACATGCCTTTCTGCATACTGTCATACTGTGAGTGAAGCTTCCACTGTTTTATATCAATTATTGTAATTCTAGATCTTCTAACAGTTATGGAATCCTTGACTTTCTATTTATTGCAGCAAATTTAATCTTGGCGCCTTTGGAAATGCTTTTACTTAAGCAGCATGTCGGATGGTAACTTGGCTGTGGTATGTTGCAGATTTTTTTGTCCTCCTCCTTGCATATATCTGTTTGGCAATGGATGGAAGAGGAAGAAGGAGCAAATGGAGCAAGAAGGGGCATCAGAACAGGACACACAGGTGTGCGCCTTTATGGGCATCGGCAACTCTGATCAGGAGATGGTACAGCTGAACTTAGAAGGAAAGGTAAGCAGCTAAGAGGGAGGAGTACTCTACACGTCTCTTCCAGTGCTTATCCTTCTTTACAGATGTCAGACGTGGACTCTGCTTGCAGATACAGAAAGAAGAATCCATGCATTCAAAAGCAAGTCCCTGAGGAGGCTGCTCTGGATCTCGTACAGAGACCAGTGTCATTGTATGAAACACCATTGGCACTTTTATAGGACACCAGGAACCCCTGCTTGCAACAGTCAAGCAGCATAAGGGGGTCTGGTTTGCCCATGTGACCCAGTATGACACTGTTAAAGACTGTCCTTCAAGGTACTTTAGATGGTGGTTGAGGCCATGTTGGCCAGAGGAAGAACTGGCTTACGAATGTGCCGGAGGGGACTGGTTGTCCTGTGCACGACCTGCTCACTGTCACTCAAAGACAGGCATGAGTGGCGGACCTTGTCAGCTGCCACGTCAAGCCATATAGTCCCCCTAGTGACTAGTACCAATCAGGGGATGAATGACTGACCGACCCATCTCATTGCATGTATGGAAGTAAACTGTGCGCATTCTGATAGTGTGACTGTTCAGCCCAATCCTTTGGTGAATGAGGGGTTGCAAAAGTAGTAACACTTGTGTTTGTGGGTGGGAGAGATGTCTTGGTTGCAGTTTTTGCATTCTAAGAGAAGTATTATTACCCTGTGAAAAGTTTCATTAAAATTGTTACTATCCAATTTAGTGTTTAATGTTTTTCTTGTGTGCAGAATTACTGTGCAGCAAAAACCTTGTATATTTCTGACTCAGACAAGCGAAAGCACTTTATGCTGTCCGTAAAAATGTTTTATGGGCAAGGTCAGGACATTGGTGTGTTCCACAGCAAGCGCATCAAAGTTATATCCAAGCCCTCCAAGAAGAAACAGTCCTTGAAAAATGCTGACTGTAAGAGTTTCTTTTAAATTTTTTCCTTCATTTATGCATACATGTTTATTCAGTTTTATTTATATCAGCTGTGGTTTTTTTCTGTCCTTTCTCACTATCAGGGCCTTTTAAACACTTGGATCTTGTTAGTGATTGTTGTGATTGATATATATATATAGGATGCATCTTTTTCTCTTTCAAACCTTTTTTATGATCTTTAAAAAGTTTTTTAGTAGAATATTCTGCCTCTAATTTCTGTTACAAAAAAATCTGTTCTAATTCTGCACATTTTAAATGTTAAACTTTAAACTTTGAAAACTTAGATCTACATACCACCAACTGAGACAAAAACATGATTAATGCTGCTTTATTTATGAAGAACATTTTTAAAATACAGAGGATTTTTAAGGATGAAAAATATTTGAATCAGTAGATCATTAAAGTGCAGGAAGAATTTAGGTAAACAAACATTACAAGAAAGACAAAGAAAAAGTCACTATAGTTAATGTATACAACCAGATAATGATGTTTTAAAATTCAAAGCCACACCTTTGCAGGTTGGGATTGAGGGCGATAGGGCTTTGGTAGAGAATCCAACTGCTAAAAAAACATCTTTGCATATACAACCCATTGAAATAAAATAGTTATTTTTCTTTGGAAAATGAAGAATCCTTAATTTTCTATATATGTGTATGTATTTTTGATTGGGTAATGTATGTGAATGATTTTTTTCTTTTTTTTAAATGTTTCTTGTGATAAAATCCTCCTTTCCTCTGAACTGAAATATTGTTTTTGTTGCAGTATGCATTGCTTCAGGGACAAAAGTTGCCCTTTTTAACAGGCTGCGTTCTCAGACGGTTAGCACTCGTTACTTGCATGTGGAGAACAACAACTTTCATGCCAGCTCCACACAGTGGGGGGCCTTCACTATTCACCTGTGTATGGCTGCCTCTTTTTTTCTTGTACACAAATGATACATTTCAGTCATGTTGTGTGCATGCTGCATTTATGAAATATAAGAGAATAGTTTTTTATGTATGTTTAGATATTGACAGGCTTAAAAAGCATCTTTCGTGTATGTCACCTTTTGCCCGTTAAATCTAATCTAGTACTTAGAGTACTTGGTGGTGGTAAAATTTATTTAAAACTTCAGGAACAAGTGTGTAGTTTAAAGCCTATTTTAAGTTGCAAGTTGTCTCAAGGCTGGGCTATGTTCTTTTAATTTGGACCTGCCCATATTTCATATAAACGCAAACATTTTAAAAAGCGAAACAGTTTAGATGGTTGAAATGTCCTTCAAGGTGAAACTTGGCTTTACTGTTGCTACTTAGATTATGATGGTGAATGCGTTTCTGTATCTATGCATTGTGAGGGGGCAGGGGAAGATACAAGTATATATGTATATTTGTGCACATCATGCAATGAAGTTTTTTATGACCAGCATGCATTGTTCCTGCAGTGGATGACAATGAAGGTGAATCGGAGGAATTTACAGTTCGGGATGGTTACATCCATTATGGCTCAACTGTCAAGCTAGTCTGCTCTGTGACTGGTATGGCCCTTCCTCGTTTGGTGAGTCTTTTATATGTTTTTTATACTCGTATGCTGAAAGGGAATTGCATATTTTTAACATCTGAGATATCAAATTTTGACTGCTTCATTTAGCTCATAGGAACTGCCCATAACTGGACTGCTAGCATCATTAGTAATGTGCCTGTGAGACAAAGCATGTTGGTAAAATTGATTGGTTACTCATTTGTCTTTCTTTAGATCATCCGGAAGGTTGACAAACAGACAGCACTTTTAGATGCGGATGATCCGGTGTCTCAACTACACAAGTGCTCCTTCTACCTCAAGGACACAGAAAGAATGTATCTCTGTCTGTCACAGGAGCGCATCATACAGTTTCAGGTATTGCTGGTTACACTGGCATCTGCCTACGAAATAATTTTATTTATGAACAGTTTTGACAATGTTTCTGGTGGTGGTGATGTTTTCCAGACCATCAGGCCACTAGCCAGAAAACAAAAAAGATAAAATAATTAAAAAGTGTAGATTATTCTAAAGAGTAGGTAGAAATTAAAATATTTGAACAGTAGCAGAGATTAAAATTAAAACATCTGATTGTAAAAGTAGCTAGCTGTCCCACCTAGATTTGTGTATGAACATAGCACATATGCAGGTGTGTTTGTGTGTGTGATTGAGTGAGAACGTGTACGCACAATCAGGAAATGCTGTCTTAAATCGTGTAGGCAGAGAAGGGAGAATAGGAACTGTGAGGAACAAAGAATGTAATATCCTTTCGTATCAGGCAACACCGTGTCCCAAAGAATCCAACAAGGAGATGATTAATGATGGAGCATCCTGGACCATCATCAGTACAGATAAAGCGGAGTATACATTCTTTGAGGGCATGGGTCCAGTTAAAGCACCAGTAACTCCTGTGCCCATCGTTAACAGCCTTCATGTAAGTTGATTTTTTTTTTTGGTTCTTTGTCACCTACAAAATGTATTTGTCTTTGGTTGGTAGCCATTAGGTGATAAATTGTCACTGGTAGTCAATGAAACATTTAGTACAAGCAGACAAAACTTTTTTCATAAGCTGTAGTGTGTTGATATAACAGGTAATGTAATTTTAGCATCAAATACAAAACAGGATTTACTGATGGCTCGATGTTGATAGTACCTAATTGTTACAGCAATGTCTTTTGGTTTAAAATAAGTCATAAGCTATTATTTGTAACCACTGTTTTGATCTCTCTGCTGCTTGATTTGTTTTTTAAGAAAAAAATTGACAGCAAGTGCTGCCATAATTTTTAACTTTTTCACTAATA
Source organism: Marisa cornuarietis (assembly GCA_004794655.1). NCBI lineage: Eukaryota > Metazoa > Mollusca > Gastropoda > Architaenioglossa > Ampullariidae > Marisa > Marisa cornuarietis. Next base: position 182,142 of record SMMW01000057.1, on the reverse strand, counting down.
GCGTGACACTGCCTTGTTTAACGCTTCTCTGCAAAATGAAATTAACCATTCTACAAAAGCATCTAAACATTTGGAGGGTAGAGCCAAAATTAAGAGGGTTTAAGATTTTAATGTGAAAGCAGAATTGGAAATATGCAACTTTGGGCCATTTCTTTAACTAATAGAATTGAAGTGCATCATATTCTTATTTCAATAGCTTTCCAGCAGCTTGAACCTTGTTTAACATCTGTGGCAGTGAATGGGACAATATTTAATATGTTGTTAGAAAAATGAGAGGATACATAAAGTGGTTGGAATTTATTGGACGACATAAAAGGCATATACCCCCTAAGCAGTTAAAAACCAGCATTAGACAACCAATACCCAGTATGACCTAAGAAAAGTATCTTAAAGTCATAAGGTAACACCGCAGACAGACTCTACCTAGCCCTCTCCTCCAAATATTTCACAGTTAAAGGACTTGTACCAGTGGTATATGATATTACAAGTATTGCGCACCCACGGGAAAAATTATCTAACCCATCTTCTACATTTTTCGAGCCACGTGAACCAGCATCAAGCTTAGAACCGTCTTTTCTTCATAAAGGGTAGCATCTGGAGAGTAACTGAAAATCATGACCTTTGCGAAAAAATATGAAAGTTATGATGTTACATTAGCAGTTTGCTGTCTTTTATGTTAAATTTACTGAAACTGTTAATATAGGATGAAAGATACATGTGTTATTTATCACATCACTAAATATGAACCAGATCTGTCCAGGAGATCAGAAATGACAGTTCAAAATTTATTACACAAACTTTTTATTATTTCAACTGAAAGATTGATGATTTTTTTAATATTTCAACTTGCATCACAAAGAAGCCTTACAAGTGTGTAGAAACAAGTAGCTGAATGCTATATAGTGGTTATTTTGAAATAAATATGATTTTGGTATATTTAATAACACAGTCTTTGAAATAGATCTTGAAAATGATCGAGAGCAAAACACCTTTTTTAAGCAAATTTTTATTTCTTAATATTTTGCAAATTAATTTTTTAGCCACTTAAGAAGAAAGTCAGTGTTGATGACTTCTCAAATAAAGTACTAGGTAACTGCTAAGATTTCAAGATGCTGCATGTGGGAGTTTCTAATATGGTTAAAAATAGTTCCTATAAGTGATGCTTATATTGTGTGGAGTGATTTGCTTACCTACTTCTCTTGTATCTTTTCACAAATGAGTTTATTCATGTTAGCATTGAAAAGGTTCTGAAATTTTTGCAGCTAAATGGAGGAGGAGATGTAGCAATGCTTGAATTAATGGGGGAGAATTTTTCCGCTATCCTTAAAGTCTGGTTTGGTGATGTTGAGGCTGAAACTATGTTCAGGTAAGGCTGGTTTATTTACTTGAGATGACGTCATTTTGCTCTTCAAGGTTCTTTTCTGCATCTCAGCACGTCTTCTGTTTGAGCAATAAGATGGGGGAAGCTAGGTCCTTAACTTGTGGCAGCTCCATTATTTCTCTTACTTTGGCACATCTCATAGAGGCTCTATCTACAGTCACAATTTGTGCATATTTTACCCAAAAAGAACTAAAACTGGATTGCCATACAAATTCTAAATCTGCCCACTTTGTCCATTTTGCTGAAATTTACAAAAACTAACTTACCCTCTTGCATTTACAATGTTTTATACTGGAATCTCTTATTTATTTACAATTTATGTATAGACTATGGTGAAACTGTGTATTACTTAAGATGTTAAATGCATCTGTTTAATAGACAGCTTGGATTCAGATGTACGTGGCAAGTTAAACTAGAGTCATTTTGTGTGCACAGATCTGATGAGAGCATGCTGTGTGTTGTTCCTGACATCTCAGCTTTCCGGAATGGCTGGAGATGGGTTCGGCAACCTTTACAGGTAGGTACTAGTTGTGTGTGTGTGTGCATGCATGTTTGCAAAGGCAAGCCACCATCTATTGTACCAAGGGGAACAATTGTATAATAGATGTCATAGTTGGCAGTTACAGGCATGGTGCAGGAAAAGTGGAGGTCAGAAGTAAGCAAAAGTATTTTTTCTTTTGACTGTTAATATTCACAGGAATGTTCCAATACTGTTGCCTCTTTTTTTTTTTTAAAGCAGTCTTGTGAAGAAAGGATTTTTTTTTTGTGTGTGCAGAATTCTTAACTGTCCAACAGAAATACCGCACAGAATACTGTCAAAATGAATTGAGAGAAATATGTCCTGTTAAGTAGAATATAAATTAGAGGTATGCCTTTCTTGATTTCAGGTACCTGTATCGCTGGTTCGCAGTGACGGAATCATATATTCCACAGGCTTAACATTTACTTACACACCAGAGCCAGGCCCACGTCAGCATTGCCGAGATGTGGACCGTGTCTTAAACCGCACTGCTGCAGCCTCGCCAGACTCTACCTCCGGCTTCTCCAGTCCTTTGTGATGGAGCAGACTGATTCAGGAGAATATCGGACTCCACTCTTCAGTGGCAGCCTCATGTTTGCATGAGGTGTGGCCACCAGTGTGATGATAGATGCTTTTGAGTTGTGGAAAAGTCAGCAGAATGCTGCCTTACGTGTTTCTGCAGAAGAGTTTGAGCAGCAAGTGTCAGACAAACCTGCTGCTGTGTCCATTTGCAGCAAGGAGCTGGTTCAAATCTCATCCACGGCCAGTGGTTAATTGGGCATGTCTGGAGTGCTGTCTAAAGAAGTTAGAGGATACAGCAACACCTTGAGAAATCTCTTCCCAGAGTGCAAGACATCTGTCTGCCCTTTTGGATTTTCTTGTTGTCAACCTTTGGTTATATATTGTAGAAATAAAGGACACCTGAGCGGCATCCAATAAAATTAAATGCGTTAAGGGCCTGGTGTACAGTGCACCAGTATTTATGAAGGGTCACCTTCAGTGCATACCTCTGTTTATTTTATAGGTCTTGAAAATGAGAGAATGGCAATGTCACAAGATCCACTAGAAAGCTGGATAGTACAGGAGATTCCCCACCCCAATCCATCCCCCTTTTTTCTTCAGCTCCTTTGTTCAGACCTGTCATAAAGCTTTACAAAGAGTTAGATGACAGAATTAATGTTGGGAAAGTGTCAAAGCTGACAAAACAGTTTTGGAGGTCATTGAGTATAGCCAGATAACAATCCAGCATGCTATTATGCCATGTGGTCAAGTTGCATCAAGAGCTGTGATTAGAATCCCCCTTTTGATATATGGACTGCAACATGTTTCATGATGCCAAATCCTTAAGCATTTTGGCTTTCAGGCATCTTACTGAATGACAGTACTGAATACTGCGTGGCTTTGCCTATATCTAATGTCAAGAATTATGTTGTGCTGTGGGCGGGCGGGTGTGTTGTGTGTGTGTTTGAGAGTGAGAGCACATAATTCGAAGGTGGTTGTGTGTGTGTGTGTGTGCATTTGTACTTCATTTATATTTTTAAAAAAGCTCTGCAGCACTAGATTTTACATTGTACAGTTGGACTTTTAAAAAAAATGCAAAGGCTCACTCACTGGGAAAGGTAGAAAAAAACCTTTATTAATTTTACACTCAATCTAAATAGAACACATGCCATATTTTGAAAGATGTTACCACTGTTTAAGTTTGTTGGACTTGGTAAGGGGAGTGGCGGGGGGGATATTGTGAATAAGAAATTTTCTATAATGTGCTTGTCAGTTTTAATTCTCTCCTTGAATCACCAGTATAATCAAGGGTCATTCACTGCCAAGCTAATAAATTCCAATGTCCATGTTATTGGCAATATTGCAGAGAATAACTTAATATGTCCTTGTGTACCTCTCAAAGCAGTTGTGAAGGTGGCAGACTTTTCCAGATGATAAGCTTCTTTGGAAGAATGTGAGGTGCAGACAGCAAACTGTTGCTAAGGAATGCTCTTGCAGTAATATAATAAACCCTGTTTTTCTTTCTTTTGTGAACAGTGTTCAGTGGCTATGCTAAAGATGTGTACCCTGGTTGCAGTGTTGTGAAAGGAGTTTGCCAGGGTGCACACTCAGCTACTGACAACTCTGTTGTTGGATTTGTGCATCATAATAGATTAATCTTTGAGCTTTTAGAGGGAGGATATTACGTGTACACATGGAGAAAAAAATCATTGTTTTGGGCTTTGAAGGCTGCAGCAAGTGTGTGTTGTTTTTTTTATAAATGTTCTACCTCCCTTGGCACACCCTTTTATTCAAGCCCACTCTTTTTTAAAAAAAGGGTTTTGGGTGAGCAGACACTTTATTTTTGTGTGAGTGCACCGTTTTAAAATGGCAGAGATGTAGCTTTATGACACTTTTCACCATTTGTATGCTTGTGAAATGACTTAATGGACTGAAGAACCAGGCAGTATGCACTTTCTTCATGTAAGGAACTTTCTAATCCTCTTCATAGTTTCAGAGAGTGAATGGCATAGAAATAATTGTTCATGAGCTAGCTTGTTTTCCTTGTGCAACAGCCTGGATGCAGTTCCTTTTAAAAAAATGTATGCTGTGATCAGGATAATGTTATATTTTGGAAGACAGAACTTACACAGATATAAGTACTATGATAAAATATGAATGATCGCATCAACATTCACATCTTTTTGCAAATGACCGTTAGTTTCTGATGCCTGATGAAAACTGCAAATGTAGTTATATTTGCCTTGTGTAACCAACATGTTAAAGCTTTTCGAATTAGAGGCATTTTAGAACTAAGAAACCCCGTTTCACGCTGCAACATAAAATTTGGGATGAAGTTTTTATTCTGGTTATTAATGTGTATAGAATTTTCAAGATTCTCTTTAATGCAATACACTCTGGTAAGGCCTGACTGAAAGAATCTGAGAGTCCTAAAGGAATAATTTTGTGGGTTTGTTTTATGCTGTCAGGTATTTGATTGCTGATTTGGTGCTAACAGGGAAAATATCAGGCATTGTATGTGTCTGTGCATGTATGCACGCTTGCTTGTGAATGTTCAGCTGGTGTGCTTTTAGATAAAGGAGAAACATGCTGCGACCATTGTTTTGAAGAATGTGTAGATGAGACTTGGTTGCTTTTTTGTACATTTTAGGTTTCTCTCTGTTGTAACATGCTTAAAAACTAGGTTATTTACACACGGCAATCAGTGTGGAAAGGCAGATCTTTGGGAATAATCTAGAACTTGTCTCCATTATCCTTAAGAAGCAGAAAAGGGAATAGCAGGTGCTACAGCAGTTCTGTAAACTCTTCTGCAGCACCCTTTAGAAGCCCACTTGAAGGGTCAAATCTCCATCATCTGTAGGACGGAAAGCTCTTCTGCCTGCTTTACAACACATTTGCACCTTCCAAGAAATAAATTTCCTGATCATCTCTCATCCCTTATCAGCATTACATGCTTTTCATTTTCAATAGCTTGACCATCCATTATTAAATCAGTTGCTTGAACTATATGCTTCATTACAAAAAGACAATGTTAACATCATTTTCATTTGGATTCCTAATCAAGCCAATATTCTGGGAACGAACTAGCCAAGCGGTCATGGTGGCCCTTTCACAACCAGCTCTTGATCACTTTTGTTTCTGACTGGAATCCTTTTAAAAAATACATTTTTACATTTGGCAAAATCAGTTTGACACCATGATACATAATAAACTTCATAATATTTTACCTTAACTTTCAGACTGTATCCCCTAGGGCACTTTGTCTTGACGGGAAGTCTTAAATAGACTAACACCTGATCTTGCTTATTTTACCCACCGTTTTCTGCTTGCAGGGGAGAATCCTCCACTCTGCACAGTGATAATGTGCACTGACAGGAGAACATGTTCTTCTCCTCACTTGTCAGGGGAGTTTCCCCAGTTCAAAGAACTTTTTTTTTTTTAATACTCAGGCTGTCACTGAAATTTGTAGCATAGTACCCCTATTGAATTTTGTTGCTTATATGTGAGATATCCATTTGCTACATCTAATATAACACACTTTATTAAGGTTTCAATATACTTACTCTCTGTATTAAGTAAAATATTAAAAACTTAGGTGTACCCTGAAGTCAGAGGCAGTCAGATGGCCTTGATGCTGACATCATAAAACAGCAGTTAGTCTATCAAGTAACATCCTCATGTATACCTGTTAGTGTGTGCTTGTGCATGCACATGAGAGAATATAACTAATGGTGATGTTATTAAGGAACAAGTCCAGATCCTGCGCTGTAGATTTAGTCAGAGTTACACATAAAGAAGTAATTGAATAGTTGTAAACATTGATAAGCATTGATAAATTTTGTTGTATGCATCAATGGAATTCCTGCAAAAAGTTTCAGTTTGAATTATCCATATGTTTTCAAAATGATTTCGTTTACTTCTAATTTTGGGCTACCTATAGAGTCAAATCAGAGATAAACCCTGTTAGGATTAGTTCATAACCATCATAATAATACTGATAGCTTTTGTTTCATTTTCACTTGTTTAAGTGAAGTTCCATAGACCCATTAAGGATGTAATGAATATATTGCACTGACTCGTTTTTCTAATTCTAGTGGTCATCAGGAACTCTTTTTTTTTTTTTTTTTGACACAGGCCTGTGGTATAAAGAAATGCTGTGCTGTGACTTTTATTTTGCATTCAATTCTCATGGTTTGTTAAAAGTTATGATGGATTCCTCCCTAGGAAGAGAAACCAGAACAACAATGACCAATAGGCAAAATCTTAATGTGTAAATTTCTTAACTCTAATTGTAAGAGGAGCAGCATTATCTCACTCTTTTCACATACAATCCAGCATGGATGGCATGAATTCTAAATACATCTAGGAGTATGTGGGTAAAAGGAATAGCCCCCCCACCCCATCCCACTGTTTGATGGCTGAGCGTCTCCAGAAAGTTGGAAGTCTGTTACATGGTAAAACACTTAGTCAGCAGATATGTAAGTAAAACGTAAAAAAATTTGTTAACTGCACTTGGACAGAAGAAGAGTCATTTGTTGCTCTGTGTAAACCAAGGTCTCACCCCAAGTAAGATTTTTCTTGTATAACAATAGACAGGTCCTCCTGCATTGCGTTCAATTGTATCTAGGATCAACAAACTAAGCTTGAGAGCATTATGAGGGTATTACCGATTTGAGCCAAGAATGTCCTGCTGTGGGTACTGCTTCTGTTAGGTACAGCAGATCTGACACAAGGGGCTGAGAATGTCACAGTTTACAGTGCCTCCTCAAGCGTAAACTTCAGAGTTAGCCAGGACTTCTGTGTTTTTGAGCCCATACAACTTGCACATCTTCTCTTGTAGCAAAGGTGGGGTGGGGGTGATGTTTTCATAAAGGAGACTTTTGCTCATTGATGGCGTTCCCCTGTGTAGAACAAAATGTTACAAGGAACTTTAACAGATGTTTACTAATTAGTGTAGGGTTCTGTGCCACCAGGTCATATTCTGGTTGTTAAAACAACTTTACAGAAATCACCAGATCACTTGTTTACAATGGATGCATGCTGCTGAGATTATTGATGAAGTATGTCTTGTTACCAAAGGCTGATACCTTTTCCGTCTGTGTGTGTGTGCGCGTGCGTGCAGGTGCATGCAAATATACGAGTACAGCAGCAGCTTTGCTGATTACCTTAGGAGTTAAGTACCTAGGAATAGTATGTGCCTTTGAAAGGATGCATAATGTAAAAACCTTGACCTGTGCCTTTCATACTTGCTTGTCTGCACTCTGTGGCTTTACCTCTTGAGAGGGCGACGATAGTATACTTACCTTTGAAAGAATGTTGAAATGCAAGTGCACATGGTCATTGCAAGTTTTGGATCTTTGTAATTTTCTGCCTGTAGCCTAGTTTAGATGTGACAAACATAAAGTCCAAATGTCCCAGTTTTGTGGAATTCAAGAAGTCCACATATTTCCTTGTGGTGCAAAAGCTTGCTTTGTTAATGAGCCAATTTTACTTAAAAGTAGTGTTTGTTTTGCAACATCATAGACACAAACATTAAGCTCCTGATAGTTAGATTAGCTGTTTTTATTTTATTTAATTGATTTTCATTCCACACTTTACATCTGGATTATAATCACACATAACACAAACCTTTCTTTGATGATGGAGCACTTCAGTGTTCTTATCTGAGAAACTGTACTATTTGCATGGATGCTTATACAAACTTTTTAGAGTTTTTGAATGCATTTCTGTCAAGATTTTAGGCTGAAGATTTAGAACTGCTATTTTGACTAAGGTGATAAAGATATAAAGTTAAAGATGTTGCACCAGATTGTATAATTTTTGAGAGACTCTTGCAAACCCTCATTGTAAGATGCACCATATATTTACCTTGGTCAATTTTTTAATAATTAAAGAAGTCAAAGAACGAGTAAAAGTAGCAGTAAGTAATTTGTTCCAAATCTGTTTTGACAGCTTGTTCTACAGTGAGCTTACACAAACTTAAAGAGAATGAGAAAAAAAAAAGGCAACAGAAATAATTCCTGTCAGTCGTAGTTTGTGCCTGACACTTGTGGTACATACTCATCATGGAAATCATTTAAACTTTTGTGGCTTATATATAGGCATATGTGTTATGGAAGCTTGATTCTATGCAGGTTCTGAATATCTTGCTTGACTTGAATATCTTGTCTCAGTGAAGAATGGCAAGCTGTTACCAATGACCACTTGTGGACTAAGTTTTTAATCTACCGCTGTAAACTGTAATATTTTGAAAAAGAGCTGGGAAAAAATGCTTAAAACAAGAAGAGTACAGTGCTATTGGATGTGAATGTTTTAAGGTTATTTTGTTGTTGTTAGTGCTGCACTTAGGAAACTTGTTGTTCTGAAGGGGGGAGGGAAGATTCCTTCCAGTTCTTGCATGCGTGCTTTATGAATATAAATGTACAATACAAAATGGTAGAATGAGCGGATTGATAGAAGATAAGGAAAAGAATAAATTGACTAAATTTTAGGAAGTATTTACATGCATATGCACAGAAAAAACACCTATATAAAAAGTATAAAAAAAATACCCAGATTGCCCAACTCAACCCTCTTACATTTTATGACTGCTGGTAAGCAATCAGCCTTTAAATGTATGTTGTATTACGGAAATAGATATGCGTTATAGCCTTGTAGTTAGTTTGGTCTGCTTTCGAGTAGGTCAAGGGTTTATCTGTCATGGAAAATGCCCATCCTACCAACAATAAATAGGGTGCTTGATTTGTTAGGAAATGCAAAAGGCAGCAGAAAGAGAAACTTAGCTCCTGTCCTGCATATGCTGTGCCCTGAACATGGCAAATCACTTAAATATGAACTTGTCTTACTTTTCTAATAAATGGGTACCAGACGATAGACGTCATAGGCTGGCTTTAAAGTGAAATCAGTATTCCGAGCCCAAAGCAAGTATTGCACTGCTTAGTCAGTCGCTCTGCTGTTCATACACCAGGTCTTGTACATAAAATGCATTATACACATACAGGCACAGCTACACAGAGTCTTGGGATTTTTTTTTAAGCTGCTGATCAGAAATGAGTGAATGTTGGTATGGTCATGCATTCTTTTGAAGCAGTGCTGCACAAAGATTGCATTGGCAGGAGTTGTTCCTTATTTGTATATGGTGTTAACGCCCCCTGCCCATGCATCATAGTCAAATTTTATACCACAGGCCCAGTTCTATTTACGCAGATGCCTTATGTGGTAGCTTAAGTGCAACAGTAGATTAGATGTTTTTTGCACGTGTTGGTGATAAGCCTATGTTTCTGTATACTACTTGATAACAAAGATGGCAACTGCTTACTGTCACACTGTCCACATACATGAGTGTGCGAGTGCAAGTTGAACCTGAGATTCACTGTCAGCGGAGAACTGCAACTTTTGTCTACACACAGCAACTGCTGCGCCATTTTCAGCACTTGAATCAGAAATGTTAACGCTCGTACTTACTTTGGTTTATATTATAAATGTTATATATATATATATATGTATGTATTCACACCTGTGCAAATAAAATTGCAGAACAATCTGAAATGACTGTGCCTTTGTAGCAGTTAATATTCTCAGGATTAATGTGACTGGCTTGAGTGTATTAGTATGCTTGAGATGATGATTTATTCAGTACCAAAAAAATCTGAAGGTTAAAAAATGACAGTAAGTGGCTGTAGCAGAGTAGTATCAGCTGTAACAACAATCTGTCAAGTCCAGCTGAAAAGTTATAACGTAACAAAGTTTGCTGCAAATAATGGAAAAAATGTTATCTCATTATCGCAATTAACGGGAGTTGAAAGATAAACTGGAAAATGTCAAGAAAAGCATGTGCACACTTTGATGAAAGAAAATTAAAAAGTAGCTCACAGACATTATTACCTGCAAAACTCCATCAGCTTTATCCCAGCACAAACAAATACAGCAATCACTATTAACTGGCTATCATGATCAGATAACCAAAATGAGTTCTCGCATCACATTTATTTACCAAAGGCATTTCATAACCTTTTATTTAACACATTCTACATGATTTAAACAAAACATACCTTTATTTAAAATTATGGACAAAGTGAAATAATATCCTTACAAAATTCATAAGCCATCTGCAATGTGATAATTAGGGTGAGAACAAGATGAAATTTAAACAGAAGTAGGACATCCTTTCAAAAATACTGAATGTGCATGAAGCACAATTTTAATGATATAATCAATTCACAGGTATGGCAAAGCAAATATCTGCTTTATGGATTTTACACATATTCTGCTGATCTATTCATTTGAAATGTAAACAATTATTCCTTCATAAGAAACAGCCTTTTATCTTCATTCATCATAGGGTTATTTCCCTTTGAAAAGGTAACATGGTATCAATGGTATCATGGTATCAATGCAAATACTGAAAGAGATGCATCAAATTCCTGAACGTTTTCAATTTTTTCTCAAAAGAATTAAAATTAAAGCTGGCTATGAAAAGTGGGAATTTCCAGGACACAACTTTCTGACATTGCATTCTTCCATCCACATATATGCAAACACTGTCATTAATATCTAAGTTTTAACACTTCAAAAATGTTAGTAGCGATATTTTGTAGAATAATCCTTTGGAGAGACGACCAGACCTCGACCTTTCCTAGCTCCACGATATACTGTTTCCACTATATCAACAAACTCTTGAACGTCCTCCATGGCCCAGTTGATTTTATTGTTGTTTCCTGTACCTAAGTCAATCATGATGTGTTTGTTGCGATAGAAAAACATCACTGTGCAAGGGTCATACAACTCGTACATTTTATTGAAATCTGGCACCTCTGAAATGTCCACCAGGTAGATAACGGCAAAATTTTTTATTTTCTCAGCACACTTGTAGAGTGTTTCGTCCATAACCATGCAAGATGGGTCCCAGTCGTGACCAAAACGGATGATGACTACTCGATCTTCTTCAGCAAGAATGGCCTGGTCTACCTGCCAGCCATTGTGAAGATGCTGAAGCATGTAAGACATGGCTTCAAAATGTGAACCGTCTTCTACTTCTTGTTTTTATGTAGTACCAGTCTGGGATCCTATAGAACGAAAGGGAAATTTGTGTAAAAGATGAGATGAATCCTAATAATATACTACATTATTATCTTATATACTAATAATATTAATATCCTAGATCATGTAGCGATGAAAAAAATATGAGTATAAATATTAGTATTGCTGTCACAAATTAGATCACTAAGTGTACGGTTTATTTTAGTTCGCGATTTGCAAAACGAATATTAGCCTAGATGAAAAAGCAAAAGAAAACAGAGTTATATCATCAAAATAATTAAAAATGTGAAAAATCATGGAATCTTAGTTTAAATAATCGCATGTCTGAAATAAATAAAAGTAAGCTACTACCTTTTAACAACTGAAACAGAATACTGAAGCACAGTTCGTGATTAAGTCCCACACACTGACGCTTCCGCTACCGGAAATGGCTAACTTTTTGTTGTCTGAAAGTTTCGCATCTAACCAGAGAAATAACAAGCAGGATATAAATATGACGGCTTCTCAACTTTAATAGTATATTGCAGTGTAAAGATATTGTGATTTTAGTAAATTTTAACACATTGCATAGCGAAAGTTTCGCAGCACAGGGTTCAAGGTCGCCTATTTATGTGTCGCCCCAGGAGCAGTCCCCCCCCCCCAAAAAAAAAACAAACAAAACAACGGTTTTCACTATCCCCAAAATGGTTATAAAATATCGAGAAGAAGGAATTATGATGTAGTAGTTATTGCTTGCTACTACTATAATATATATTAGCAATTATAGATTAATATTAGAGAATTAACGTAGCTGTCCAGAGAGAGAATTCTGATGGAAATGTTAATTAATAATGATGATGATGACGATGATTTCCAGAACAAATGATGTTTACGTCCCTAATTAAATGTATTCGATCTGCTTAATTGCAGCCTCAATCGTAACATATATATATATATGCGTTGTGTTGTATTCGTGTTGCTTTATTTTTGTTTGTTTGTTTTGTTTTTTCTATTCTTGAAATAGTAAAAGAGTCGAAACAGGTTTGATTTACACAAATTATTTTTCAAAAATCTTTTTTTCTGTACCTTCAAAGCGTACATATAAACGAGAGCGTGCACTTGCACACTCACACGCACACGCACACACACAGAGGAGGGCATGCACATGAACACCGCTCTGTAACACACACACACACACACCATTTATTCTTTATATATCTTTTGTTATGTACATGTTTATGGTTCACCCAGCACTCCGGGCGCTTTGTGAACCTGCAGTAAAAGCAGTCAAATACCGACCATACAGCAAGACAAGTGTGTGAGAGACCCCATTCCCAATGACTCTCAGGTGCTGTCACGCAAAGAGCCACTTTACCTTCGTTTAAGCTCCGAGCCTTTCTTCCGTCCATTAAGTAAAACAATGTCCCAAAAACATTGGCAGTTGAAGGCTTTTAGATGTTACTGCTTTGTGGACAGGAAATCCCTTCCCAACAACAACAGCGAAGAGAGGAAAAGAAAGGCTATGAGAGAAAATTAGGCGCACTTACAGACTTGATCAGGATTCTTTGTTGTGCAAAGACTGTAGGGAGGGAGATTGGTGTAGCACGAACGTTGATCGTATCTCATTTCAATGCATTGAAAAGGGGTGGAACTCGAGGCACACTTCCCCCGTCCCCCTCGAGCTGCATATAAGCTGCATATAGCAATGATGACGATGATAATGGGGGTGGTATAGTTACACCATGTTACTGCATTAGTTCTTTCTTTGACAACAGGCCGGTGGCGGTCGGTGTTTGCGCCAGCACAACATCACTAAGGCCGGTGATATTACTGATATATGATGTCAGAAATGACACACATTGCTGCTTGCCAGTGCCTGCAAGTGCCTGCAACCAAGATTTTTGGCGCAGCTCTGCAGTTTCATCCACATTCGACAAATGGATGTTAATGAACGTGTTTTGTTGTGCTTGGTGTACATATGGCATCATGGTCAGGGTTGAGGTACGTAGGGTATAGGTCAACCTCGTGAAGTATGAATGCCTGATGCAGGGGTCAGTCTCCATAACCAGTCGGAACAGCATCCCTTCTCCGACACCTACCTAACCCTTTTAAACAACAACAACAACAACAATAATAATTCAGAGATGTACGTCAGCTTCGTGAAGCGCGAGTGTGTGCAAGGTTCGTATTATAAGTGTGTCTAAGGTAGGGGTCAGCCCTCTGGGTGTGTGCATGAGTGTGTGTATTTCAGCCTCGTGGGGTATGTGGCCCTATGTTATGGGTTAGCCTTATAGAGTATGCATATGGTAGAAGTTAGCTTGTTAGCCTGTCCCTTATGCAAAAATACGCCCTAATAGCACGCACGCGTTTTAGAAACGTTTTCTTAATGGTTACGTGAAATGTTTTATTAATGTTTGGCAGTAAACGCTAATTAAACATCATTTTGCCCATTGTGGCGAGATTTCAATGATTTCGTATAAGCTACTTTTTAATATTTTCCAAGCGATTCCTAACAGTCTTCAAAACATTTCCCTGTAAACGTTAGTATAACATTTAATAGTTATCACTGAAGAAAACCAAGAAAACCAATGTTTTTTCAAATGCGCCTTCTGTTTCCAGACAAAGTGACAAAGGTTATTTAACATTAAGATAATGTAGGATTCACATTTGGAAAATGATATTTAATTTTTTGAAAATAAAGTGCATAGAGAGAGAGAGAAAGAGTATGAAGAAAAATAAAGGGAAGGGAATGCATTAACCATTTAGTGCATCAGATGACATGGGTTGGTAGGAGCTCTATTTAATATCGGATGAGTACGCGTATTCTTCTCATTTAAAACTGTATTATATCTTTCTCTCTGATAATCTGTATCTGAAGAAAAACCACGAAGAAAAACATACAATTCACTTGGGCGACAGTGAGCAGGTCCTGCACAGGACGATCAGTCCGCTCCTTCTCCTTCGTAAACTTGTTCTTCCTCTGGTCTCCGCGGCGTGGACCACCCTCCAAGGCACATAGAAGGACAGTCCTCGACAATTAAGGTGTCGTGCCGGGTCACATGGCCAAAGAAGACCAGCTTAAGTCGCTTGACTGTTGATACATGTAGTAGAGGTTCCTAGTGTCCTACCAGTGTGGTGACCACACTTCGCACAAAGTCATTTCTCGTATGCTCCATGTACGAGATCTGGAGCAGCCTCCTTGTTTTTGCATGCCAGGATTTTCCTCTCAAGCAGAGTTCACGTTTCACATCCGCAAAGCGGGATCAGTACTACGAGGATGTGTATTGACCCTGCTTCGTAAAAAAACCCACCATAATGCAATGGCTGCGCCAGACCCTGTCCAGCCTCGTTATTGCCGCCGTTGCTGACGTGATCATGATGCTGATGTATGTTGTGGAACTACTGTCCTCGGAGAGGGTGGGGGTACTAAGCACTTAAACGTCTTACCTCCACGTAGTCCGTTCATGTCGATAAGTTGGTCATTGTCATTGGTTCTTTCACATGTCGTGTCCTAGACACAATGAACCACGTTTACTGTCACCAAGGCTTCACCTTTATAATCCAAGATTTAAATTATTTTATTCTTTCGCCACTTCAAAGAGGCGTTGAAAATATAATAAAAAAAAATACCCGGATAATCGTACATCGGGTGGGTTACTCCTACCTTTCCCGTTTTCACTCCAGAAAACATGTAAAAATCCAGCGTTAATCCGTGGCACACTCCCTGTAAATCAGTAGATACTGCGGCTGACTTCTAATCATAAAGTCTCTGGTTCGAATCCCGTTAGGGATGATATTTATATTTTTCATTTTGGATGGGGATAGGAGGCAAAGTGATGGCACGATGTACAAGTAATCCTGGGTATCTTATCTATCTTTTGATTATCCAATAGTTGACTAGTTTGTGCAAATTATTGTCTCTGTGCATGCTTTCGTCGATCATTGACGTGCATTGATTTTTGTTTGGATGCGTCGTTGAGTTGTTACAAGAGCGAACTACAGGTGAATGTGGAAAAGTGGGTTGCAAAACCAGTCTTGGACCGAATTATTAAGCAGTTGGTTAGTTTCGTTGACGCCGTTATCATGGAGGCGATGCCCTGCATGGCAGCCCAGCTTCTGTCAGAAATGGTTGACTGTTAAGTGGGGGTGGGGGGGGGTGAGGACTGTTGCGCTAGTAAACAAAACAATTTCAGGACACTCTTTGACCTCATTAGCAGGCGCGTGCGTGCTGACCTTTAAGAATATTCAAATTAGATGGGGCAGGTGACAGTCGCAGCTGCCGCATGGCGCGCGGAGCCTGGCGGGAAAATTTCCTTTGATATCGACTTCTCGCACGTGCCCTGCTTTTGTGAGAAAAGGGTGGCGCGTGCGTCTTGTTGCTGTCTAGTCCCGGGTGGGTAGCTGGGTTAGGAGAGAAATGGGCTGGTGACACAATAGGGATTGTTTGAAATTTCCTTCCAAGCTTGTGGTAGGCCCATCACTGCACACACACACACACACACGCACGCACGCACGCACGTAACTAGCGGCAGATGCTGCAGCACACGTGGGCTGGTAGTTACTTAGTACTTATAGTACTTAGACCTGTGTGACCATGGCCTTTGATGAAGAACCGTGTTAAGACAAAAACAGTCACCTGTAGTACCATTTCTTTCTCCTCATATCGAAATTCCTTTTTCCTTTCTTTGCCTTCCTCGTATCTCTAATTCTGAAATAATAGATAAAACCATGGCCGTTAGTAAACAACTCTGGTATGGCCGACAGGGAAGGTGGGGCCAAAAACAGTATCACTACTACTGCCAGTGTCTATTCCTTCTTCTTCTCTTACCTCACCACACACACACACACATACACACGAAGGCATTCACGCACACACGCATGCACGCGCAGACATGGTTTGTCCATTAGCGAAGCCTCTTGGAATGCTTGGCGGAGTTTATGGGTTGCGTGTTTCGCAGTTTGTGTTCAGAGATGTTTTCTGTGATCGCTACAGAGCCCCACACTTGCCATTCCATCTGCTGAGCTCCTAGTATCGGGAATGTGATGTCCTGGTGAGGCAGGTCTGACCAGCATAGTTGCTGTCGGCTTCACCTTCAGCAGCCGTAAATATCTCTGGCCCACTCCACTTTGGGGGGATGAGGGATGTGTCGGAGGAAATGGTGCATGAGGTCACGTGACAGCTGTTTCTTGGCCTGTGAACTGGCAGTTGCCTGCGGTGCTGTAACTGGCCGCGATAGATGACAGGCTGTTCTTAGACCGACCGAACTAGAGTTGTTTTTGGTTCTCTAACCTTCGCAGTTCCTGATCTTTTAGATGATACAGGCACAATCTCACGCGAATCATGGGTGCAATCACATTTTCAAGCCATAAAACTTTCTGTCACCAATGTCTACTGATCTACAACTTTATTTTCACGTCCCCGTTTGCTTTTCAGTTTCCTTTTTCGCTGCAGGCCATCATCAGTGGTGGGTGAGCAAGGAAGCAATCAAACAGAAGCGCATCAAAATGTGGCTGTCGATATTTTTTAAGACTAGGTAATCGTCCCCATGCGCTTGCTAAACACAGATTACAAATGTCTCGTCTGTAGTGCTGATGGCAACAAATTATTAAGCGCCCATCGTTTGATGATGTTCTGTACCTTATCATCCCTTCCTCAGCTGACGACAGAAATGATAGACGAGAGGCCACAGAATTAATCGTGGAACAAATCTCTCTGACGGCTGCTTTGGTGCGCATGTCCTGGATAAGGAAGGGGTTTGGGGAGGGGCTGTGGAGGTGTCCGTTTCCTGCTAGTGCCCTGCTTATGGTTTCCTACTGATGAGGTTTGTTGGGAGGTAAAACCGCCGACACCTGCTGACACTCGAGAGTTCTCCTTCTCCTTATCGTTCGTTTAAGGGTGAAGACTATACCGTCAGTCTTCTTCTGATGACAAACGGTCGTCTTCTTCAGATCTTTCCACGTGCCCCATATACAGCCTGACTGTGAGAGATTCCCTCTGTCAGCTTTATCTTCTACAAATATACATCCAAAACAGGAATAGAAAATACGGAAAATGTTGTGTCTGAAAATGACACTTTCATTCGTACACGCCGACAGCTGTACTCCAGAACAATTGTAAGACATACACACTCGAGCTCGTGCATACACACGTAGTACAAGATGTACAATATTTACAATATGTACAAACACAAGCTTTAAGGCTGTAAGAGAGCGATAACTACAGATGCACTCCCGACCTATGATAGCCACGTGGGTGCTAGGGGTGAGCACCAGACGGTGATGCGCTGTGAGACGTTAAGGTCGTGGCAGCGGGTTACGGGGGGTGGGTGGGGGGAATGTTTTGCTGGTGAGATAAACTAAACTCGCTCTTGACACACCAGCGCATGTTTTGAGCTATTTGTTTTTCTGTCGACATTATGGCTCTCCATTTTTTGCTGGCACAGGTCAATAAACCTTTTGTTTAAATCTTTGCCATCTGTTTTCCCCACCAATCAGTTTTCCCACACCACCCAGATTCCGTATCTGCACAGCAGGCGGCAAAACCTTTGAGCTGTGGGTTTCGTCACTGCTACCCACGCCCGCCATCTCTCACCACACACTCTCTTGCACGCTAATGCATGCACCCAAACATAGAGAAGAGATGAAGAGATGGTCTGTGTGAGCGAGTGAGAGATAAAGACACGTTCTAGGCGCTAGTTTTTTTTTTTTCATCGAATAACTGCAGTGTAAAATGTGATCATTTAAAATTATTTGAATGTTTATATTTTTCTCCAAGGAGTTTTCTTTGTTTATAAATGTGTTGACTTTCTTCCCTTCTTCTTTCTAGCATTTTAAACGATCTTTTAACGTGCTGGAGAGTTCAAGGCTGTCGCTTAAAAAAGGCCAAAATGGAGAAGGAATCAATAACAAAGTTATAATGTGTGACTATAAAATGTCATCGCAAAATACTGGCCCGCAACACAGGGCATCAAAGTCACTTCTACTTAACGACGCGAGGTTGCCGGACGATGACTGGTGAGCGAAAGGTTGCTGTAGCAGCTGCTGGTAACACCAGTGTCGTGCTCCTCTTTCTTTCCAGCACCCCGGGTATTCACCACGTAATATCGACCGTCAACGGGCAGAGAACACATAGCAGGTCACATGATCACTGTGGTCATAGCGCGAGCCAATAAATCACATGTCAAATACTTATCATACCTAGAGTTGGTTGGTTGGTTTGTAAGGAAAGTGCTTCCATCTTGAGGTGATTTCGTACATGGGGAGAGGGATGAAGGAGTGGGGAGGAAGCCGGGGTACCCTGAAGAAAACACCCTGCGAACATTGCAGGCTTCTGTTATCTTGCAGCGCTGTGCACGCTGTAACTTCTACATCAAAGATTCTCTTTCTTGTGTACCTGCTACTACCTGCTGCTATCGACTGACTGTGTGAAGAGCTTCGGTTTCTAGCCGCAGTCTGTAGTCTGGCTTTGGTCCCTAGAAGGTTTCCTCGTTTTTGTTTTTTTGTTTTTTGTTTTGTTTTGTGATGTGTGAACATCAGCGATGAGATTGTTTTGACACGAACACATCTTGACATCACAGATGTTATCATCGCGACTTTGAGATTGCCGTAGACCTATAGGGGCTACTATGTAGGAGAGAAGATGACCACTCTAGAGGAAAATAAAGAGACGAGCCAGGAGAGAAAACTCAGCAAAGACACGGAATGCTTCGGTTAGAGATCCCTAGGAGCCAGTCAGACAACGGACCGTCGGGACCGCCAGCTGTCATGAAACTCTAAGAACTACCCAGATAGCATTTGAACGTTTTATAATCGTTTACAAATGGTTCTCGCGAAGCCATGTTAGCGCTTTTCAAACGTTTATAAAATGCTTCAGTGCTATCTGGGTACGGGACCAGAACTTGGGCTATCTGTGTGAGGTAGAAGTTCGACACCAAGACCTGCAGGAGAAAAGAGAAGAAATCATCTGTGTGTACTCATCAGCGCTCCAAAGCACCGGAGTCAGGAGGATTACGACGCATCAGGGTGGTGTTCGTTTCACGGCTGTGCGTGGCATTGTTCATCCATGCGCGTGCCACTGTAAACTGTTTAGCAGTGTAGTCGGGTGGTCAAGCTGTCCAGTCGTTGAAGAGGCTCCGTACCGTCTCTGGACTGGGAGAGCGCTTGATATCCGTGTCGCCAGGGGAGCAGTCGTCGCTACCTGACGGACCGAGTGGGGAAGTGATGGTGCAGTAGCCATGGAGAGTCACTGATGTGCCACGACTCCCTGCTTCATACTTGCTGCTTGTCTCACCTCAAGCGTGGACTTGCGATATGGAGAGACAAACGTGTGACAAAATTGCGGTACAAGGGCGGCACTAACAACTGCCTGAGACAAGTTGACGTGCGAGTGGATGATGGTTATCTCGGGAGTTAACAGCATTTAGTAGTAGTACGGAAAGACTGAACCCCCCCCCGCCTCTTTCTTTGTAGAAGAGCCAGATTGCTAATTTGGTATACGCATGTATCTTGTATAATTTGTGTACTTAACAAATATTTTGTCACACCTTAATTCGCACGTTGTTGTCTTTGTTCGGGGGAGAGCAGAGGTGGGTGGTGGGTGGGTGGGTGTGGAGGCTCGACAGCCGCATGCCATAATTTTAAGTGACTGACATGTGAGCATAACGTTCCACTGCAGGATTATGTTAACGAGGGTAGAATTACGTCATAACTGTCATCCATGTTCCCAGCTCCCCAGGGCCAATGTCTCCCGCTTGATGAGAAAACGTGGAAGGTTGTAACACATTGTCAACCATGTTCAGGGTGGCGAATTTACTGCCACCGTTGGCAGCTTGGGTCTTGAAGCTTCTGCATACGAAAGTAAAAACGAGGGTTGGATGAGCGGCGTTTCAGCTTCAATTTCTGGATGATGAGGGCAAGGTCATGGTCACTGCCTATGACGGCTCTTACACTTTGTTTTGGGCTTGTTGATGTTGGATTTGAAACGTCTTGGCAGAACGATAATGTCAGATTGGTAATGGACCAGGTCATCTGGAGAGCGTCAAATTGCCATCCCTGATTTCTTCTGGGTATGGAAGGTCGTAGCCGAGTCGGTGGCTTTGGGAAAACTATAGACGTTTTATGCCCCTCTCGATGGTTCTACCTAGGATACATTTACCAACTTTTCCTGCCCCTCTCTGGTAGGTGTCTGGGCCGATTCTAGTCTCAGAGAACGACTAGAGTGTCCTTTCCGCGGTGCTGCCTTTATAACCCTTGACAGATTTATGACCCTTTTCAGCTGCTCGTAGATTTCCTCCACTTCACGGTCTTCGCGTGTGGATGTCGAAACCAGATTTGGACAATGGTTGCTACATCATGAGGGCCTGGCAGAGATGTGAATAGAGATCAGTCTGCCGGAAATGCTTGCACAACTGGTGACATCATACTTGTGTTTGGTTCTTGCCACTGTACCACAGAGCCTATTGTCCTCTGAGCTCTCACCTCTGTCACTCCCACTCTGCCTACTGATATCGTTCAAGCTCATGGGTATGTCATGTAACCTTGTTGCGCTGGTGTAATGTGTGGACGTTCCACCTACTGATAGATGTTCCTTCTCTCGGCTATATCACTTTTTGGCATTTCCTCCCTGGAGCCTGCCGGTAGGGGGCGCAGTCGTTGTTGATCTTGGCCTTGACCGATCCGGCAGGATGCTTCCTCTGCCAGGATTCTCCAATCGTCCTTTCTCTGGGTTTACACACTAGGTGAGCCCATCTTTCTCTCAAAGCGAGAACATCGATGGGCCGCCTAGGTCGCGAACACCTGGGTCCTGACCTCTGCTCGGTGCTTTATTCATCAGAAAAACCCCGTTGGCCTAATGATGATGTGTAACGTCATCATTTGCTGCTTGGGTCTACTACTCCGTTAACCGCCATCTTTCAAGATATTATCCATAAGGCAGTGGCTAGGGTGGGGGGGTAGAGTCAGGGATGGGGGTGTTTGTTTGTGCCCCGTCGTTCCATCATACGGGACACACGTTTGAGACATACGCACCCACGCACGTACAGTGGTCACTATAACGACCAGTCGAGCTCTTCTGTGGTCTTCGCCATTTGGGGGAAACGAGGATTGGAACAAGCTGATGAATGATATTCCTTTTTTTTCCCCTCACGTTTTACGATGAGGAAATAGACTTTGTTTGTGACCACTAAGGGGAACAGCACTAAGAGAATCGGCCACGAAAATTTAAGTTCACACCCTACACCCAATCCCCCTTCTACACCCAATCCCCCTTCTACACCCAATCCCCCTTCCCCCAACTCAGGTTAAGACTTGTTGGAGGCGTGAGAAAGATTGACAATAAAGAGAACAAAAATGTTCACAAGGAAAATGTCGGACGGCTGGCGGAAAGCAGCGCAGTGGTAGGCGCACTAAACAATGTTTGTAGCCGCTTGGTTAGGACGAAGCATAAACAGCTGATGGCTGGAGAGGTTTATAAATAGCTCACAGCAATAATCGCGTCGCCCGCTCGCTCCTGACGCGTCGAAACTTGTCGCTGCGCTGACCTTCTGCACGTGACAGGGTCACGCCAATCTCTTCGTCAAATCCGCGAGCGCTGATTGGTCGACCTCTGATGTTGACACCCTTCGCCGCAGGCAGCCTCAGCGCGCGCGCTGGTGCAGGTCACCGCATGTCGAGACTTGTAACGAGAGAGAGAGGTTCACCCAGCCCACATCCCAGCACCAGAATAAAAGACACTTGGGAGAAATACGATTATCACTTTCTGAGGTATTCGTCTGACAGGTACAAGGTAAGGCAAACAGTCTGTATTCGATGTTATATTTTTCCTTGGCCTTAACATCTTTCCATCGATTGTTTTTAATATTACAATTTGCTTACAATGAAACGGAGCGTACATAGGACAGGATTATTAGCATACAATTATGGTCACATCTTTTGAATCGTGAATAGCAGTGGAGGAGACAAAAGGTAGAGTCAATGGATGGTTATTAATTGTAAGTAGGAACAGGTGAAAATGATGGGGTAACAGTGGGTAGACCAAAACAGCATTACAACAACTAACAGGTAGAGAATGGTACCTTAATTGTTTCAGACAGGTAAAGCACATATAATGCGGTTTCGGTAGGCATGTTTGAAATCCCGTGCAAGAAAATGTTCCGGTACCTTCATAATATAAGACAAACATTAAGCATGGCATGGACAAACTATATAGTGTGATTACAAAATATTTCTCATGAATAGATAAAGGTTTACCTGCTATTGCCAGTCAAGGCAAACTGCTTTATATGGCAAGTGTATGGAGAAGCCATCTTAAAATAAAATGTAAATTTTTTTAATTTGAATTTAATGACCTTTGTCTCTATAAAATTAATCAACTGATTACTGATGGGCTGCTCATAAGATTTAATGACGAACACCTTTAGTTGACTTTATGGCTTAGGTCTCTCAGGGTTAGACACATGGCAGCAGTAACTGTGGCGTTCCTAGGACAAGCTGGAACATGATTTATATTTCAGTGAATTCAGAAAATAAGACAAGCTGATCTGCATTAATTTATCCTTTAAATGATTGCATTTTGTCATATACCCTTATTCCCTTTAGAGTTTAGAGTATGTGTATTTGGCTACAAGCTAGATACAAGATATTGATCCAAGCATATTATTGCATACATAAGTGATTTAGCAAAGATAGGCCTGGGGGGCTTTATAAATATATTTATTCAGGTGAAACTGCTCTGTCATTGCTAGGATCATTGTTTTTGGTTGTAATCTGAATTTACCCTTGTGACTTGGGTATCCGGAAATATGTGGGATCTTTGTTGTCTGCTCTTTCTTTTCCTGTCTTGCTGTCTTTCTCTCTTTTCTCCGCTTTCTCCTATTTCAAGTTGCTTATATGACAGGGGGTGGGAGAGAAGTGAGTGAAGAAGAGAGAGTGAGTGAGGAAAGAAGAGAGGAAATGAGCTTTAAATGTGATCTGAACCACTGAAGCTTTCAAGATTCTCTAACACCATGGTTAAGTAAGCCAGGATTCTTGAGATTAGTGTGTCCTGTAGAATTCAGCACATGGACATTAGCTCATGGGTATTTAACTCACAAGAGAACTATGACACAATCATAAATACATCAAATAAGTCAAGACATAAGTCACACACACACACACACACACGCACACACAGAGAAACTATTAATACATGAATGTCTGTGACCACAAGTAATTGTTAAGACTTGTGAAACTGCTTTAGCCAGCTGCTTTTTTCTAGATATTCACAACAATGGCAGATTATTCAAGAGTTAAAAAGAGCTGAGGTCAAGGAGCGGGGAGGCAACACGTCAGTGGAGGACCACAAGATGGTCCCGGTCTAGCAGTGAGATAAGGTCGCTACAAACTGAAACACTTTAGCCGTATACCAGGGGGCAGGGGTGGGTGGGGAATGTATCTCCGTAAGGCGAGTATAAGAGTAGCAACTCTGTCAGCCTTGCTTTTGCGAGCGCGAGGATTGTCTCCCTTGAATTAAGATTTGTCTGATGTTAGCGCTGTTGATAAATTTCATTAATTTCTTTATCACCGACGCATTGATGATAGCCCAAAGGCACCGCCTTACTCATGGCCTCACATCAAGGTGTGCTCCTTACCTATTTAACACCCCCGCTCCTCTTCCTGCCTGTTTATGGGAGGGGGTGCAAAAGGTTTACTCGTCAGCTCACTTTGCACAATCCACTTCTTGCTTCAGCTTGTAATTGGAATTGTCTGATGTCATCATAGTATCGACTTCTCAAACAAACTGATGACTACGGACGGCAGACATGTAGGTCAAAGGGTGTACACTGTTAGACCACGTGACGTGCGTTACTAGTCTGCCCCCATTCTCCTGACTTCAGTTGGTGAAGAAGATTATTTTTGGTTTGCTGATTTGCTAAGTTAACGGTTCCAACACCTTGCCAAACCCTCTGTTTAGCAAAGTTTACTCAGGTCCGGTTCCACACTTTATGCACGTGTTCGCACTAGCTCCTCCCACATGCCCGTGAAATGTTTTAGTAGCGTAGCATTTCATGTTGGTATGTTTCTGTAACGGCAATGAGAAGAGGTGTGTGTGTGTGTGTGTGGGGGGGAGAGCCAGGGGTGCATACAGCTATGGACTGCGTGCACCGCAAGGACACACATTTTCCACGCATGCGCGGTGCATAGTTCAGCCGCGGGTTCGCACGACGGCTCATCGGCTCTAGTTCCCAGGGAGCGCGGAAGTCTTTTCTGCGCCGTGCGTTTGAGAGCGAGGGAAAAACTGAAGACTGGGAAAGGAGAGGTCAGAGGGCCCGGGTCATTCTTCCCTCGTAACATGAAAAGGCATCCCGCCGCGGCAAACCTGTGTTGACGTTAATAAGCGGCGATTAGCATGCGTGCGCAGGCTTCGCACTCTGATACCAAACATCAGCGCGTGGGTTTTCAGGTGGGAAGTGATGAAGAGTAGAGGGGGGTGGTGGTGGTGGGGACTACTGCTGTGCTTTAGACTTTCACCACTGATTTGCCAGTGCGTGTTTAGTTAAGGAGGGGGAAGGGGCTGTGCAAGCAATGTGTGAGTTCATGCATCGCGGGAGGGAGGGGATGTTGAAGGAGGGACTAACTCCCAACCTCTCAAAGGAGCTTGTGATGGCCTGAGAAGAGGTGGTTTGTAATGGGAGTGCGTGAGGGCGAGCAAACGAAGAAACTTTGTTGGTGGTGGGGGGAGGGGGCAAGTTGATTTCTTTAAATCGCACTTCTTTCCGCGCGTTTGAATTCCACGGATATTGGTTTTTCTCCTTAATTGTGTGAAGGTGTTGACGCTCTCTTTCCTTCTGCTTCGCCTTGATGCGATTTCAGCAGCACGCACAGCTTTCTTATTTTATTTTCTTCCTTCGTTTTACCAGTCGTGGATCGACGGGATAGGACCTTACGGGGGAGATAAGTGGCAGTGAACTTGCTTCACCATGTAGCAAGACCCAGTTCACACAAAGGTGTTTTCTGTTTCCGTTAAAGCACGGACCTTCATCTAATGGATGAGTGTCTCTCATTTGTTGCCTATTTGCGCTATCATAGGAGTGACCAATTGTAACCAACCCTACAAACGTTAGGTTTTCACTTCCGTTTCCGATTTCAAAATGGCGGGTTTTCCTAACGTCGAAGAAATTTTAGAAGTAATTAAGCATTTCTGTCATAAGAACCTTGTTAAAGAAGACTGATTGCAAAATCAACAGTAGTATTTTCTGTAAAATATATTTTGGTTGTTTATAGAAAACGCATGTGGGTTTATCGTCAATTATATCATATAAAACATCGTCACAACAGATGCCATTGACTTGCTCTACCACTAACATTTTTTTTAAAGCATTGTTTTTGATTTTTTGGAAACAATTATAAAGATTATTCTGTTACCAAAAGCCTATACTTTAAGAATTAATTTAATAAATGCCACAGATGAAAGTCCGTGGTAGCACTGAGTTCACGACAACGCCATTTACTAGCAGACGACAATAGAGAAGTCCCCCGTTGCTAAGGTCGGTTGGTATTTAGCTATGATGGCGACGATGATAGATGTTTACTATTTGCTGAGGATAACAACCTCTCGCTTTATTGGTATGACATTCAACAATGCAACAATTTGCACCTGTACATTTATTTTCGAATCCATTTACGTCTGCAAACCACTGACCTTTATTAAAATTAAATGAAGGTCCGTGTCTCTTCGCAACAGCAAACCGGAACCGGAAACACGGGCTCGCTGATAAGGAAAGCCGAGACTTACACCGGATATAAACCTAAGACACTTATCCAGTAGATGAAGGTCCATGGTTAAAGTTTATTGAACTTGCTTCATAAATTGCATTCGCTGACAGATTGGTCTCGTTAGCATGACCTGAACGGCAGCCCCCATCTTTGGGGTACAGTGTATAGGTTGATCCCCCGTAGGGAGGCAAGGGAAGTGCAAAAGAGAGAAACTGTTTGATGTGAATCTCAAGCCGTTTGTAGCATGACGAGAAGTTGTTAGAGACGAGGGTAAACATTTTTCTTTTTAATATTTACTCAGTGTCGTAAGTTCTTTACTTTCAGCTTGTTCAGCCATGACACTAGCCACGTCATCGCTTCTTACCCTCGTCCTCGCTGTGCTGGCGATCGTGACGTCACCAGGCCTGGCCGCTGAGCAGACGGCAAACTCGGCGCAGCCCGGATATGACGCAGACAACGCAGGGGTGGACGAAGATTATGACGTCAGCGTCGAGCCCTGTCCGCCAGGTCACTTCCTGAGTACAGGTGAAGGTCGGGCCCCGCAGTGTCAAGTTTGCTCAACCTGCCCCACCAACCAGATCATCCGACGCATATGTTCGGCCCTCGAGGACACCGTCTGCGGTCCATTCTACGAGTTCCACGACTTCCATCAGTCTCCTAACCACGGAGATCCACCCGCCCACGCCCCAGGGTCCGATAATTTAGGTGGGTAATAGGTGGTTCTACACACGCGCACAATAACAGAAATAAGTAGGCAGTACTAATCTTTGCTAGTGTTTAAGTCTAACCTGTGTGCACCATTCTTTTCAAATGGTTGGACGTAGTTCATCACAAAAAGACCAAAAATAGACTTGCGTGATTAAATAATGAAAGACGGAACACTTTAACAACATGTAGACAATTCTAGAACTGTCTTGTATGCGAATGGGGTTAGCCTTTCACGACAGAAATAGAATGAAGATGACAGTGGCCACCCTTATAAGCAACTGTCGCAAAATTCTCTCTTGCAGTCACGTCCGAACGAGTTTATTTGTGATGCTTTTATAAAATGGAGATACGATAATCTACCTACTGTTAAAAGAAAATCCATCTACATACCTAAATAAATAAATAATAGCTGGTTATTCCGAAAGTAACGCTATCACATGCTAAAGATAATGAAACTAAGGTCTACTTACACATCAGAGGATTGTGAGTGATTAACATTAATTTATTTATTTTTATTATTTTTGTTTTTGCTGTTTATACACAGTTTCGCACTGACATAATCACGTGTTAGTGGAGTGCGTTAGGAAGAGTCCTGACAACCCGCATAATCATAAACTCTTGTTTACCTGCAAATCGCGAGGCGCGCATGCGCAGTACCATGACGTCTTTGCTTTTTGCACGTGCAGCTCATGGCGGTAGACGGCTGGAACCGGATATGACGTCACTAGATCCGACGAGAGACCAGTGGCGCCACCTGACCCTCATTCTCCTCACCTTCCTCTCCGTTTTCTGTGTCGTCGTTGTTGTCTTCGGCGTGATCATCTGCCGTCTGCGGAAACGACAGCTGAGAGAAAAACAGACGGTGTATGAGCCAGGTGAGTAGCAGTCACGACAGAAGGCAGCCTTGAGACAGGGACGATGGACGGTGTTCAGACAGATAACTCTGGTGACCAGCTTACAACCTCCTTTTTCTCTTTTTTTTCGCTTTTTCTTTTTCTTTTTGCGAGTTGGTAAGAAAAAAAAAAATCTGTCTTTACAAGCTGTTTACATGCCAAGGGAAGTGACTGTGTAAGAATGGTATGTGTATATCTTGGGGTTTTCTCCCCTGGACTTTATGTGGGAAGTGTAGTGGGTATGCGTGGCCTTTGTTGCTTAGTTAGCCAAACCCCTAAAGAACAAGATGATATCATACACAAATGAGGTGTTCGAATCGGGTGAGAAAATGCGATTTGGTGAGATGCGGGAGTTTAATGAGTTGTTAATATTTGCTGTCATGTTTTATGTATGCTGCCCTTTCTCGCAGTGACCGTCTCTTTTTGCCTTCTTTTCTTCCTTCTTTTTGTCCCTCTCCCGTCTCTCTCTCTCTTTCGTCATCAATCACTTTCAATTCTACACACACACACACACACTCTCTCTCTCTCTCTCTCACACACACACACACACACACACTGCTCGCGTGGTGGTCCAGTGAAATGCATGTTAGCCCCCCTACCTCCACATCCCTCGCCCCATAACTCGTTTAGTCAGTCTCGCTGTATCTCCTTTCCATTTATCTGGCCGTCAATGAAAGAAACAGTCCGAAATCTCTTCCGCATTCCATTCTGCGCATGCTGTCTCTTTTCACCCGCTCACCCCGCCCTCTACCCGACCAAATCGCTTCCACATGGGCCAGCAAGGGAAGCAACCTGCCCAGTGAAGTGGCTTCTACAAGAGGGGAGATACGCGACTGGCCGCGCAAACGATGAAAAGCCAGATGGAGGAACTACAGGCAAGATTAGCGAGGAGTTTTTTTACTTTTTTTTTTTGTTGATGGCGGGGGACGTTGAAGAGGAATGTCTGGCAATCCCGAGCACTGAGTCAGCGCTGGCGTTCGCGAGGGATTGTGGGACACAGCTGCTCTGGCACTTGTGCAAAGGTCTTCACCTTCATGTTGGCTGGAACCTTGCTAAAAGAGACGGCTGAAAGAGAGAGAGAGAGAGATGAAGGGGAGGGAATGTGCGCGTTTTCGCCTGTAGACCGTTTGAAAAGCACTTTGCACGATCAACCGCCTCGGGGATGATAAGGTTGTAATTAACGAAAGCCCAGCTGGAGCCGGAGAATGTCGACAGATTACACCCAACGTGAGGGAGACGATCTGGAGTGTGTTTGGCTGGCTTTTACCTGTGCTAGAACACGCTGTTACGTGTGTTACAACACGCTGTTAAATGTGTTACACGCTGTTACATGTGTTACAACACGCTGTTACATAGGTTACACGCTGTTGCATGTGTTACACCCTGTTACATGTGCTGCAACAAGCGGCGACTGTTCTACACGGGGTGCAGCACACTACAGCATGCCAGCAGTACTGCAAGTAGCGGTGCAGGTACAACAGTCACATGAGGTGGACACACAACCCACCCCAGCGAACCCACCGACACCGCGCTTGTGTGTTTGTTGATGTCAGTTTTATTCACCTCAGCAACGAACTCTTAGACTCACCCTAGAGCAGTGCTGTCGGGGCAGGGGAAAGCTTCGCCTATTTAAACTACAGTCGGCTTTGTTTTTAAAGTCTGTCCACAGGACCCCACCCGTGCTTTTTAGGGATGTGTTTGTAAAAGACATTGACACTACCACACTGCCACTGTCAGGCGTCCACTTGTGGAATGGCAGAGCTGCAGATAGAAAACAAAATTTAAAGCATAAAGGAATGGAAAGCAATTTAGAATACATTGTCGCGAAGTCTCTACTAACACAGTAAAACAAAGAAATTATGATAACAGATAAAAAATAAAATTAGAACCACCTTGAATAATTGGAATGAGGGGGAATAACTTGTGAAGAAAAGTTTTGATAGCGGCTTTTGCAAATTGAACCAGTCGAGTGTTTAGGCAAGAGGTTACAGAAGGATTAAATGTCTGGTAATCTCAGAGGTGTGGAGTGCCTCCTCCCCATCCCCAGGGCGCACCCTGGCGGCGATTGTTGTACCTTTGGTTCCGCCCCCGCCCACCCCTTGTTGTTGTTGGCTCACAGAGGAAACAGTGTGAGCTGCACTCACACGCGTCTCGCCCCCAGCAGTTTCACCTCCACCGGTCACAGCACCACGACCGCAGGAGGTGGCGAGGCGCACTGCAAACTGACATCTTGAAAAAGCGTTTGCATTCAGGAGGGTGCGGCGTGGGTCAGAGCCAGCGCGGCTGACTTCAAAGGGCGCGGGACCGGAAGCGAAGTGTGTTTTCACCTGCGCAGGTGTCCGGCAAGAAGAGAAACGGTCTTGACGGGGCCCGTTGGTAAAACAACAATCTGCGAGCACTCAGGCGCACTGCAACGGGCCGACGGAGCTCTCAGCATCCACACACTGCGCGGGATGGGGTTTGGGAGGGGAGGTAGGAGGTAAAGCCGACACACACCTGGCTAGGGTTTGGGATTTTTAGTCCCTCTCTTTGTCATTGTTAATAACCCTGATGTCTTCCTGAAAAGACTTTTTTTAAACATGTTTCCACTGACGGGTATGGAGAGTCATAAAAACGTGTAATCGGTTTAGCATTTCCTCTTCGTACCTCTTGGCAGAGATCGAGAACATTCCATCCTTACATCTGTCCACACATCTCACCCAATGCTGTCCCTGCTTCTACATTGTTGGCCATAGGAAACTATCTCAAATTACGACGATGTTCATGTTTGATCATGTCTATGTTGATGCCGCTGGCAATGTCACAATGGTCCACACGTGTAGCATTCTTTCATCTGCAACAGAAAATAAACATCAAAAATACCAAGCATAACTCATGATCTTCGCTAATAGAAACCAATACAGCTGCCGTATTTGGTGGGGATTGGACAATAATTGTGAATATGATCAAACTGACATACACGGTCTATCGCCACATTCTGCTTTATATATAATAAAAAATATTTTCCCGTCCCGCCCGCCATTTTCTCCAGATCGCGCGCTCATGTGTGATGTCTGATGTCTTGACCCTCTTGTGTGTTTCAGGCCTCCTGATGTATCCTGATGCAAGCTCGCAGGACACGGACACCATCCTGACGTCACGTGACAAGAGCTGCTACACTTTCCACGCGCCAGAGTTCAGCGACAACACGGAGGACAGGAAGCCTCCTCAGCGAGGACTGGCCACGCGCCTCCCGTCTTCACAGGACTGGGCGTACGTCAGGGTGTACGGAGACGTTAGCCAGGTGTGACAGGACAGGAAGATGCCGTGGGTGATCGTGTGTACATAGCGGGTGACTGCGTGGAAATCTTCTTAAGGTCCTTGCGTCTCCAACGACTCCCTGCAAAAAAGAGGAAAGAAAGAAGAAAAAGATCGTTGGACCGCCAGACAGAAGAAAGGAGAGCGTTGATCGAGTTCCTTGCACCGGTCGTCGCTGGCGGGGTTGCTGTGCATCAGGATAGTCACGTGCTTCAAGAATGTGCAATTGAGTCTGTCTTGAACAGGTCACGGGGAGCGACGTCACGATTTGTGTAGGTCAAGGCCGAGGTCATGCTCGTCTGGATCGCTGACAGGGTCGAGGGCTGGTGTGGTTGATCAGGTCCTCCACCCAGTTGCACGCCCACCTTTTAGAGAGCCAGGCGTACACTGACTTCCTGACTGTTTGGTGAAAGCGCAGCAGTAATAACAAGAAGACTGGCTTCTGGAAGTGCATTGAATAAGCGCTGATTGACCGCAGAGAAAACCTCCATCTTTTTCTTAGAACTTTAGGGGTACAAACCAGAAACCCCTGCCCCATCATTTTTATTGCCCAGACTCGCCCGGCCTTTTTTGAGAAGAGGTAAGAGCGGGAAGATAAAGATTTCTTTGACTGCAGGGTGATAACGAAACCACACCAAGCGTCTGCTCTGCATCTTTTTCTGTACTTCACTGTCCGCCTTCGTCTGCTACTTGTACAGCAAGTGTCAGGCCACCCAGGAGGAGGGCTGTCTCATGAATTAAAGCATCCAGTTCGCGAGCAAGTCCAGGCAGGCCGTTGGTCTGCATGGTGGGTACATCACAGACGGTTGGTTCAGTGTGAAGTTCATTCTGTGATATTAGGAGTGTTTTCCGTCAGACACTGTGTAGTGTGCTGTGTAGTGTCCTGTGTAGTTGACTGTGTAATGGAGTGCACTGTGTAGTGTTCTGTGTAGTTGACTGTGTAATGGAGTGCACTGTGTAGTGTCCTGTGTAGTTGACTGTGTAATGGTGTGCACTGTGTAGTGTACCTCTATAATTCATTGTAGGCTGTACACATCAACGAGAGCATCAGAACGATGTGCGTACTTTTGTGATGTAAAAATAAAAATTCTCTAAATTATTCCTGCATCGATGTTTTGTATGACAGAGTAAAGGACTAGAAAGACTTTTACAATAAGAAAATAAAAGATCAACTGCATTTACAACAACAGATTAGAAACGGAACCGCGCCTCACCAAAAATATCCGCCAGAACAATTCCAGTCTCCACCTACACACAGTCCAGGCCAACTCTTGAATGTCAGTGTATGATGTCGTAGGTGTGGTCATGGTTTAAGATGTAAGACTACGCTTTTGTTATGTAGCTTGTCTTGGTATGATGCACCACTTGCCGTCTCATGAGGGCGGTCCGGTGGCGCAACGGTTAGCGCCTGTCACCAATACAGTGAGGGTTGGCTGTCCTGGGTTCAGTTCTCGTCTCGGGCATTCTGTTCTTTCTCTGCATGTGGGATCTGTTTACAGGGCTGGCTGCTTTGCCGTGATATAGCCTTAGTTGCTTGCTCGGCGTAAAACACCAATTAAAAAAAATTGCCGTCTCATGTAACTAGCACTTTACTGTTTTGTTTTTGTTCGTAACTGAGCATACTTTCCCAAATTATAATGACCCTTTAGGATTTATAAAATTGGTCGGGTATTTAACCCTGAAATAGGTCGAATCTCGTAATAATAGCAACACAGTTACCAGACACCCGAGTTCACATACCCTTCCAACTGCACACAAAGACGCAGGCCGGCAGGAGCATTTAGCAGCACCAGCAACACCATCTACCAAAGGTAAAGGGGAAGAGGGTTACCTTTACCAAAGTAAGCCTGAAAGTACAGCTGGAAGAAGACTAGGAGATGTCATCATCGGCCAGTGTCAGTCCGGTGCAGATGAGGGTAGGGATGGGGACAGGGTGGTGGTGCCTGTCGGACACAGAGGCTGTACATGCACTGTGTACGCCGTGCGTAGTGCCACAGACTGGGAACGGTTACACTGGAATTTCCCACGCTGGGTTTTTTTTTTTTTTAATGACGCTAGAAGGCTTAGAGAGCGGGGTGTGAGTATGGAGCCGAGAGGATGGAAGATGTAGCGGGCGGGTAGCGAGGAGAGAGGGGTAGCGCTGTTTCTTGGTTTGCACTAAACTGGCAGGTGGGAGCCAACAACGGGCCCCGCAATTAGCTGCTGATCGGCGCTGGGGTCTGCAGTGGCTGAGAGTGGGGGGGGGGAGGGGTACGACAGGGCAGGAGGGTGGAGAGTGTGTGAGTGTGATGGGGGGAGAGGAGGCAACAATGAAGGCACCGAGAGTAAGTGGAGGAACTTCCGGGCTGTGTTACAGTCGCTCAATCCACACACCAGAGCGACTGTGCGCCAACACCCTGGAGGTCGACTCTGTCTCTGGCGCTCGGTAGCTGTCAGTCTATTTTGTAATAAAAATAAATAAATAAAACCTGCTTGCAATACTGTTGAAAAAAACGTTAATGACGATACTTTGTTCATGATATACTTGTGAAAATACCCGTTTAAAAGATGCTTGTGAAAATACACGAGAACAGAAGGATACCAGTAAAAATGTTTGAGGACCAGTTTTTACAAGATGAAGTAAAAATACATTTCAAAATAATTGTTACAACGTAAAAAGTAATGTACGCAAAATTATCAGAAAACTGATTTGAGAAGACACTTTCATTAATGCGTGTGATAATTATTAACATTCATATTCGGCTATTATAAGCCCCACCTCCCCCCAAAACACGCCCCCCCCCCACACACACACTTGAAACACGTGACGTATGAAGATGCTCGGGGTTGTTTCTTTTTTTTGGTGGTGGTGGTTGTGGGAGGAGGGGGGAAACTCCATGCCTGACAGTGAACGACATTCCCATTCTTGTCCCCTCAGTATCTATTTTGAGGAGGGCGGCTGCTTCCCCCCCCCCCTCCACCCTTGCCCCCCTGGTTTCTATGCCACTGACTGGAACACGTGCAGGAGGGTGGGGGTGGGGGGGGTCGGGGGGATAGACGTGAAATAGCAAACAAATAGTCGCCCGCCAATCGCCGTCTGAGACAGCTTAGCATGAAAGTCTTGCGAGCAGCCAGAGAGGCAGACAAAGGAGAAATGGTGGAAGTGGACTAAAGGTGCAGCCGCCGGTAGATGTTCACCTGCAAACTCATCAAACACCGGAAAGAAAGAGGGCAGCAGGTCAACATTGTGAAAGAGAGTTGATGAGGGGGGCTAGCCACATCCGGGTACTCCTCGCAACCGTCTGCCGGTCACGCGTGTCTGGGCACCCGCTCCTCCCCAAGATCTTCATCCCCCCCCCCCCGACCCGAAACAGAAGTTTGTTTGACCCCTGACCTTTGGCCTCTGGCTCGTGGATACCAAGAGGTCGGAATCTGGACCAAGAGCTGACGTCACATAACCAGCAAGCCCTCGCCCCACGGCGTCCTCTACGTAAACCGGAAGTGTGGTTAGTGGAAGGGGGGGGGGGAGAGCCTGCAAGGGTGTGGCCAACAGTCGCAGCAGGACAGACGCTGGTGGCGGTGGTAGTAGTAGTAGGAGGAGGAGGAGGTCGAGAGTTGGTAGGGGTGGGGCCCAGCGACACGTGACCGTGGCTACCTGTCCCGTGAGGTCACTGAAGAAAACTGAACTTGGCAGCACCTGGCGTCACTTTCTCCGTCAGTAACACAAACCCTCGGCCTCTAACAGCAACATTTTGCCGGCGATGAATCCATTGGCTACTTCTACTTCCCCCCAAATAAACAAATAAATAAATAAATATTAGTTTGAGCATCAACGTTTGTTTTTAATTCTTTTTCTTTGATGCAGATCTCCGCAGAGACGCACTTTGGTGTTACTGACCAAATAAAGATGACATGAAGACTACTACCACATCTACCACCGACAACAGCGGTGAATACTGATGTTTATACTTTCATTATCACGTGATTTAAATAAAGGAAACAATCAACAAAGACATTAAGAAAGAATAATGTGAAAAAAGAATGAACAAAGAGGAAATGATCAGAGGAAGACAAGGAAGAACAAGTGAATGGGTATCGTAGGAGAGTCTGTCTGTGAGTCTGTCTGTGAGTCTGTCTGTCTGTATCAGGACTGATATTCATATTCTCTAATACAGTCAGCATTACATTACAAGTGGAAACAGTTTGTAAGGGAAGCGAGAGGATCTCGGGACAAGAGGTGTGTGTCAAGCGGTGCCAGTGACGCACCAGGGCTCAAAGGGTACAGGGAGGAAAACGCCAGTGGGTTTATATGGAGGAGAAGCAGCCGAGGAAGAGGAGAGACTAGTGTTGAGATAAGGGAGGTAAATGACCATGTCGGCCTGGCTCAAGAAGCAGACGCCGATGCACCGAAGGAGAAAATGAACATCGGTGATTAAACGAAGTTAGCTGCTGACGGCGGTGGAAATCCCCGACTTTGCGATGACTGAGGTACGGCGCGGGAGGAATCTGACAGCTTGTCAGGAAATTCCAGTCTCTGGGAACGGGGCTCAGTGATCTATAAGGAAAGGGGTGGGTAGTGCATACCTGGCCAGCCACCCTGTACACTGGGCCGCCTTCAACAATGCTGTACATGGAACCTCACTTACCCCCCCCCCACACCCCAACACGGGGCCACCTTCACTCACGTCGAACATTCACGGGGTAGGGGGTGGGATGTCGGGTAGCCTCATGATTAGAGGAGGGGTGGCCGAACCCCAAATCCCGCGCACTAGTCGGGTCGATACCCTGTTACTCTACTCCTCAGAGGGTGTCGGAGGGTTTCAGGGAGGGGAGGTGGGCTCTGTTTCAGGAAGATAATTGTGTACGGTCTGCGAGTGATGTTATAAAAATGAAAATGGCCCTTAGAGGGAAAGTTCCCCATCCCTGCACTAACACCTCACTCCCCACTCCCTCAGTCACTACACTTCTCCACTTACTCAACAAAACATTCTCCCGTCTCTAAGTTACCTTGTGCTCTTCCTGATAAGACATGTAGATGAACATTTAATTAAGTTTGCCTCATTTTGTACTTAACTGTCACGTAGTTTCTCCATACTTCTTGTAAAACTATTTGATGTCATATAACGTGTCGTTAACAGTCATGTAATATTATTACATTCACAGCGAGACAAGTAACCAAAAACATTTATTCCCAAGCGGGGAATCGAACCCCGGCCGTCGCGGTGAGAGCGCGAAATCCTAACCACTAGACCACTTGGGAACCTGTTCGGGGTGTCTTTAATGTTTGTACAGTAAACAAAAACAGGATTTTCTAAAGTCAAGAAGAATGGAAACTGAAGTCCATACATGTACTTACACTTTTTTTTTAAAGAGAGAGAGAGAGGCTTTTTACTTCCGCCTTACAGGTGTGACAGATATACTCGTCAGTCAAGAGATAGTAACCGTGGTCTTTCATTTAGTCCCTGATATCTTTATTCCTTGGGCTTCGATGGTGAAAAAAACCAAAAATGTTTCCGACTTTGCTTTTTAAAACCAGCTGAGTTCCTGTCTTCTAAACATTCCATTACAAAGAAATAGGTAAATAACAAGGTTAGTAGCAAGTATTGTTTCAAAGCATTTAAACAATACGGCGCGCTAATGAAAATGGTTAAAAAAAAAAAAAAAACAGGAAAACAAGTTTCAAGAAAATAATTCAAGAAAATACAAGTTTTTCCCAAGCGGGGAATCGAACCCCGGCCGTCGCGGTGAGAGCGCGAAATCCTAACCACTAGACCACTTGGGAAAGCTGTCATTGCTGTGCTCTTGTTTTTATTTAAAGATGCTGCGCTGTCTTCATGCTGTTCATCTAATACTTCCTCCATTTGTTGCTATAATTTGTGTTTGATAAGCTCATTATTTTTATATATAAATGCAGCGCCTCAGACTATTATAAAGTTTTGATCTATAAGGGGTGGGAAAGCTGGACGGCGATCGCTGTGAGGCAGCAAGTGAAGTGTCCACAGGTTTAAATCCATCCCCCACTCCCATCATGCCGCGCGCTGCCGCAAGCGATGAATGAACGGGCTACGCAAGGCCACGCCCACCGAATGACTGACAGACAATTCTGGCGGCTGATTGGCTGAAAGGCTGGCGCCTGTCTACGCGCACATCGCTTCTCCCGCAGTCGTCGTCGTAGTCCAGACGTGTTGCAGCGCCGCGTGGAGTACCAGCTCGAGGAGATCGCTGCACTTTCTTCCCAACCCGCCATTAAAGTCTGATTGAAAGGTAAGTAAACGACGATTTTCACAAGCTGAGTGTAGTTACAGACGCAAACTTCTCCCCTCGTACACTTAGTATGTATTACAAGTTCGTGGTGTGTAAGACCAGCAAGTGCAGCACAACACTGAGGGGCTGATAACGTGTTATCGTAGTGACTTCCAAAATCGATGGAGGAAGGTCTGGAGGTAGACCTCTTCATGATGTCATGCCACAAGGCATGCAGGAAGCTACTGCTAGACGACACTAATTATGTATTGTGTCATGTGCATTAAGTTACTGTATTACACTAGACGACACTAATTATGTATTGTGTCATGTGCATTAAGTTACTGTATTACACTAGACGACACTAATTATGTATTGTGTCATGTGCATTAAGTTACTACTAGACGACACTAATTATGTATTGTGTCATGTGCATTAAGTTACTGTATTACACTAGACGACACTAATTATGTATTGTGTCATGTGCATTAAGTTACTGTATTACACTAGACGACACTAATTATGTATTGTGTCATGTGCATTAAGTTACTGTATTACACTAGACGACACTAATTATGTATTGTGTCATGTGCATTAAGTTACTGTATTACACTAGACGACACTAATTATGTATTGTGTCATGTGCATTAAGTTACTGTATTACACTAGACGACACTAATTATGTATTGTGTCATGTGCATTAAGTTACTGTATTACACTAGACGACACTAATTATGTATTGTGTCATGTGCATTAAGTTACTGTATTACACTAGACGACACTAATTATGTATTGTGTCATGTGCATTAAGTTACTGTATTACACTAGACGACACTAATTATGTATTGTGTCATGTGCATTAAGTTACTGTATTACACTAGACGACACTAATTATGTATTGTGTCATGTGCATTAAGTTACTGTATTACACTAGACGACACTAATTATGTATTGTGTCATGTGCATTAAGTTACTGTATTACACTAGACGACACTAATTATGTATTGTGTCATGTGCATTAAGTTACTGTATTACACTAGACGACACTAATTATGTATTGTGTCATGTGCATTAAGTTACTGTATTACACTAGACGACACTAATTATGTATTGTGTCAACTCTCAGCACTGATTTTCCCTCGAATGCAGTGTAAAGGGGGGAAATAAGGAAAGGGAGACGACGAACTGCAGCTTTCCTCGTCCATGCCTTTCTAATCCCAAGGTTTGCCGTTGTCGGGTGAGGATGGTGTTAGAGTGTGAGTGCTTTCGCTGCTGATATTTATTTCGCAGGCGTTTCGAGGTCGGAGGTCGAGTGTCAATCGTTGTCTAACATGAGTTCTAGGTTACTGTCTAACAAAATTTTCTGGTCATGGTTACAGATACCCTTTAGGAAAGTGTGCGCGCACAAACTCACACATGTATGTACAGACATGCACGTGCAGAAACATAAATACAGTCGGACCTCGCTAAGTCGAACTCAAAGGGACCCGAAAAAAAATTCGACTTAGGGAGTTTTCGAGTTAGGGAAAATGGCGTAATAGGCGCAGGTTAATCAAGGACAATGTTTTTCCGGCTTACTTACTGTATTATAACCGTTTATTATACAGTATTATCGTTTTATACGGATGCATGTACTGCCATTTCCACGGCACGTACTGCACGGGAAAAACCACACCGACACGAACTCTATTCAGTGCTCGTCCCGATAAGAGACTGACAAAGTGTACAAAACGTATTTACACAGTGAGTTTGCGTGTGAACCACCAACGGTCCACTGGTGAAGTTACCACCGCCACCGCCTGAAAGGATGGTCAAGGCGGGTGGCCGTAAATCTTGACCAGTGATGCGCGGCCCGCCGACTTGAAGTGGCCGGGGGGGAAAAGTCTAGTGTCGGCCAGTTCCCCTGAGTCGGTCAACTTCAAAGCAGGAACTGGTGTGAGAGACAGTTAGTTGTCCACTGCGCAACAGAGCAGGCAACGAACCTTTTACACAAATATGAAAGGAAAATGGGATAAAAGTGTCTTTCTTGAGACAGTTTGGAACATAGTTTGGAACAGTTTGAGACATAGTTGCTTCTGGTTGGTGATGACTCAAAATTCGACTTACGGAGGTTGAAAGCCAAAAATTCTTCGAGTTAAAGAGATCTAAAATACATTGTTCTTAAGGGAATTTGGCCGGGACCTAACAATTAATTCGAGATAGGGAGGTTTTCGACTTAGGGAAGTTCGACTTAGCGAGGTCCGACTGTACACTCAAACGTACACACTGACATAGTCAC
Organism: Marisa cornuarietis; assembly: GCA_004794655.1. Lineage (NCBI taxonomy): Eukaryota > Metazoa > Mollusca > Gastropoda > Architaenioglossa > Ampullariidae > Marisa > Marisa cornuarietis. The sequence continues at coordinate 142,573 of SMMW01000057.1, read as the reverse complement.
AGGTACACAAAGAGGACGCAGTGCATATTGTGAATATGAGGAAAATGCGTTTGCTCGTGTTGATATGAATAGTTCTTCCTTGCCTTGTTCTCCTACCACCCTCCACCCCAATTCCATTTCTGTAAAGATGGCCGGCTGTACTCAGGGTCAGTCTCCTAGGAATCAGTCGTCCTCGGTCTATTGACAGATAACCAGGCTCATTCGACGAGCACTGCGAGGTAGGACATAGACACCTCTAGGGTGGGGCTGCTTTAACAAACAACATTCTACCTGCGGCTGAAGATGACCATGGATGTCTGGTCATGCCTGCCTGACTGGGTATAATCTTGCCAGACAATCAGTCGCTCGCGTGGTAAATGATTAGCGGATATTTGCTTTTGTGTGAACAGTTGTCTGGACTACCAGACATTTTCGTGGCTTTGTTATTCGAAACTAGCCCAAATCGCTGTGTTGAATAATTTTTCGTGTTTTATTTTATTCTGCTATGTTTTGCCCCTTCCTTTTTTAACTTTAACATGTGATTCACATCGTTGTAGGTTCGAACAAAGGTTCACATCAGACACGTTGGTATTTTCCTACACACACTCAGACACTTGTCCTTTCCCAGGAAGATTCGAATATAATTTCTCCCGTGAGCGACTGTTCGGCAAGAGCACAACAACTGTACAACAAGAGAGGTTTCCTCCTGACATATCTCCTCCCAGTGGCTTGCTGACACCACAACATGTTTATACTGACACATAGTTAGAATTCTTCTCAAAAGTCGCTCCTAGGTCGTTTAGACGCGTTACACAAGGTGTTAACAGCATTCTAAAAATAATGTTCTCTTCTAAATTTAAAACAGCTCAGCAGTTGCACAACATGTTTCTAAACCTTAAAACTGTTCTAAAGAAGCAAAATCTCTTCTTAGCCATTTTGATGCATTGCACAAGAACATAGAAAAAATTGTACTGACAGGACGGAAAGTCAGACTTAAACAACTTTATCTTACTTAAAGCAGTTTTTGTTTTAAAAATTCTAAAATTGTTGTGTGCACTTAAAAAACTGATTATCTAAATAGAGTTAAGGCCCAAAAGCGTTTAAAATTAGAAATGTGTTGTGCAATTGGCCCCTGAGCTGTTCCAAGCTTAAACTATTTTAACAGCTATGGCTGCGGTTTTCACATTCACCTTTTGGGAACATCTCCAGTTTAAAAGCAAGCAAGAGACTCTGGACGAAAGGAAACAACAAACTGGTTTAGTGGTCTGGATTTGGACAAACCAGTCTCGCCAGAATTATTGAAGAGATGTCAATGACGACTGACCAAAGCACGGCTCAAATCATGGCTTAAAAATGTATTTGGATAAGCTTTGATTGTTCCGCCATGGATATCGCTACAAACATTTTAAAGCAAAATTGAACAGACGCCCCAACAGTCAAACCTGCATGTGCCAGAGCTAAAGAAATGATATGTTGGCGAACCAGGATTCTCACTGTTTTAGCTGTAGAAACAAAAATCTGCGTTTCTGCTTTCGTGATGTCTTCCTGGAAAATTTGACTGTACAAAGGCACGAGATGGAAATTTCTTGAACATAAAATTATTTGAATGAACAAAGTTGCATGTAGTCTAATCTGGTTTACGGCTCGTCAGCTAGTAAAGGTTAGAGGCGCTTCTATATTGTACAGATTATTTTTTATAAACAAAGTCTTTCTAATGGGGTTTATGGCCGGAAATGAATACATTAAAGTTGAGAAATGACCCTAAACCGTAATTCACGCGAGAATAATTGTCTGTCGACATTTGTGCACACAACATCACAGATCCTCCCCCCCCCCTGCCCCTGGCAAAGCAGAAAACAATTGCTGTAGCTCTTCTGTGATGGAGATCCTTTCTATCGTCTGCTCGGTGCCTCTGTGCGCAGCTTCCTGTGAGAGACCTGGGCTTAGTCTGTGGTGGCGGCGCATGCTGGGAGATCCGTGGTGACCCTGAAGGTGGCGGCTGAGCTGGCGGTGTTTACACTCGGCGGTGAAGACTGTTGTTGGAAGCTGGTCTGATGTAACCCCAACGACCTCTCCTTTGTTTTGGCGTCTGTCCGGCTGCAAACTTGAAAGCGGGCACAGCTGTCTTTATTTTCACTTTCCTTCCCCTCTTCTCTCTCTCCTTGCTCCATCTCCCTCCCGCACCCCTACTCTCACTCTTTGCGGTGATGTTGGCGGAGGACCGTTCTCCCCGTTTCAAAACACACACACACACACACACACCACTCCCAGAAGGGTTGGGGCTGATAGTCATTCGCTAAAGGCACTATGACACCTCAAGATTTGGTCATGTCAGCAAAAAAAAAAGCAACAAACCCACAAATATTTTTTTGGGGGGTAAACGACTGGGTAACGGAAACACTTTTCGTGATGGAGAGAGACTGAGAAACTCAAATGTTTCAAGCAAGTTTCATTTCTGAAACTGTGCCGATCTTTCTGAAGTGATACATAATGCAGAATAACTTCGGTATGGGAAAACCTCAAAAAAAAAGGAAAAAAAAGGGAAAAAAAACCCAAAAAAGATAAGTTAACTTTTAGACATTTTATAAAGTGTTTTGCTCTCTCAGCCGTGCCCTCCCTCCCTCCCTCCCTCCCACCAAAAGTGCGACTGCCAGACCAGTTAGGGGTGCGGGTCTTGCGGGTGGCAGGACAACTGTGGCGGAGAGGGGAAAAAGGAAAAGTAAGGCGGGGACTAGGGAAATAGGGAAATTGTCACTGTTGATACTTTACAGCTCTGACGAAGGTGTCAGGACGCGCCACGTCACAGTCTATTTTTAACGCTGAGCCAATACCGGAAACGTGACCCTGACCTTAGTGACCTAGCAAAAGGGGGCGGCGCGTGATCTGCTGCTCGCTCGTGGCCCAGGTGCAACTTGTCAGGTCGGGTCGCTTTCACCTTGTTTGGGGGGGGGACAGAGGTGGGAATTAGGATGAATGATCCCTTTGCCGACTTTTTAAAAAGTTTTCTTACCTGGACATATTGTGCAAAAAGTAACAATGTTAACGCACAGGGTAGCAGTCGGTAAACATCCTCACGTGACAGTGTGACTATGGGGCGCCAAGAGGGGAATTTTCTCAAATTTGCTATTTCTAGCTATACATTGCAATGTATAATTATAGAATGCGGTATATAGCTATACATTGCATTTTATACTTATAGATTACATTTTATATTTATACAATTCATTCTATACTTAAAGATTGCATTCTATAGCTATACATTGCATTCTATAAGTATAAAATGCAATGTATGTATCTAGAAATAGCAAATTTGAGAAAATTCCCCTCTTGGCGCCCCATATGTGACATGCACGTTGTATGCTCACTCACTCTCGCTGTGGACTGTCACTGTCTGCCAATATTATCAAATCAAACCGCTTTTGAGTCTTACAGTCTGCCTCGAGTCCCTCCACTTTCTGGGAGTCTTGACATCTTTTGCGTACCCCGGGTACCCCCATTGATAGATAGGCAAAGTTAGTGTCTTTGCGTGACCTGCAAGATGGCTGACAATAGAGAGTATATCGGCCTCATCGTCACCACCGACATTTACTGATGTCACCATTGTACAACTCCAAATAACAGACACCCCGCGTGGACACAGGATTCCCAGGGTCTACCTGCTGCAGACCTTATTTGAATCTTTTCATGCTTGAAATTTAACAGAAATAAATCCGTGAAAATGAAATTAAACTACGTCCGTGACAGAAGCTCCAAAAGCAGTTCTAAAACTAAGATATGTTAAGGTAGTATAATTTTTTTTAATGCAAAAAATACGCTTTTACGGGAGAAAACTCAATTAAAACATAAAAAGTAGTCGTGTGGATGGATTGTGGTTCTTTGTGCTTGTCGTGGGAAAATATCGTAGGGAAGAAGAGATTTATAAATCAAGGCCACTAATAGACATGGAATGGCCACTGATACCACAGCAAGGACCACAACAACGGTGGTGCTGATAATAATGATGATATAAGGGCCGACACTTTATGTTCACAAGGATACCTACAAATAAATAAATAAATACCTTCACATTTAAACAAGTGCCTCCTGTCAGCATTTGTAATGTAGACGTTGCAGGTGTCAGGTTCTTCTTCTTCTTATTATTATTATTATTAAAAACCATTCAGGACATAGTATCAAATTTATCCTCAGCATTAGTCTTGAAGGTTATCGCTAGCTGTTCATTTGTAACAATACTCGATATTCAGAGAGTAAAATACATTTTCATTTCTTGCTTGTTAAGCCTCAAGACTTAAATATGTTTCCACTTTTTTAAAGAAACGTAGAGAATAAAATATGTTATTTGTTATTGTTTCAGAAACATAGTGTACAGACAATCTTCAGAAGCATGCCTTCGTCAGGGGCTGTCTTGCAGTTTGCCTTGACCCTGGTAGCGGTACTGGGCGCATGCGATGCGAACGTGCCTGCGTGTCCGGGTGGTCACTACCTCAGCCGAGCGCATCGCGAGTGTCGTAAGTGTGACGCGTGTCCACCCAACGAGATCATCCGCAAGCCGTGTTCAGAAGACAGTAATACCATGTGCCGACCCTTCTTTGAGTTCCACCAGTTCCACCAGGCGCCGCGACCCAGCGTTGACCTCCAGGATCTACCGTTTCCCGACGACGACGACGACAGCGAGGGAGCCAGCGAGGACGGCATAGACTGGCCAGACGGCGCGGCCCACGGCTCCAGGTTCTTTGACTACCTCAGCAACCTGGACGATGAGACCAACAGACACAGCAACAATGCCCGTGAGAAGCATGGCAAGGGCCAGCACCGACACTCCGGGCGACACAAGGGGAAGACAACCGAGACAGGACAGCCGCCCAGTGACGCCGTGTCCTCGCGGGTTCAGGGGTCAGGTCAGGGCGAGTGCGGCGGTGCCGGGGGCGAGCCGGGAGGAGCGGCACCCAGCGTGCACAACACGGAGACGTGCGACTCCTACTGGAAGATCACCTCGCTCTGCCTCATCGGCGTGCTGGGCATCGTCTGCGTCTTCCTCATCGTCTTCATCTTCGTCGTGTGTCACCTACAGAACCGGCGAGGTTACCTGAAGAAAGTGCTGTACAGTGTAGGTGAGTCAAAATAGTCCTCGAGCAAAATTGCGATTGAGCGAAAGAAACGAGTGTTTCGTCCTTCTGTCCATCTGACATACGATGTTTTCGATAATAGCAACCATGCAGGTAGATAATGTCCTCATGCTGCTGTCGGTTATTGCCATACACTTGTAGTTTGGGGTTCGTACCTCTGCCTGACTGACTGAAAGAATGAATCAGAGTACAGTGCACATGGTCCACAGTCGAAATAGGCTGAAACTCATAAAGGACGCCCTTACCTCCCATAATATGCTCGCGACGATGCTGCCACGGTGGTGAGGAGGCAGTGTGGACCCGGCCTACCCTTATCCTGGCATCTGGACTTGTCTTCATCTCGGGTTTGATGAAAACAAACTAAATCTTAACAGCAGTTTGTAGCGTGTTTCCTCCCGGCAGAGGTTCTATCTCTCACTGCCCTCGTGGGTGACCTCAACTCTTATCTTGACAACAAAGTTCAGCAATGCCCCTCAAGGCAAAAATCAACATAGGTACGATAACATCTGTGGGCTGAGTAAAGCTGCCATGATCCCCAGGGCAGAGTGAAACACCTATTCTCACGGCACTGCTACGATTTGGAGTCACGATTAAACATTTTGTCACGAACTCTTAAGCTTTTTATGTTCTTTGTGGGTTTTCTTTTCGTAAATTTTGTAAATGTTTACCACTCACCCCGGAGGCGGGGGCGGGAGCATCCAAAGCAATAGCCGAGAGAGGACGAAACTCTGGTGTTTGCTTGTCCACCAGTGACACAGTATCAAGTCTCTCAATACCTTTTTCCCAGGTATCTCTTCTTGAGGCTTTCATTCAGTTTTCGCTTTGATGGTGCACGAAGGTCTGCCAAAGAGCAGAGGTCTGTTTCCAGGCTGTTTGCTGCTTACGGTAGGTTTTAGACGATCAGGTGAACACTGGCGGAGACAGATTAAGTGCAGAGGGCAGAGGGCGGCTGTTTTTTTTTTTAATGCTCGAGAGGGTTTCGCGCTCGACAAGAAAGGCGAGATGGCTGGAGATAAGTAAGCAGGGGAGGAAGTCGCCGGGAGCCTTTTGTACTGATACGTCAAGCAAAGGTGTGGCGAAGCTTATGACTGTTTACTGAGGGAAATCTCTGACACCAGATCCACGAACCCTCACCCGGAAGCGCTTTTAAGTCATTGATGACTTAATGTGAATGAGAAGGCAATGTCAAGGTCGTTTTGTGACTGTTCAGACCGCACGTGTCAGAGAGAGAGAGAGAGAGAGAGCCAAAAGAAGTTTCTTGCATCTACCTGGTGTGAAGCCTGGCGCATCTGAAGCCACCCGGTGCATTCCCCTTTACAGATACTGCCAGCCAGGGTTTAGGCCCCCCGGTATCTGTGCTATTTTTAGCTCGCCAGTCTCAGGTGTTGCCATCGGCCGTGATGCAACTGTCTCAAGGCCAGAAATTATTGCGAACTCAGGTGCAGCAACAGCAGTCAGCAACAGTCTTTCTAACAGCAGGCGTGTTGATAATTTTATGGCTTCAAAGGGCAGCTTCGGCGTGAATGTGATGCACCTGTACACCTGCACACCTGTGAGGTCGAGTTTTTTTTAAATGTTCGAGAGAGTGCATGTACAGTGCATGCTGGAGTTCGCATACCTTGTACAGACTGACTGAAGAGTCGGCAGAGATTGCCCGACCTAGCATGCAGTTTTAATCCTCTGAGAAATATTACTGGGATGTATTATCTGTATGGGAGATGCATCATCCTTGTTTCTCTTCAAAGATGCGCGTGTTTAGCGCCACCTATAAAATATCTCGCTTGGTTTGTCGCCGAGAATAACTCATTGTCCTCCCTCATCAGAAACCGCAGTTTGTACTGGAGCCACCGGGCAAAGATGTACCCGGGCAGAAAGGACATGACAGTAAAATCTACGGAAACCCATACTCGCAACTACCATCATCAACAACCAGCCCCACAAACTGCTCCATCGTCATCGGGACCCCCTGGGTGTCTTGCTGTCAAGGGAGAGAAAGGCAGGAACGGGGAGGGAGACTAGTGGTGAGGGTGAGCTGTCACTACTAGAGGTGGCCGGTCTTGTTTTGCTTGCACACTTCTTTCAGCCTCTGAAACAACACTGGCCGACTGTCGGTGCTTTTCCTCCCTTCAGAGCACCCGAGACTGGCAGCAGCTGTAGTCTCTATCCCCGCTGGTGGTGAGGGAAAGGGGTGTGGAAAATGAGGTAGAAGCGACATGTAAGATGAAAGCTTATTCATATTGCCCTTTTTATCCATTTTATTTTGTCGTTAATTCCATGAAAGAAAATGGTCGCATAAGGAAGAAGAGGAAACTCGTTGGTTGGTCGGTGTGATTCCCTCCTCTTCAGCTTCACGGAAATAGTGATAGGAAGGCTAAAGATTGGATGAAAACATCAGTAATACGGCACAAAGGTGTGAAAAGAGAAGTGTCATAAGCTAAAGGTTATTTACTCAATACTTCGGGTAATCGGAGGAAAAAAGAGAAATGAGCAGACGATTGTAGGCTTCTGTCGTTCCTTGTACTTTTATTGCCTAAAAGCCTGGCATCACTGTAAATATTATAAAAAAAATAGAAACCTCCAAGATAATGGCGGACAAAGTACAGTGGTCCGAGAGAGTGGAGAAGAAAAAGGTCGATGTTTCCGGAGAAAAAGAGGATGGGTATGCACGTGCAGGATGCAGGGGAGGGGGTGAGTTTCAGGCTCGCACCTGTGCAATCTCGGTAGCGACTGCAGCTGCGGTATTCGCCTGTCGCCCACACGTGTCTCGCCTGCTGACGCAGGGTGCATACGACAGGGCCAGATAATTAACGAGCAGTCCCTTGGCCACGAGAGCGACTTTCATCCTTCACCCTTCATCCATTCCCGCTACCACGCCGCCCACCGCCCTCGCCTCCCACGCCGCCCTCGCCTCCGCACGGCTCTGGCAAGTAACCATGCATCACGCTTTGCATTCCAGAAAATTCCACGGAATCGCTGTTGTCGGACCATGTGCCACTCGTGGGTTGTCAATCTCAGTCCACCTTTCTCTGTAGCCACCCTGTTACCTGTAAAACCTTCAGTCACCGATCAGTTGCCAGACAGGCTCAGGCTCAACGGGTGGTCGCCGCGGCCACGCGAGCCCCTGAGCCCCGCAGTCTAGTGACGGCCAGCAGGTTGTTGAAGGAATGTTGGGGTGGCCATGGTAGTGATGGTACTTCTCTTTACTCCTGTGGTTGCTGCCTCGAGTTCTCCAGCCTGTTTGTAGACTCAGTGCTTGTTTCTCAGCGATGCTGCCCTGTATTTGAGTTTTGAATCGCCACATAAATAAATCACCGCCGCGCTTACTGCTAGACTACACCTGTATGTTGTACCTGTGGGCTATTCTACACCTGTATGTTGTACCTGTGGGCTATTCTACACCTGTATGTTGTACCTGTGGGCTATTCTACACCTGTATGCTGTACCTGTGGGCTATTTCTACACCTGTATGCTGTACCTGTGGGCTATTCTACACCTGTATGTTGTACCTGTGGGCTATTCTACACCTGTATGCTGTACCTGTGGGCTATTCTACACCTGTATGTTGTACCTGTGGGCTATTCTACACCTGTATGCTGTACCTGTGGGCTATTCTACACCTGTATGTTGTACCTGTGGGCTATTCTACACCTCTATGTTGTACCTGTGGGCTATTCTACACCTGTATGTTGTACCTGTGGGCTATTCTACACCTGTATGTTGTACCTGTGGGCTATTCTACACCTGTATGTTGTACCTGTGGGCTATTCTACACCTGTATGTTGTACCTGTGGGCTATTCTACACCTGTATGTTGTACCTGTGGGCTATTCTACACCTGTATGCTGTACCTGTGGGCTATTCTACACCTGTATGTTGTACCTGTGGGCTATTCTACACCTGTATGTTGTACCTGTGGGCTATTCTACACCTGTATGTTGTACCTGTGGGCTATTCTACACCTGTATGCTGTACCTGTGGGCTATTCTACACCTGTATGTTGTACCTGTGGGCTATTCTACACCTGTATGTTGTACCTGTGGGCTATTCTACACCTGTATGCTGTACCTGTGGGCTATTCTACACCTGTATGTTGTACCTGTGGGCTATTCTACACCTGTATGCTGTACCTGTGGGCTATTCTACACCTGTATGTTGTACCTGTGGGCTATTCTACACCTGTATGTTGTACCTGTGGGCTATTCTACACCTTTATGTTGTACCTGTGGGCTATTCTACACCTGTATGCTGTACCTGTGGGCTATTCTACACCTGTATGTTGTACCTGTGTCTACACCTGTATGTTGTACATGTGGGCTATTCTACACCTGTATGTTGTACCTGTGGGCTATTCTACACCTGTATGTTGTACATGTGGGCTATTCTACACCTGTATGTTGTACCTGTGGGCTATTCTACACCTGTATGTTGTACATGTGGGCTATTCTACACCTGTAATTTGTACATGTGGGCTATTCTACACCTGTATGTTGTACCTGTGGGCTATTCTACACCTGTATGTCGTACCTGTGGGCTATTCTACACCTGTATGTTGTACATGTGGGCTATTCTACACCTGTATGTTGTACCTGTGGACTGTTCCTTTTTTGTGTCGTCTATGTTTGTCTTTTATTACTCGTCTACATAATTGTTTTTCCTTTTCGTGTTCTGTCCATGTCTCCTACTTGTCTTAAGCGATGAGATGCATCCTCCTCCGTGATCGTGATTTTGCACGAGATATAAAGCACACGCTAATTATTGTTATTATATCTGTCGGCTTTCCTCTAATCCTTACTCCTGTCATATTCCTTTATGGTGTTCCGATGATGCACACCTCACCCTAGTTTTCTGTTCAACGGGGTAGACTTTCTCTCTCTCTCTCTCTGTGCGCCTGTCCCCTAGAAGACCTGCAGTGGTGCTCGGTGGTTGTGCTGTGTGTCTGTTAGTCCTCATGCCGAAAAATAAATGACGAGAGCCGGAAGTTGTAAAGGAAGCAAAAGGAGTGGAGAAGGTTAATTGCTTCATTGCCAGCAGAATGAGTCAAGTGGAAGGGACACGTGTAGGATGAGGGGTAGGGGTGGGTGGAAGAACAACACGACGGGGTGGTATGAAGGTATTTGCCGTCCATATCTGTGTCCATAAACTTCACAAGGCGACCATTATGTGCTCTTTAATGTACGGACAAGAGTGTACCACTCGCTGGTCTCTCGTGAGCGGAACTGAGTTGTTCGTTCAGGTTAGGAAATATGGATGTTTTTGTTAAATGGATTAGAAGATTACACCACGTGACACAAAGACACCCCTGTGTGGGATGTGGACCGACGGCTCGAGAGTCGAGAGGCAGGTGGTGGACTAACCCACTAGCACATTATAAACTGAATAGTCCGATTATCATCACTGAAAGTTGACAAGTCTTTCTCCGAATGTGCGCAGCTTTTTTATTTTTTATTTTTTTAGTCTGTCTGTCCTCCACTACGGACATACGTAACTGTTATGTTGCAATGGTACATTATCACCCTTTGTTACTCGTACTCTGCTTATCGTCCTTTTGTGAAACAAATAAACCAGCTGATGACATGTAAAAAGCCGTTTTTAATCCAAACGTTTAGCGCGCTTAGTCCTCGGGCATGCGCAGTCGCTTTTGATCAGCGCACGCACGCACGCACGCACGTGCGTAGTCTAGAGAGAAGGCGGGTGACGAGGTGCCCGTCCTACCCGTTCCAGCCAAAGACACCCTCCCGCTTTGAGAGCTGCTGGAGCGCCCCCAAGTGGCGACAGACACGCTGAAGGGTGAGAGGTTTTCTCACGGTACCGCTTTCCCTGCAGGCTCCACCCTTTCTCATCGCTGTGTTCCCACCCTGCTGCACGTACTCGATACTTACTCTTGTACCCTCGATCGAGGGCTTGTCTGTGTGTGTGTGTGTGTGTGTGAGAGAGAGAGCATTTTTCATCTCCTTGTGCTCCTTCCAAGCCGCTAAGCACAGCCCTAGTGTCAAAACAATACCGTTTAGTAAAAAAGGTAATTCGTATTTAAAGAAGAACCAATGGTGTGTGGGAAGCGGGTTTGAAGGGAGGTAATTATTGTGCCTCACGGAGGCCGAGTGGAGAGACTGGGCCCACATGACATGGTGCCATTAAACTGGCTCTCAAATAAACAATCTGTCGGCGAAGCTGGGAAACCCTCTTCCTGTGCACCGAGACTGCAAATGGAATCCTTTAAAAAAAAAAAATCTACAGTTTCCGCCCTTTTCTCCCCACCCCCCCTGCTACTCCCCTACACACTTCCCTGCATCAAAGGTGGGAGTTTGAAGGAGGCGACGAAGAGGCCTGCGAATTGTGGATGAGGTTGAATTCTCTCCTTGTTGCGTAACCCCCTCACTTAACCACTCCTCTCACCCCCATGAGCTGCACGTGCTGTCGGCTCTTTGAGTCGGATCTTCTGGCTGGTTCTTATCCTTGGACGGGAGCAGGAAAAGATGTGGATGCTTTCCTTTCTTTTTCTTCTTCAAAAGTCAACCGTAACATGTGAAACAACATGGTCCCTTCTCGGCAGCAGTTGATAAGTGGCTGAAAACAAACCAATAAATAATGGCGCCGACACCCCCTCCACAAGCAACCCAACCTGAGATTAGCTGGCATCACATCAGGTCTTTGTTTATATTATTATGATTTTTTTTCTCTCTCTCTCCGTTGATGCAAGTGTAGTATGATTATAGCATCGCAGAAAAAAGATGCATCATATTGGGAGCACACTTCCTGTCTGTGTGCACACTGTGTGGGGTATACAAATAAAACTCGGGGTGGTTTAGTCTATTTCGAGAAACCTGCCAAGACTAGCAACCAGTACAGAAAGTCTGTGTGTGTGTGTGTGTGTGTGTGTGTGTGTGTGTGTGTGTGTGTGTGTGTGTGTGTGTGTGTGTTCGCGAGCGCGCGAGTGTATATGAAAAGGAATGTTCTTTTTTGAGTCGTCGGGGCGCCGTCCAATCGTCTTGTCCCATTTTCTTGAATGAGTCGAGTGCTAGTGAGCACACAGAGGATGAGCGAGAGCCAAGCGAGCAGAGGCTGATCAGTTAATATTCTGGACAGGAATTGTTGTTCAATGGAAATGTGGAGATGTGAATAAGCTGCTTCCTTTTCTTCCTCTTCAGAACAGCAGCAGAAGTAGTAGATGATTGACTGATTGTTTGTTTGATTGATTTCAGACATGGATCCCACAGGTCGGTCAGTGCCAGCCAGTAACCATTACATCCCCGTGTTGACACAAGCGACACCAAGCGGACGAGATGCCCAGCGCTCAGGCCCCACCTCGTCCCGTGATGTGCTGGAGCCCTCGTACGTGTATTCAGACGACTACGACGCCGACCACAGTGGCCAGACGGTGTCAACCACCAAATCCTCCGACTACGTGTACTTCAAAAGCCCACAGAATGGCAACTTCTGCGAGGTGTAGTGGCGGCATGACAGACACTGGCAAGCGGGCCCACCTGGCCTCAGGTGTGTGGTGACAACTGACATGGCACTTTGTTGCTGACTGACACAACTGAGTGCTGGTGGCACTGCAACAGGTGGTGGATGGATATTTTCAAAAGAAGACTTGGAGGAAAATGATACTTGTCTTTAGTCTCCTGCCCCCACCCCACCCCCCACAACCTTACACCATTTGACTATTAGTTTGTTCCAGTCGTGCGCGCATGGGGACTGTGATGTTGATACTACGTTCATATGTACATTTCCCACCCACCCACCCACCCGCCTTTGCTTTTTTATTAAGACGGTTGAGCTGTGCGTACGAACGGTTGAACCTATTGTGACCCTCAGTGGTTACGACCATTTAACATATCAGTAATTTGTTAGACAAGAAACACTTTGTTTGGTGGTTTGCTTCCTGTAAGTGCTTATAGAAGGACCTGGTCGTGTTCACCGCCTGCATCTTGCAGAAGAAGAGGAGCTGCATGGAAGAAGTTTTTGGAGCAAGCAGCTTCATCTCACGTGCATGCTTCGTTTTTATGTCTGTTGCACAGTCGGGTAACAATGGGGTGGAGAGTGTGGAGCGAAAGTGTTGAGTGGATAATGTGTAGCAGCTGGTCCTTATGATGACGTGTCGCTCAGCTTTACAAGAAAACCTTCTGTGGATCTTGGCTTCCCCCCTCCCTGTAGTACCTCCCTTCTTACGTCTCTCTTTCTCACTCCCTCCCTCATACTTTCCCCTTTCAACTGTTACCTTGTTTTTTGTTTGTTTTTGTTTTGTTTTTTGGTTACAAGCCTGTTGTGCTTACTGATTATGCGACTTATTTTCACCCACAGTGCTGTGGAAGTTTTGGAAACAACGGTGCACTTGAGACAGAAGTCCACAAAGTGTGTTCATGCACGCACACAAGCAAATAAAATCACTTCACACGCGCAAACACACACACACACACACACACACGCGTGGGTGTCTCGCACGTTTTAGGACTTGATGTTAATGATCGGGACCCTCGTCACGTGGCCCGAGAATGACTTGCAGCTTTCAGCCATATACAGTTGTGGCAGCTGTAACCAGTCCAAGCATTTCCGCCTCGACCTCTCGCCACTGGTTACTTCCCCTTGCCGCGCCGCGGCGCTAACGCTCTTCCTTCTGACCTCTCACCTGCGGCCGCGCTCTGGTTGGCACATGGTGCACGTGCAGTGTTGCACCCCCCCACACCTCCATGACTATAACCAGCACCCCACTACCCTCGACAAAAAGGGAGGTTGGAGGGAGAGAGCGTGCGACTGTGGCTGGTGTGGCTGGCACCTCCGGCGGACCCTCCCTCAGAGGAGGTGGGGGCTAAACATACAAAGTGCCTTCATTAACCGGCAATACGCCGTGGAACATGTGACTGCATGCCAGTGTGTTTGTTTGCTTGTTTGTTTGTTTGTTTGTCAAACATTTATATGCATAGGTTCCTAACCCAGACTTAAAGGCAGTCATTCCTCTCGTAACTTGCTAACACGTGACTGTCACCGCTACAGTTAAGAACAGTTATTATTCCTGGAGTGCTTGCGTGCGCACGTGTGTGTGTGTGTGTGTGTGTGTGCGGTTTAAGAGCTGGTGGCTGAAGACAATGGTTGTATGTATTCCACGCATTTACGTGTACAGTGGACAGTGACCGAAATATGTTTTCTTTCTCGTGCATCGCGCGTGCATCTTTGCTCTCCTGGGCCGGGCTGCAGGAACCTTCGTGCCTCCTTTTATGTCCACGTGGTCGCAGGTCATCTGAAGTCTTCTGAAGTCTTCCTACAAAATCATTGCTACTTTTACGAGCAATGTTATGTAAGACAAATGTTATGAAGGGAAAGGAGAAATCATTGCTCGTGCAGCCCAGACCTGGGTTATACATATTTTTATGTTTTTGTTTTCTTTTGTTGATTGATTTGGTTGTTTTGAGAGGGAACCCCGGTCTATAAGCTGCCTGCTTTGTTTGCAGTGTCGCCTACAATTCCAAAAGTCGCTTTGATGGCATTAGAAATGGCTGTTACTGTCTGGCATTAGCGAGGGCTGTTGTTGCATTGATGTGTATGGCTGTCTGTTTCGCCATGATTTGTGTCCCAGCATCATGTAAACATGGTCACGACATTCATCACAAACTCTTGTTTGTGAAAACAGGCACTGTCTGTGTGTGTGTCTCACGTGGCTATGATTTGGATTTCTTTTGTTGTCGAAATATTCATAAACTCGATAAACCTGACGCAAATGATATCAACATGTCGAACTTCAACGAACCAGCGTTGATATTTGTTTGTTCACTATTCTTTTCGATTTCTTTAAACTTTTGTTCAAAATGGATGGTTCTAAATAATCTATTAATCTAAGATGGGAAATCCTTATTATAAAAGTTAGTGAAATCTCTTCGAAAATCTGTTTTATTTATGTATTTTGGGGAGATAAGAGGTCCTTTTTTGTCTCAGTTGTTGTACATAGTCAGTGCTATTTGTAGAAACATTAGTACCAATACATGCTGACATATTGTTTATTGCCGTGGAAGTTTTTAATAAAACGGAAATTTTCAAAACACAGCTTTAAAAAAGAAGTTAATTTTTTTTATAAATGTTACAAACGTTTATTTAATTGCAAGTTTCGTTTCCAGTGACTGAATTTGTTCATTGCAAGATACTAATGTTGATAGGCTGAGCGAATAATCGTTTCATTGGAGGAATAATTTGAGAGTCGGAATTCTCGCCTTCAGTTTTGAAAAGGATAGGATTTTATTAACTACTACACCACGAAAGGAGGCCGATTGACTGCATACTTCAATGACGTCAGAAGTCGGCCATATTGTCAGTAGGATTTTCTTAACTACTACAGCACGGAAGGAGGCTGATTGTTATGGCAATACATCACTAACATGAGCCTGAAACTCTTGTACTGACTGCATACTTCAATGACGTCATAAGTCGGCCATATTGTCAGTAGGATTTTCAGACAAAATATTAATAACAAAATAGCAACACGCTCTTATTCGCTAAATGTGACTTGAGTTCTCCCCCCCTACAGACATACAAATAAAGTGCTGTAGACATGATGGCTGCACAGAACACACACTGTACTCAGCACCACTACGATAAGTACATTTGGAAAACTTTGGTTCAAAGATTATTTTCTTAAACCTTAAAATTTTCTTTGAGTTTTGATCACAGTGTCAGAGGTAGATATCAACACCAGCTTACACAATCAAATTAATTTATAAATAATAAGGTATGGCTTGATGAAGAAACTACCTGATTTATTTGTGATGATGATGATGATGATGTCCATTTGTAATGCGCAGGTATCCATTCGGAAGAATGCTCATTGCGCAGCAAAAACAAAATAAATAAAAAATAAGAAAAAATAAAGTAAATAAATAGATAAACACCAGGAAAGTAAAAAATAAAGACACGAGTGTTGCTTGGTTGTTTAAGTTTAAGTCCGTCTTAAATAAACAGATGGGTCTTCAGTCTTTTTTGATGGGGCAAAAATGTATTGAAATTAGGTGACAGGTTTTATGTGTTGTACTGAATGATGGATGTAAGGGTGTTGTTAGCTAGTAGAGCACATACACAACAACAAGCTGCACCCACCATTGCTTCTCTCTCTCTTCCTCTTTTAGATTGATTTCACTCTCTCACTATCTCTCTCATTCTGGTTCTGTTGTTTCTTTATCGCAGTCTTATTATTTTTAGTCTGTTTCTCTCATTCTGTTTGTCATTCTGTCTCTCTTCCTGTTCTTTCACTGTTTTCTTTCACTGTTTCTCTCTTGATTCTTTTCATTATTTTCTCTTCCAATCACTCTCTTTCTCTCTTTCTCTTTCACTTTTTCTCACTCGCACGCACACAGGTTCTAGTATTTCCTCAAATCCCAGTGAAATGGAAGCAGCAGAACCAAGCGATACATTGTTATCACCCTGGAAATGACACGAAGGACACAATCGTCATCATTATTATCAGTATTTTTATTCTCTCTCTTATACATTCCTCTACTCTCTCTTTTCTACACTCTCTCCTTCTCTTTCACTTTCTCTCTCTCGCGCGCGCGCACCCCCTCCTCTTTCTCTTTTGTGTCTGTGTTTCTGTCTGCTGATTCAAGAAGAAAGTGGTCAGCTCAAAAGAACAAATACGAGGAATAAAAAGAAACAACAGAATGAGTGAGAGCGGCCAACAGGGCCGACAATCCAGTCCTCGGAAGCAGCAAGAAGGTTAATATTTGTCCTGCAGGCAAACGTTGCTTTGTTTCCACTTCTCCACGCCGTCCAGTGGCCGGATGTCACAGTTTGCAGACCGGGTTCAAAGGTCACTGTTGAGGTAGCACCGTTAGTTGTCTCCCCCGGACGAATTGTCTGGAAGGTCTGTGGCCAGGCCTTCAACACGTGTCCTGGTGCTAGTTTGATTGTTAACACCAAACAGTCAGCTTAAAGGATACAACAAGTCTACTAAACTTTGGTTTAACAGGGTAGATACTGATTTTCTGAAGTACTTTTCACAATTTCTGAGTTCAAAGCAATCGCTTACTTTACAAACGGGTCTGAAACAGCTTTGGGACAAGTCGGCTGCCATCGGGAATAATAACAAACTGTTCGTGATGTACCAGCAACCATTTGAAAAGAAAAGGGACAACGGACTGGGGGTAGGGGAAGGGGTTAGCAGTCTGGCCAATGACCAGCGAAACCTTGATGTAAACCTTATAATTATGCAATTTGTGGACAGAGAGTTTACAGTGAGGATGTAAACAAACTTGTCTTGGTTACACAGAATGCGTGCGGGCCACTGGCTTCGTTTGTGTTTGAAGATGTGTAAAACTTGTACACTCAGCCCAACACATTCAGGGAAGTGACACAGAAGGAGGTTATTTCGGATTTGCAATGGTGTTAATCAATTTTGCACACAGACCGCTGATCCGACAACCTCGCCAACGGTTGCCGAGCCTGGAGTTTACACTGAAAATGTGTTAGTGATTATAATCTTTGTCACCCGGGTGTTCACCGTGGGTTGGTGGGAAATGTTATAGTACGGTCTCCAGATCCAATGCTGCCAGCATTTTGATGACTGCATTACAGAAAATGGTCACTCGAGAACAAAGCATGGCGACCTACTTGTATCACCCCAGAGCTGTGTGGTGGTGGTGGGGGGGGGGGAAGGGCGGACAGCCGAGTGGTTATAGCACTAGCTCTCAGCCGAGAGGCGCGCCGGTTCGATACCCGTGTAGCGCAGCCCAGTACCCCAAGTCGAACAAGCTGTCGCGAGTGGGTACCTGACTTCATTGCGGGTTGGGGAAGGTAAGGCTGAGAGAGGGAGAGGAGATGGGCACCCCCCCCTCACGTTAAGCTGGCCCTGAGGAAACTGAGGTTTCTAACACCCCGCTCCCCGAGGACCTAAAAAGGTTAGGCGGATGACCTTTTACCTTTTGTGTTTAGACCGATCGTCAGTAAGCGATTGTCATGCAGCCCGAACATTTGAGCGGAAATTATTCAGATCGTCATTAGATGTTTTTTGACCACAACTGGCTACTTTTCTTGCCCTCTGTTTTTATTTTGCCTCGTGCTTAGAGTTAGTCATCCAGCAGTCAGACGTGCGGTCCACCTGCACCCACAAAGTTAAAAAACTCAAAACCCGACACAGTAGTGGGTTCTAGCAATCAAAACCCGACACAGTAGTGGGTTCTAGCAATCAAAACCCGACACAGTAGTGGGTTCTAGCAATCAAAACCCGACACAGTAGTGGGTTCTAGCAATCAAAACCCGACACAGTAGTGGGTTCTAGCAATCAAAACCCGACACAGTAGTGGGTTCTAGCAATCAAAACCCGACACAGTAATATGTTCTAGCCACCCAGGGCTGCAGACACACATTGCGGAGGATGTTCAGCGCTCTTTCCGCCAAAAGAAGTAGTCCTCTCTGCGCACTCGGCTCTGGAATGTAGAGTGGCTCGCCGGAGCGGTCTGACCCCGGAAGGGGCTGTCCAGGAGGTCAACAGCTGGCGCCCCCGCTACGGCACTGTGTGTGTGTGTGTGTGTGTGTGTGTGTGTGTCATAAATCCATGTTTCAAGGCACCACTGGGTGGGATGGTAAAACCGCCTGCACGTTCCACGGCGCGGAATTTTGTATCGTCTGTCCTCACTTCCGGTCTCTGCTGTAAAACGAATAACCAAGATTATTAATAGCTCGATAAAAATAACATACTTCCTCTCCCAGTCCCATAAAAATTAAAATTCCACAATTTACTTTTTATAAAAGCACCCATGGTATGACCATGGTTAAAAACAAAACAAGTGACCTGCACTTTCCATGGCGCCGGCATCTTGGGATGGTCTGTCCTCACTTCCGGTCTCTGCTGCAAAACGAAGGACGAAGATAATTAATGGCTCAATAAATCAACCCACTTCCTCCCCTACTTACATCAAAATTAAAATTCCACATTTTCATTTTATAAAAACAGTTTTACCTTGGTGTTAGAAAAAAAGCAACATTGGCAACATCGACATCGCCGTCTAAAGGTCTTAACTCAGACATTCTCTGTCGGTATGTAACTCTATGGACTCAGACATTCTCTGTCGGTATGTAACTCTATGGACTCAGACATTCTCTGTCGGTATGTAACTCTATGGACTCAGACATTCTCTGTCGGTATGTAACTCTATGGACTCAGACATTCTTTGTCGGTATGTAACTCTATGGACTCAGACATTCTCTGTCGGTATGTAACTCTATGGACTCAGACATTCTCTGTCGGTATGTAACTCTATGGACTCAGACATTCTCTGTCGGTATGTAACTTTATGGACTCAGACATTCTCTGTCGGTATGTTTATGGACTCAGACATTCTCTGTCGGTATGTAACTCTATGGACTCAGACATTCTCTGTCGGTATGTAACTCTATGGACTCAGACATTCTCTGTCGGTATGTAACTCTATGGACTCAGACATTCTTTGTCGGTATGTAACTTTATGGACTCAGACATTCTCTGTCGGTATGTAACTCTATGGACTCAGACATTCTTTGTCGGTATGTAACTTTATGGACTCAGACATTCTCTGTCGGTATGTAACTCTATGGACTCAGACATTCTCTGTCGGTATGTAACTCTATGGACTATGACCAATGGCTACACGAGTCTTCAAATAAAGTTTCGCAAGCACAATCGTCACAGGTGTCCGTGTAAGAAGGCCGTTTACACTGGTGGCAAAGGTACAAAGTATGTTACATCATACAATGCTATATCATCTCATACTACTTCTGTATCACACTGTTACATAACACTAGGTTATCTCATACTTGTATACCATACCATCCTGTATCACACTATACCCTTGTATTGTGTTAGTCGCAGACCTCTGTGTAATGTATATGAGTAGGTCTCACTTGTAGAATGGGGTGATGTACTGTAGGGGATGTTGGGGGGGAGGGTGTACAACACGTGATAGCTGCCCTTTGACCCTGTGAGCAAGAGAGAGAGAGAGAGCAGTCGATGGAGGAAGTTCTAAAATAACTTGAAACATTCTCATTAATCACAAGTCTGGATGTGAGGTCATCGACATTACAGTTACAGTCGTGACAGGCGTTGGTACATACCACAAGTTCACCCCAAGACACCGTGCACCTGGGTGCGGAGGAGAAGGAGAAGGAGGAGGGGACTGATGTGTGAGGTGTGGGGTGTGCTCTGTATCCTCTGTTATCCTCTGGCCGTGCCTGCGTGTCTTATCGCTGCCGCCGCGACCAGTGCCCAGCTTCTCTGCCAACACCACACGCGCACGAGACAAGATGCCCGAGTCTGGAATGCGCCGGGTCGCCAGCCAGCATCCCCCCCCGGCCCCTCCGCCTGCCACACAGGCCCTGTGGAACACCCACGCACTCGCTGGCCGGCCACAGTCAGGGAGGGGAGCAGGTGGGGTGGAGGGAGAAGCCCAGCCCGCTGTAGATGCCAGAGCCATTTCTGGCTGATTAACTTTGTCAGGGGAACATCTATCACAGCAACACTCGCCCCCTTACACACACACACACAGCCAAACGTGCACAGGCTCTTCTTCGTCATGTGATGGTGGTGGTGGTGATAATGATGCTGATGGAAGCGGGGAGGCAAGAGTGGAATTTTAATAATTTTTTTCTCTCCCTCTCTCGCTGTAGAATGTACTCTATTAATTATAGAATAAATTGTGTAGCCGTACATGACTCATTCTGTAATTATACAATGCACTCTATTAATTATAGAATAACTTGTGTAGTTGTACATGACTCATTCTGTAATTATACAATGCACTCTATTAATTATAGAATAACTTGTGTAGCCGTACATGACTCATTCTGTAATTATACAATGCACTCTATTAATTATAGAATAACTTGAGTAGCTATATCACTCAGCTGTACATGACTCATTCTGTAATTATACAATGCACTCTATTAATTATAGAATAACTTGTGTAGCTATATCACTCAGCTGTACATGACTCATTCTGTAATTATACAATGCACTCTATTAATTATAGAATAACTTGAGTAGCTGTACATGACTCATTCTGTAATTATACAATGCACTGTATTAATTATAGAATAATTGTGTAGCTATATCACTCAGCTGTACATGACTCATTCTGTAATTATACAATGCACTCTATTAATTATAGAATAATTGTGTAGCTATATCACTCAGCTGTACCTGTTTCATTCTGTAATTATACAATGCACTCTATTAATTATAGAATAACTTGTGTAGCCGTACATGACTCATTCTGTAATTATACAATGCACTCTATTAATTATAGAATAACTTGAGTAGCTATATCACTCAGCTGTACATGACTCATTCTGTAATTATACAATGCACTCTATTAATTATAGAATAACTTGTGTAGCTATATCACTCAGCTGTACATGACTCATTCTGTAATTATACAATGCACTCTATTAATTATAGAATAACTTGAGTAGCTGTACATGACTCATTCTGTAATTATACAATGCACTGTATTAATTATAGAATAATTGTGTAGCTATATCACTCAGCTGTACATGACTCATTCTGTAATTATACAATGCACTCTATTAATTATAGAATAATTGTGTAGCTATATCACTCAGCTGTACCTGTTTCATTCTGTAATTATACAATGCACTCTATTAATTATAGAATAACTTGTGTAGCCGTACATGACTCATTCTGTAATTATACAATGCACTCTATTAATTATAGAATAACTTGAGTAGCTATATCACTCAGCTGTACATGACTCATTCTGTAATTATACAATGCACTCTATTAATTATAGAATAACTTGTGTAGCTATATCACTCAGCTGTACATGACTCATTCTGTAATTATACAATGCACTCTATTAATTATAGAATAACTTGAGTAGCTGTACATGACTCATTCTGTAATTATACAATGCACTCTATTAATTATAGAATAACTTGTGTAGCTATATCACTCAGCTGTACATGACTCATTCTGTAATTATACAATGCACTCTATTAATTATAGAATAATTGTGTAGCTATATCACTCAGCTGTACCTGTTTCATTCTGTAATTATACAATGCACTCTATTAATTATAGAATAACTTGTGTAGCTATATCACTCAGCTGTACATGACTCATTCTGTAATTATACAATGCACTGTATTAATTATAGAATAATTGTGTAGCTATATCACTCAGCTGTACATGACTCATTCTGTAATTATACAATTCATTCTATTTTCTAAAAAGAGAAAACAAAAAATGTCCCTTGTCCCCCCATAAACATACACATATATTACTTTATTTTAATTCTATAATATATGATGCATTACATAATTATAAAAATGTGTAGATTAAAGCATGCATTCTATTTGGTAGAAAGAGAAAAATAAAAAAAATGCCATCTTCACGCTACATTTAGAAAAGACTTTATTTATGTATTTTAATTTTATAATATAGAATGCATTAGATAATTTATAAAAAAAACGTTACGATTAGTTACTTGTAAGTTGTCCAACTGGTTTAAAAAAATGAGGAGTGCATCGATAGAGGCAGGTATTCCTTCTCCACAGGAAAAAGAAAATTTTGTTTATTGTCATGACATTCGTTCTCAGGCAGATTTGCTCGACACCAGGAACTACTCACTGAACATGAAGCCAGTGTTTGTCAAGACATGGGACGGCAACTGTGACACAAATTGTAAAAATAAGTGGAAAAACGGTGGACTGATAAATACATAAATAAATAAATATTAACAACATTTGATTGGGGAAAATGCTTGAGAACAATCTTCCTACAAAACAGTATTTCTCCATAATTTATTCAACGTAGTGGCACTGAAGTTGCGCCTGTTTATTCTCATCAAGAATTTAAAGATTCCCACGCGATGAACTTTAAAAATATCAACCAAACCAATTTTCATAGAATCGAATATGGGATATTGAAATGTTTAACTTTCTATTTCTATTGAATTCAATTCTACCATACAGAATTTAATTCTTTAATTATAGAATCGAATGATATTATAGAATGAAAGAGAATAACATAGAATTAACTATATAGCCATAACATTGAAGTGTATTCATCAAATGAATTGGATAATAATTTTTTCAGCAAAACATAGATGAAATAGTTTGGTCTATCCGATTTCTACCTCTCTCATTACACAACCAGCAATTCTACAATAGAATGCAGTCATTAATTCTAGAATGACTTTCTAGCTACTAAATGGACTCAATAAACTCAGAATGACTTGTAAAGGTATATCTTTCACCTTTATACATTTATATATATAGACATATACATCTTTCAATATATATATAGACATATACATCTTTCACCTGTATACAT
Source organism: Marisa cornuarietis (assembly GCA_004794655.1). NCBI lineage: Eukaryota > Metazoa > Mollusca > Gastropoda > Architaenioglossa > Ampullariidae > Marisa > Marisa cornuarietis. The sequence continues at coordinate 119,165 of SMMW01000057.1, read as the reverse complement.
TTATATATAGACATATACCTCTTTCAATATATATATATATATACACATATACCTCTTTCACCTGTTTACATTTATATATATAGACATATACATCGTTCACCTGTATACATATATATAGACATATACATCTTTCACCTGTATATATATAGACATATACATCTTTCACCTGTATACATATATATAGACATATACATCTTTCACCTGTATATATATAGACATATACATCTTTCACCTGTATTTATATATAGACATATACATCTTTCACCTGTATATATATAGACATATACATCTTTCACCTGTATACATATATATATATAGACATATACATCGTTCACCTGTATACATTTATATATATAGACATATACATCTTTCACCTGTATACATTTATATATATAGACATATACATCTTTCACCTGTATACATTTATATATATAGACATATACATCTTTCACCTGTATACATTTATATATATAGACATATACATCTTTCACCTGTATATATAGACATATACATCTTTCACCTGTATATATTTATATATATAGACATATACATCTTTCACCTGTATACATTTATATATATATAGACATATACATCGTTCACCTGTATACATTTATATATATAGACATATACATCGTTCAACTGTATACATTTATATATTTAGACATTTACATCTTTCACCTCTATACATATATATAGACATATACATCGTTCACCTGTATACATTTATATATATAGACATATACATCGTTCACCTGTATACATTTATATATATAGACATATACATCGTTCACCTGTATACATATATATATATAGACATATACATCGTTCACCTGTATACATTTATATATATATAGACATATACATCGTTCACCTGTATACATTTATATATATAGACATATACATCGTTCACCTGTATACATTTAAATATATAGACATATACATCGTTCACCTGTATATATATATAGACATATACATCTTTCACCTGTATATATAGACATATACATCTTTCACCTGTATATATATAGACATATACATCTTTCACCTGTATACATATATATATAGACATATACATCTTTCACCTGTATACATTTATATATATAGACATATACATCTTTCACCTGTATATATTTAGACATATACATCTTTCACCTGTATACATTTATATATATATAGACATATACATCGTTCATCTGTATACATATATATAGACATATACATCTTTCACCTGTATATATATATAGACATATACATCTTTCACCTGTATATATAGACATATACATCTTTCACCTCTATATATATAGACATATACATCTTTCACCTGTATACATATATATAGACATATACATCTTTCACCTGTATACATTTATATATATAGACATATACATCTTTCATCTGTATACATTTATATATATAGACATATACCTCTTTCACCTGTTTACATTTATATATATAGACATATACATCGTTCACCTGTATACATATATAGACATATACATCGTTCACCTGTATACATTTATATATATAGACATATACATCGTTCACCTGTATACATATATATATAGACATATACATCGTTCACCTGTATACATATATATATAGACATATACATCGTTCACCTGTATACATTTATATATATAGACATATACATCGTTCACCTGTATACATTTAAATATATAGACATATACATCGTTCACCTGTATATATAGACATATACATCTTTCACCTGTATATATAGACATATACATCTTTCACCTGTATATATATAGACATATACATCTTTCACCTGTATACATATATATATATATATAGACATATACATCGTTCACCTGTATACATTTATATATATAGACATATACATCTTTTACCTGTATACATTTATATATATAGACATATACATCTTTCACCTGTATACATTTATATATATAGACATATACATCGTTCACCTGTATACATATATAGACATATACATCGTTCACCTGTATATATAGACATATACATCTTTCACCTGTATACATTTATATATATAGACATATACATCTTTCACCTGTATACATATATATATATAGACATATACATCGTTCACCTGTATACATTTATATATATAGACATATACATCTTTCACCTGTATACATTTATATATATAGACATATACATCTTTCACCTGTATACATTTTTATATATAGACATATACATCTTTCACCTGTATACATTTTTATATATAGACATATACATCTTTCACCTGTATACATTTATATATATAGACATATACATCTTTCACCTGTATATATTTATATATATAGACATATACATCTTTCACCTGCATACATTTATATATATAGACACATACATCTTTCAATATATATATATAGACATATACATCGTTCACCTGTATACATTTATATATATATAGACATATACATCATTCAACTGTATACATTTATATATTTAGACATTTACATCTTTCACCTGTATACATATATATATATAGACATATACATCGTTCACCTGTATACATTTATATATATAGACATATACATCGTTCACCTGTATACATTTATATATATAGACATATACATCGTTCACCTGTATACATATATATATATATAGACATATACATCGTTCACCTGTATACATTTATATATATATAGACATATACATCGTTCACCTGTATACATTTATATATATAGACATATACATCGTTCACCTGTATACATTTATATATATAGACATATACATCTTTCACCTGTATACATTTATATATATATAGACATATACATCTTTTACCTGTATATATATAGACATATACATCTTTCACCTGTATACACATACATATTTAAATATAGACATATACAGAATGCATTTTATTGCTAGAGAGCACTATGGAAATCAGGTGGTTGAGACTGCTGATTACGGTGTGTGTGTGACGGGTGTAGTGTTGTCATGGTGACAATGTTTGGTAGAGGTGGTGGTGGTGGTGATGGTGGTAGGGTGTCAGGACAGCACGACTGCCATAACGAATTGTTACATAATCAAGGCTACAGTGACTAGGAATGACTAGAAATGATGTAACTAGGGCTGACATGATATGAACAGGATGTAACTTCCATCCAGACCTGTCTACACAGGAGGAAGGTGGGTGGTGGAGGTAGGAGGTGGTGGTGCTGTTGCCAGTGTTGTCAGAGCTCACGAGGTTGAATGTCATGTGCTCACCACAAAATAAAGTTACCTTGTGAACTGATCCTTGTTATCACTTTGTTGTCCTTCCCATTGAGACTGAGGACAGAGTCATTCCATCATTTGTCTTTGGGGCCTCCTCCAGCTGCCGCCATTTTCCCGATGTTAACGTAGGTGATGGCCCGAGCTTTCCCAGTGGACCACTTTGACCTGGCCACACTCTCGTCTCTGCTCGTCACGAGCATTGATTGTGATTACCACAGTTCCTGCTTTTTTCTTGACAATACATGTTAGGGGTAAGTAACAATCAGGCTCTTGTGACACACTCTTTCTTTTGCGCACACAAATGCACACATAACACGCATAAACATAACACACACACACACACACACACACACACACACACACAGAGTAGATAAAGCTGCAGAGAGAGGTGGGGGGAGAACGAAAAAATAACGAAAAAATAAAAGAAAGAAAGATAAGAGAATAAAGAGAGAGAGAGAGAGAGAGGAGAAGACATTGAGAGAGGTTTGAGGTTTATTTATTCAGTCAGATCTCGCTAAGCACACCGCCTCGCACGTGCGAGACTATGACGCAGATCAGCGGCGGCCGCGCATCAACAGGAAGCGGAAGACCTTGCGCCGTCATCGCTGACGAGAGGCAAAAATGTGGCGAAGATATATTTAAGGTAAACACCGCTTCCTTCTCCTTTCCCTGCGGTCTGTCTTTGCAGTGATTCAGAGAGTAGCGTCGCCTGTTTCGAATTAATGTAAAACCCTTTCCTCGGGAACTTCATTATGGCCGCTTGACAGCATTTCCGTCCCGAGAGGACGAGAGTCTCGTGTACCCGGCCACTGCACTGATGTTTGATGTTCCCTTCAGCCGCTGACAGCATTGCGTGTCGCTGATGGTTCACTTCAATCAAAACCACCCGCCCTTAGTCGGGTGGTTACACAACTCACTCACTGTCTAGTACTTATTAAGGGTGGCTTAGTGAACGTGGGTATAACGCGTCTCCACCGCCAAGCAATGACCGCCAGTTGAGAAAAGCTTTCGAAAAGCAGATTGAGTCGTGTGTGGAAGTAGTTGTTTCTGCTACACTGGAGTAACTAGACTGGAGTAGCTAGACTGGAGTAGCTAGACTTGACACTGGAATAACTACACTAGTGTAATTACACTGGAGTAACTAAACTAGTGTAACTAAACTGGAGTAACTATACTGGAGTAACTACACTAGTGTAACTACACTGGAGTAGCTAAACTAGTGTAACTAGACTGGAGTAGCTACACTGGAGTAACTACACCAATGTAACTAGACTGGAGTAGCTCAACTAGTGTAACTAGACTGGAGTAGCTACACTGGAGTAACTACACCAATGTAACTAGCCTGGAGTAGCTAAACTAGTGTAACTAGACTGGAGTAGCTACACTGGAGTAACTACACTAATGTAACTAGCCTGGAGTAGCTAAACTAGTGTAACTAGACTGGAGTAGCTACACTGGAGTAACTACACCAATGTAACTAGACTGGAGTAGCTAAACTAGTGTAACTAGACTGGAGTAGCTACACTGGAGTAACTACACCAATGTAACTAGACTGGAGTAGCTAAACTAGTGTAACTAGACTGGAGTAGCTACACTGGAGTAACTACACCAATGTAACTAGACTGGAGTAGCTCAACTAGTGTAACTAGACTGGAGTAGCTACACTGGAGTAACTACACCAATGTAACTAGACTGGAGTAGCTAAACTAGTGTAACTAGACTGGAGTAACTACACTGGAGTAACTACACCAATGTAACTAGACTGGAGTAACTACACTGAAAAAACTACACTAGAGTAACTACACTTGAGTAGCTAGACTGAAGTAGCCACACTGGAGTAACTACACTTGACACTGGAGTAACTACACTAGTGTAACTACACTGGAGTAACTATATTAGTGTAACTAGACTGGAGTAACTATACTACACTGGAGTAACTATATTAGTGTAAATAGACTGGAGTAACTATACTGGAGTAACTACACTAGTGTAACTACACTGAAGTAACTAGACTGGAGTAACTAGACTAGAGTAGCTAGACTGGAGTAGCCACACTGGAGTAACTAGACTGGAGCTGTAACTACACTGGAGTAACAACACTGGAGTAACAACACTAGACTGGAGTAACTACACTGGAGTAACAACACTTGACTGGAGTAACTACACTGGAGTAACAACACTAGACTGGAGTAACTTCACTGGAGTAACAACACTAGACTGGAGTAACTATACACTGGAGTAACTAGACTGGAGTAGCTAGACTGGAGTAACAACACTGGAGTAACAACACTAGACTGGAGTAACTACACTGGAGTAACAACACTAGACTGGAGTAACTACACTGGAGTAACAACACTTGACTGGAGTAACTACACTGGAGTAGTAACACTTGACTGGAGTAACTTCACTGGAGTAACAACACTAGACTGGAGTAACTATACACTGGAGTAACTAGACTGGAGTAGCTAGACTGGAGTAACAACACTGGAGTAACAACACTAGACTGGAGTAACTACACTGGAGTAACAACACTAGACTGGAGTAACTACACTGGAGTAACAACACTTGACTGGAGTAACTACACTGGAGTAGTAACACTTGACTGGAGTAACTTCACTGGAGTAACAACACTAGACTGGAGTAACTATACACTGGAGTAACTAGACTGGAGTAGCTAGACTGGAGTAACTACACTAGCGTAACTACACTGGAGTAACTACATTAGAGTAACTTTACTGGAGTAAATACAATTTAGTAACTACACTGGAGTAACTAGACTGGAGTAGCCACACTGGAGTGCGGTGAATCTGAGGTTTGAACACATTTGTGAGGTAGCATTTCGATCGTTTACAACAATGAAGATCGCGTCATACTAAAGGTACGAAGGAAGGGAGGACAAGTAACAGGATGGAAGGAAGTAAAAAGGAAGAGAAAGTCCGCTCCCTGAGACAATGATCAACCATCCATCAAACTTGCACCCTTTCCCGCCGCCCTTCCCCCAATAAAACCCCAAGCAAACAAAAGGCAAAATGTGAGAGTTTCCCAGGCGAGAGGCACACAAGCGACAAATGACTGAGAGGCCTGCTGACCACCTTCAGTTGACAAACTCTCGCGTCCACACAACACGTGCAGAGCCTTCACCTCGACCGGTCAGACAGCCAGCCTAGCGCCCTGTCCCACAAAGCAGTTCCAATCCTCGCGGTCAGCGGTCCTGCTGTGTGTTCTTTGCCTCCAGCCGAAGTCGGGGGAGGTGGAGCTAGGGGGGAGAGGTGGGGGAGGTAATAGCACGATAAAGGGTGGTGTGGGGGGTTGGGGAGGTATCGACAACTTCGCTAACGGCTTCTTCAGGTCAGGGAGGAGGGATAAACGAGTAGCGACAGCACACAGGGTGGGAATGGGGTGGGGCTTTTGTTGTTTCTCTTGTTTGATGAAAAGAAACAAGTCAAATTATATCCCCGCATGGGTCGTCCGCAAGGGAAAGCTCACAGAGTCACAGGTAGCATTTATACCTGGAGAACAGACATTTGAGCGCAAAAGACGATCAAGACGACCTCCAACAACAGAGCGAACAACAAGATGACTTGGAATGCAACTGAGCAACTAGAAAAATGTCCTTAGAGCAGTGAGGTGGGGAAATGACAATTGCCATACAAGGACCGTGCCACAGTTTCCACATTTCCACCAACAGGAAATAAAAGCTGCACAAAGTAATGTTAGCAGGTGTACAAAGTAATGTTAGCAGGTGTACAAAGTAATGTTGGAATCAAGGACAGACAACCCGTCACAAGCTACACACCAGGTGAGGTACAATAGAAGCAGGAAAGGGGAGATCATCAAATGGCAGACTGTCGTACCAAGCGAAACAAGACAAAACTGATAAGTGCGTGTCTGGCTTAAGTGTAGAGTCTGAAGAGGAAGAGGAACTCGATACTAGAAAATATCCCTCGACTTTTATAGTCGCCAGCTTCAGCATCATGGAGTCCCGGTCAGCCATTATCGTCAGGCTGTCAGTCTTTAGCCTTTGATTAGCAGGAACTACAAATGTACACTTTCGCCTTTTGACCGTGTGGAAATAAGATCATGGTGTGTGTGTGTGTGTGTGTGTGTGTGTGTGTGTGTGTGTGTGTGTGTGTGTGTGTGTGATTTTCGTGGTGTGATTATGCACAAAGTAAATCTGTTGTGTCCGACAGTATTTGAGGCAGCAATGCCAAGAAGCTCATTACTTTAAAAAACAAAAGGAGGAGGAAGCGAGAGAAGTTCAACTCCCTTCCAACAGCTAAGCATTATAGAGGGGTCCACAGACCGGACGATGATGAGGTGTGAGGGGGTCGGCTGAGTAAACAACCTGGGAGTGGGGGGGATGCTGTTTCTGGCGCCCACCGCAAAGATAGTCTCAAGTTCCAGTCGTGCGGTGGTTGCGACTGTAGCCTCATATACCAAGTCAACATTTTGTTCTCAGAGGAAGGCGAGATGCTCGTGATGTAGCCGAGCCCAGCAGGCCTCGCATCCCACACACCCAGTACAATCTACAGCAGAGATGCAAAGTAGACTCTAGACTGGTGGGGAAGGGGGACCTGAGAACAATTTAGATAAGAGATGTAAAGTAGAAGCTGGATGGGAGATGACAGGCGTATCTAGATGAGAGATGTAAAGTAGAGGTTATATCATAGATGTGAAGGATGTCTGAATTTTCAATCTCGTGCTTCGTGTTTGCCTAAACATAGTTTTTTTTTTTTTTTTGACTTCGCTTGTCGTTACACTTCGTCAGGCAAAATCCAGTTTCAAGCTGCCCTCCCAACGGTCTTTACATTGCGAGGATTCCATCGTTATCTCTCTCTCTCTCTCGCTTGACCTGCACTGTGAGGCCCTTGGGTCAGCACACCTGGGGACGGGCGGCAAATTTGAAGGTGTTCAAAGTTAATTTGCCGAGAGTCCCGCTCAAACACGCCCCAGGTGGTCATGTAGGGTTAAAGGTGAATAACGGAGGGTTGTACACATCCGGTTGCCCTAGGATGGCGTAGACACAGAGAGAGAGAGAGAAAGAAAGAGAAACTAAGTGGAAACCGAAAGAAAGTTGGAAGAATAGCTTCGCACTCACACACACACACACACAGGCAGAGAAGAGAGCGGAAGCCTAAAGAAAGGTGGAAAAGTAACTTCCAACACACACACACACACACACACACACACACACACACACACACACACACACACACAAACGTTCGTTTATAGAAAGAGGGATTGGGTGGACAGGGTATCTAAACTTGTCTCTCTCTCTCTTTCACTACTGACAGCCAACACTTGTCCTCACTTTCCCAGGATGAGTCACGTATGGTCAGCATGCTCAGCACAGTGTCCACGGACCATGTTGACCCACAATGCAACGTTCCTCCGGTCGTAGGCACAAGTCACGTGAATCAGTCCCCTCCCCCACCCGTTGTCACCACCTTGGCCTTGACCTAGGGAAGATTTCCTGCTGAGCTCTCTTGAGGACATCAGCAGAAGGACGCTGGTGTTGAGTCAATAAATTACACGAAGGAGGGAAGGTGGGTGTGTAGAGGAGGTAGAGTGACCGTTAGCTTGGGATGCTGAATTGTATGTGCTACCTACGAGTTAGACGTGAGGAATTCTATCAGAAGGTCGTCAGCCTCAACATGGACAACACTGACTTTCTAACGAGCCAGGAATGCGGATTTGTGCGAATAATAATAATAATAAATGAAGATGTTTATAGCGCATATTGACACTCACAGAGAGCATGCTCTTAGCGCTTAGAACAAGGAAGAGACATGGACTACATGGATAGAACACGAGGGACGGAAGAATAAACGACAGTACTGATGACAAACAGAAAACAAAGATAGAAAACACAAAAAGACACCAAGTAACAGGAACAGTGTGAAAACGGTTTGGGAATGACTTCATGAATAAATTAACGACTTCCAGATGTAAAACATTTGATTAGACCCATCGGCTATACAAGCACTAATACAATTAATATCCGACACTGGCCCAGCACTGGGAAAAAATAGGGCCATCAGATGAATCAACGAAGGAAATGACCGATGACTGGGCCCACAGAAGACAATGATGGGCAGCGGCAGTTTGGAGTCCTTCTCCTCTGTCTCTTCTTGGGCATGAAGTTATAGCTGCCAGATTATCTCCGTCTCCAAGGTGTCACGTGTAGTCAACGGCCATGATGATCTGGTGTTGGTGTCAGACAGGCTCCAGCTGGCGACAGATCGGAACATGCACGATCCCTGCACGTGACAGCTGGCGTTGTCCACTTTGCCTGTGTACATTCTCCACAGCTGGCGGCGCCATGTTGAATATATCGGTCACGTCACAGCTGGCGCGCGATATGGTCACGTGACACACACACACACACACACACACACACACACACACACACACACACACACACACACACACACACACCACAGCACATCAGCTGTCTTTCTAGTCATTTACGCGTCACTGTTACCGTTGTAGTTCTGACCGCCATTCTCACCACAGTGGGGAGAGAGTGTTGGCCACGTGGAGATCTTGCAAGGTGTGTGCGAGGAAGAAGGTTGGCACCTGTAGGCACGCGTGTACCTGACTGTTTCTGACGGTGTGCTGGCGCCGCTGGTACCGCCAGGCTTACCGCCCACCCTGCGCATCAGCCACCATGACAGGCCACGAGACATCATCTCTAACTATAGCCACCCCTCATCAGCTCCAACTATAGCCACCCCATTTATCAGCGGCCTTGAGCTCCAGGCGCGTGGGGTTAATCTTCTCCCCACCCCTGCCCCCACCCGTCCTCTGGTTTTACCTTTTTGCACTCTTCCGGCAGCTACAGGAGAGAACAAAATGAGAAGCTAGGGGTGGAGAGAGAGAAAGAGAGAGAGGAGTGGACAGGAAGAACAGGTTAGAATCAGTGGGATACTACCCCTATTTAAAGTGCGACTAAACCCGTTTTTCACAGTCAACAGAAGTATGAAGAATCTCGTGTAACTGTGAATGTTGAATGGCATAAATTATTTTACTCGATGACTGACCTGATTAGCATAATATTGATGGAAAGTTCGATGTTTTGGTAACTGTCAAAAAAAAAAAACAACAACAACAACAACAAAACGCTCTACTAACACCGGAAGTGAAGATGGCGAAAGCTGGGTATCAGCGAAAGGGTCAGAGGTCATGAGTCAAACTTGAGTTGCATAACTTTACTGTTATGAACCTGCTAGACGGATCCAAAAACAATTTTTCTCAAAACACCGTGAGAAACAGTACACAGATGATAAAAAACTACACAAAATTTTGCCCATCTGTGTGCAGTTGTCAAAAACACTTCTGACCGAACTCTGCTCTGGGCTGCGGGGAGGACAGCGATGTCGGCTTTTGGTTGCAGAGTTATCTCATTGCAGTCTTTTTGTGGTTTATTAATGATTTGAAAGTTATCGTTTAGCAAACCTGACGTTGCATATCATTAATAGTTAATCTATTAATAATTAATTATTTGTCGCGTTCCCGATGTAAGGATGGAAATGAAGCCAGTTTTTGTTTGTTGAGTTGAGTCTCACCACGAACTTGTATTACGTCTGTGGTCACACTTTAAACACTCGGGGGACTTCTACCATCCCCCCCCCCCCCACTCCAAAATTTAAAAAAACCCAAGCACAAGCCGTGGCTATTTTTAGTTCATATGCAACACCGCGGCTGTGATTGGTTTGTTCAGGTGTCAAGATTCTACCTGTTGGAGTGTTTGCAGCGAGCGGGCGGCGCAGGACGCGTGATACACGGGGTAGACACCTTTAAAAACATCGAAGGTGAGATTATCATGCCCCAATACCTGGCGAGGAAAACCAGTGTTAGAGAACGTGTTCTCTTTTCTGCGAAAAATGCAGCAGACAGGTTCAGTGCAGACCCAGCAGGAGGAGAACCTGTTATAACAGCGGAAACGGCAATGATTAGGAAAAAGGTAAAAACAAAATCTTGAGTATGGGGGGGAGGGGGGGGGACCGTGAACTGTTCAACATGGGTTGAAGGGACGGCCATATTCCTTCTAGTGCATGTAATATAAATGGGTAGACTTCTAACTCTTTACCCTGCCCCTCCACCCTCTGTGTGTGTGAGAGAGAGAGAGAGAAGGAGACCACGAGAAATGTTGCAGGAGTAGGAGTAAAGGCCGGGGGTAGAGGTCAGGGAAAACATAAAATCACGGACTTGTATGACTGGACTGCTTGCAGACGATTTTTTTTCAGTGAAGTCATAGAACGAGACTTTGGACGACAAGGCTTCCGGTTTAGTCTCGTCTCAGTTTAACTACTAGAACGAGGCTTTGGACGATATAGCTTCCGGTTTATTCACATTCATTGTTGAGGCTCGCCGAGACTAACAGCGGAGGACTTCGTCAGAGGCTCAGCGTTGGTCTCGGCAGACAGACAGCAGTCCACCCTATACACGTCCGTGATAAAATATTCCTCCAACGTTGCAGTGTGTTTATATGTGTGTCTTCTGACAAATGCTTCTATCACTGGAGCTGGTGAGTCGGTCCCCTCCCTCCCTTATCTACCAACTCCCACAGCATCTACACACCCGCCGTCTCTTATCGGGTACTTTTCCTTGCGATCATGTCTACAGACTCCTGTGTGCGCTTGAGAGTGTGTGCGCGTGTGTGTCTGCTTGTGTGTACGAGTATGTATATATATACGTATGCATGCATCTGTGCTGAGTGCGTGCGTGCGTGCGCGGGTGTGTCCAAACGTGTCTGTGTGTGTCTGAATCAGTGTGTGTGTGTGCATGCGCGCGAACAGAAAGAGGTCCATGACAGGCCTAATTAACATAATTATGGTCCCAGCTCTCACACTGGCTGAGGCCTCGACGAGGTACACCTATCATGTTCTAGCCTGTCGTCGGCGTCGCTGACCTCTTTCTGTCCATGGTGATGTTGGTCTGTACATGATGTTCTGTCCATGGTGATGTTGGTCTGTACATGATGTTCTGTCCATGGTGATGTTGGTCTGTACATGATGTTCTGTCCATGGTGATGTTGGTCTGTACATGATGTTCTGTCCATGGTGATGTTGGTCTGTACATGATGCTCTGTCCATGGTGATGTTGGTCTGTACATGATGCTCTGTCCATGGTGATGTTGGTCTGTACATGATGTTCTGTCCATGGTGATGTTGGTCTGTACATGATGTTCTGTCCATGGTGATGGTGGTCTGTACATGTTGGTCTGTCCATGGTGATGTTGGTCTGTACATGATGTTCTGTCCATGGTGATGTTGGTCTGTACATGATGGTTTGTCCATGGTGATGTTGGTCTGTACATGATGGTTTTCCATGGTGATGTTGGTCTGTACATGATGGTCTGTCCATGGTGATTGTGGTCTGTACATGATGGTCTGTCCATGGTGATGTAGGTCTGTACATGATGGTCTGTCTATGGTGATTGTGGTCTGTACATGATGTTCTGTCCATGGTGATGTTGGTCTGTACATGATGGTCTGTCCATGGTGATTGTGGTCTGTACATGATGGTCTGTCCATGGTGATGGTGGTCTCACTGGTCTGTGTATAGTGTTGTTGGTCTGTACGGGTTCGCTTACGCATGGTGATGTTGGTCTGTACATGATGGTCTGGCCATGGTGTGTTGGTCTGTACATGGTGGTCTGTGTATACTGTATGGTGATGCGGATCTGTCCATGGTGATGTTGGTCTGTGCATGTTGCATGTGGCTTAATACACACAACTCTTCCCATTCGCTACAAAATGCACCCCATTATATAGTGCTTTAACTTTTAAGGCGAGGGTGTTGTGTCAGGGGGCAGTGCTGTCATTTGCTGAGGTCATTGCTCTTCGTGCGCATTACTGACACTGCGCCACAGGACAGAAGCATATCTCTACCTTTTGGAGATGAATACTTCCGCTTTCAAACTCACTTCCGCTGTCAGCCTTCGAGTTCTGTATTTTTCTGCTGCGTACATCCCGTTAGAGTTATATGTGGTTAACAAGTAGGAAGTCGCAGGTAGGAGCGACTTTTTGTGGAAAGGGCAGGTAGGCAGGCAAAGGACTATGATTGCAGTTCATGGTTTAGTGGCGATTTGGGGGCAAGGGGTCCCCAGGCCCTGAACAGGTGCTCACAGCTTGGCACAGGAGCCAGTAATTGTGTGTGAGAGAGACAGAGAAGAAAAAGTTCCGGGGCAGTCACATGAGGGTGAGCTCACTAGGAGGTGCAATAGCCAGGTGGTAAGTGGGTCCGACTCTGATCTCAGGTTCCGGGCGTGTTCATGACTTTGCTGGTGACCTGAAGGTTCATCGCGGCATGAGGATGGAGCTGGGCTCCACTTTTCACATGACGAGACTCGGCCATCAGTCACTGAGTAAGCTAATTAATGACCTCTCTGCTCACGAGGGTTAAAACAGAGAGAGTAAGAGAAAAAAAAGGAAACATTCGAAGACAAAGATTGGTAGAGGGAGAGTTAGTTGGTGTTTTGCGCCATGTCAGCAACTAAGACTATCTCACGGTGAAGGTAGAGGGAGACGTGTGTGTGTGTGTGTGTGAGAGAGAGAGAGAGAGAGGCTAGTTTCGAGCCCAGTACCCTTATTTTGCTCTGCCCTCGGACATCCACGAGCTAGGAAGCAGGTATTGAGCAGCGTGGTGTGACCACAACTCTCCACACAACTGAACGCAGCCCATGATGAGGTGCGTTCCTGATGCTGTCGTAAGCTCCCTGGCATGCACGGGGCCCGCACCAAACATGGCGGATCCCCCCCACCCTGTTTTCTGGTTGGTGGAGGGGAGGCGGCAGCCTGATAAAACACAGTGTCCATAAATCCTGCAGAGTTCAGTCACTGAAAGAGCGAGTCTGTGCTTGTAGACAACCATGCAGTCTTGCCATGTCTCGCAGACTTGCCTGCTCAGGGGGGCTTCACCGAGCAGCCTGCGTGGCCGGAAGTACAGCTCTTCACTCATCGTCATACCTGGTCACGTGGTACGAAGCGTCATAACGCGTGTCGGCTCCCACACCGGAAACGAAGCGGCGAAATAGAAGGGAAGTAATTACAGCGCCTCAGCCATTGAAGGGAAGTAATCAGAACGCCTAAGTGAGTGAAGGTGGTACACCGTAGTCAGTGGGAGGCGGGGGAATGGGAGGAGGACAGGGAGGAGGTGGGTGCATGTGATGTAGGGAGGGAAAGAGCGGTGAGAAGCATATGGTGAGCGTGACCTTAACAGTCACGTGATTGTTGTATTGACATATTCTCTGACTTCTAAGACTGCCATCGCTTTCAAGGGTAAGTTGCACGACTCATTTCTGATTCTACACACTTTAACACCTCATATTTATTTAGATATCAGTTTATAGAAATTGCAAAACACAATTTTAGAAGTTTCCTAAAAATGAATTGTTTGAAATAAGGCTTTCGTTTCCCGTCAGCAGAATGTTTCGAATGGGATTATGCAACGCATCTAAATGGCATAGGAGGGATTTTGAAAAAAGTTTCTAAATTTACTTCTTTAGAACAGTTTTAAGTTTGCAACTGTCTCATGTCTCTAAAACTTTCTCCACTGATTAACACAAACAGTGTAGTTTTCTTGTTCTCTTCATCATCTTGCACAGATGAAGCAGAATTTGGTGGTGGTTATAAGGAAATCTCATGTTTCGACAATGATAGCTTGATCACTTCCGGCTGTTAACTCTTGAATCGTTGACTGTACAAACACTACAACACAATAATTTAAAAAAAAGGTTTCATCAAACTTGTGTGAAATTGAGACTAAAATATCTTGCCATTTCATTTGTGAATGTTTTCGTGCTGAATGTTTTCTTACATTTTTCAAGTGTAATGGTGGTTAAGTGATGCGGGCTTCGCTTCCCACACCAACAAAGTCACAGCACTAAGTATAAGCAGCGGGGGGGGGGGACTGAGAAAGAGGTGATAGATACAAGGCCACCCATCTGCTTGTCTTTGGCGCTCACTTAGCCATTTCCTGAAGGAAGGAACCAATGAAAAGCAGGCAGAACAGTGTGGGTGCCTACAAGACAATCAGAGGACATTCGCATCCCAGGGCCACCGGAAGTGGTACCGCGTTCTACACGATGGACTTCCTGCAGCAAGAAATTTGAGAATTTGAACCAGTTTGTAACATTTTTTTTCTCCCGGAAAAGGACAGCATGCTATTGATTCTTATAACGTCGTAATGGTACATTATTATCCTCCTCATCGTCAACATCATCATCAACGTCGGTATCGTCATTATTATGACTATGTACTACCTTTGGGGCAGCCTGATGATGGCGTACCATGGGATTAGCTACGGTCTCTCTCATACCTATTGGCCTTGTGTGTCTGTCACCTTGTCACAGCTCGCCGTGACTGTGGCAACAAGGGATTCTGCATTCAACACCAAACTCTAACCAACTTGCTTTTCCTGGTCCCCTCCGACCATCAAGCGCCATCTCACCGCAAAGTGGTCTTGGGAAACAAAACTTAATTTATTAATTAATTCATTCTTCAAAAAGAATGCCATTCCTAATCCCTCCACACTCTCACTGTCAGCAAGGAGTCGGTAGGGTGTAAAGGACACCCGTCAGTGTCTTTGGGATCATTGCATTCTTTCTTTCTTTTTAATCCTAAAAGGAAAGCGAATTGATTCCGATTAAAAAAAAGTTTTGAAGGTTGCCTCGTCACCTACATCGCATAAAGAACTGAACTTATCAAGGTGACCGATGATCTCGCGTGCTCTCGCGTGGTCTCGCTGGTTTCGTGTATCAACATTTCTCCACGGCCTGCTTTGCCGGTGGTGACACAAACACACCGGTTCTGACTCACCAATGTCCGAAGAGAAATCATCTGTCACACCCTCCGCATGCGTCCGGTTGTTTCCGCCAACAATCGTCAGAGCCTTCATTGACAAAGACTAGGTGGAGGCGCACCCGTCCTGTCGGGACTATTGGTGTCGATGCAGGGAAGACGTAGGGGCCACAGCATTCAGTCTGTTTGTAGAGAGATTGAAGTCTCTGCGGACCTTGATAAGGTGACACCCGGGGTGACGGGAGCTGTATCGCCCGCCGCGCGAGTACCCGACGTTGTGCAGTATCATTAGGGTTACCGCTGACGGCCTCCCCCCCGTTCCTCAAACATGATTCGTTGACATCGATCCTCCTGAGAGAGTCTCGGCTGCTCAGCTGCTCCTCGCATGCTGTGGAGGAGAGTTCAAAGGTGTCACAGAAAATGCCTCATGAGGTGCTATTGACGGCATGGACAGAAACCAGAATACAAAATGGGTAGTATCTGAGTTGGCACCATAGATCACAGAACACAAGCCTGAGGTCAGCACGCTCAACCACAGAACACAAGTCTGGGGGTCCGGGGTCAGCACGCTCAGCCACAGAACATAGTAGTGGCTTTGTCAGCACGCTAAGCTGCATCAATTTTTTTTCACCACGTGTGTGTGTGTAGTGTGTGTGTGTGTGTGTGTGTGTGTGTGTGTGTGGCATATTTTGGCAGCCGTCAAAGCTAATAATTGAAATTTGAAAATAAACAAAGTAGGTTGCCTCCTTATTTATGCCCGTTGCAGCTTACAATCACCGGCGGCATGTTGACCACTAAGCAAGTATACATCAGTCGAACCCTAAAAGAAAGAGGAAGCCAACCACACACACGTCCAAAGCGGAATAAAGCACGAGTGGCTGGCTCTACTGTTGGATGAATACTCAGAGATGTAATTTCCTTCGAGGATGCAAACTTTCACTGATGCGATCGTCTTGCTTTTACTTTTAACTTAGTGCATCTCTGGTAATTAACATTTTTATGCAGCATTATCGTGCAAATCAAGGAGCACGTTACACCAGTTTGGCAAAGTGATATTATTCACGCATGAGTTTGAACGATTTTGGTGGGACAGTGAAATTCTGTGGGGAGACAAGAACTGACGAGGGTCCCAGGCTGTGGTAATGTGAGGAGGAAATCCACGGATTTGTATAATCAAAAATCTGTGAGAAAACTAGACAGGACCATAGTGTGGGCTCGTACACTGAAGTCTAAACTGTCACCAGCTGCTCAGCCATTTCCCACAGGCTGATGTCACTTAAACTTGTTCATAATGTTTCAGGACGAGCGGCTGGGACCTTTCTGCCTGGTTGATAGCTCTACCTCTCTGCCACTACCCGCAGATTTGCTGAACACCACAGAGTTACTTGCCAGACCCTTAGAACACACAGAGAAAATAGACATCTCAGTCTCTCTGGAACACAGACACATATACACTCAATGGGAAGTAAGCTTAAATCATGGACCTGTTGACAATGCTTGATTATGTCCCCTGAAAAAAATTCCATGCGGCAAAACTTTTTTTTATTTTTTACTTTTAACTTTTAATGTGGATTAATTATCTCTGGTAATCAATATAATATTTATGCAGCAGTACATAATACATCATGTATATCAAAAAGCACATTAACCAGTTTGGCAAGCTAATATTTAACCATTAGTTTCAACGATTTGGCTGGGATGTAATGACATAAGCAGAGAGATTGCCAGGCTGGGAGGAGACAGAAGCTGACGAGGGTCCCAGGCTGTGGTACAGCGAGGAGAAAATCCACAGACTTGTCTAATCTGAAGTGTGTGAGGAAAGCAGACAGGACCATGGTGTGGGTTCGTACGCTAAGTGGTCGGAGCTGTCATCAGCTGCATTTCCCACAGGCTGATGTCATGTAAATGTTAACATTTTCTAAACTGACCCTTAAGGAACATCCAAAACAAGAGTCTTTATTTTAAGCGACAGAACTCGAGACATTTTGACATGTTCTAAACTTACCCTTGTGGAACATCGTCTATTATAAGGGACATAACTCTTAAAATTAGTATTGGTAATAATGTCCATTAATATTAAAAATTTTATGAAAAAACCATCTAGTTTAATAATGAATAATTAAAGTATTGTTGTTCAACTTAAATATTTTTGTTTTCTTTGAAAACTTTTAAAGTTTATTGAACAAAAATATTTTAATAAAAAATTAATTTTTGAAAACCATTTTATAAAAAGTAAAAAGACAATTATAAAGTTATAATCGGCCATTATTCTTCGTGATACTTTATGTTCTATTTCTAATCGATATTTTTGGGAGCCGCTGAAGCGGCCAAATGTTGTTAATTGACAAACTGACCAGTAATTAAGAAACGTCCGAAACAGGGATCAATGTGTTAGACCAAGGGATAGTCATACTTAAACAGACTCTCGAAGAACATCACAATATTTAAATAATTCTAGTATTTATAGCCCTGTAAAAAGTACACGACATTTTGACATTTTCTAAACAAACCCTTGAAGCACATCACTTTTTAAAGGGACATAATTCCTTATTCTATTACTATTAATAGTATTCAGACAAAATTGTAACTGATTAGAAGGACAGAGCTTTTTATAATAAATAATCAAGGTATTGTCTTGTAGCAAAATTGTCTTTTGTTTCTTTAAAAAATTACTAAAAAATTCTGATAAGCAAATTTTTTAGTCTACAAGCTATGTTTGAAAAACCAATTTATAAAAATTAAAAATATTTCCAAAGTTATGATTCGCAATTCTTGCGGCGATACCAATTGACGTGTATTCAATTCTCCATTTTTTGGCAGCCGTTAAACTATTGTCAATTTACAAATGGATCCTTCATTAATAAACATTCTCCACAGTAATCATGGTAGTAAGGGAAATAACTCTTTCTTCTAGTATTTATAACATCGTACAAAACTGTCCTTTAAAATATGATTCTTGTATTTTTAAGAAATACAGCAAAACCTCGGTTTTCAGTTATCGTCGGTTTCGGTTTTCGTCGATTTTTTTTTTTTACCGCGAAACATTTGTGTCGGATTTCGTCGGCCAAACAATTCCTCTGCTTTCCAGTGTTTTTGTGCTTATATTTGTTTTTAATTGGTTGCGAATGTCAATACCACTAAAAGCTTAAACAAAGATCAAGCACCAGATATGCAAGCTGGAAATTAACCGTCTATCAAATACAAATATTACAGGAGTTTATCTTACACAAACGCATATTTTAGAGCACGCGTGCGAGCACACATTCAAAGGGAAGCTAACATAATGGACCTGATGATAATAGCTGATTATGTCCCCTGAAAAACCGATTCCATCCCACGGGGGATAAACTCCAGCTTCACCGCCAGAGCTGAACATTATTGCCTACTGTACTTGTACTAGCAGCAGTAGCAGGATGAAGTTTCTTTTTCTGCAAAAAAACCGTTACTCTTTCTGTTATCCGTGACATGGCAATGTGTCACTGCGATGTGTGCTATGGATTATTTTTATGGACGTTACAACATATCCACTCAACCACATACCCGCACAATAACGAAACAAGTACTATACGAAACAAAGAATATAACTAAGAAAAAAGCAATGGTTTTTATAATATATATATATATAGAGAGAGAGAGCCTGCTGTGATATTTATATATATATATATACACACAGTGGTGTAACTAGGCGATGAAGGAATTAAAGCAGGGTTACGCCATTGGTCGCTGCAGCACAGTTTCTGATCTTCCATGTAAGGTATCTTTGTCAGATCAGGCACCTGCTGAGACACACACACACACACACCCCACTTATCTTTACCTCAAGCCTTGACCAAGTTGTGTCTTATGAGCGAGTACATACACTCGAATCTGTTCCTTAGGTTCTAATAACATTTGAATTATAAATCAATAAGATGACACCGTATATATTCCACACACACACACACACACACACACACACACACACACACACACACACACACACACACTACATATATTTAAATGCAATAGTGTCTATAAATATTAGAGTGATACAGAGATACAGTGCATGTCCCACACTGGTACAGAAATATCTGAAAGTCATCGTTGAACCGTGTAGAACACCACCACTGAAGGCACTGATCACCGTGAGACTGGGGATAAATTAACTGATAAACTGTTGTCGTGGTAGTATGACAAGGGTGGTGGTGGCTAGTCCCACATGGGTGGTCAGAGCAAGTTTCTTAGCGGCAACCATTTTGTTTGTTTGTTTACTTCGCTCAAGACTGAAACAAACTAGAGAGAAGTGAATGTTTTGCTACAAAACAACTGATTTAAGTCGTCGTTGCAGATGACAACTCGGGTACTTTCTTCATTTAACTGTTTTGTTTCGTCTGTTTCAATCTAACGATTGATTCGATTGTTTCAGTCGGGTCATAAAGACATGGCTGGTGCGCATGGTGCTCGCAGGGGCAGCTTACCGTCCAGTGAACAGACCTCCCCTAAACCCTTTCCCTCTCATCCTCCATTCCCGTATTCCCCCAAATTCCCATTACTCCCAACAGTGGGAAATCGCCTTTAGGTAGAAGCACTTTTTTTCTTCAGAAAACAACTGGTGTCAGTGGAGGGGGCGCCCGGTGGTGTAGTGGTTAAAACACTTGCTTGTCATCACTGCAGTGAGAGCGAGTCATCAAACGACTACATCAGATGACAGACGAGTACTTCACCCGAGGTGCGAGTCTCCAAACGACTACATGAGACTTACTAGCAACCCCGCCATTGCTACTTCACAAGAATTCGGACTCAAACTTACCAACCTTTAACCCTGAATTTATTGAAATTGTTTAAAAAAACAACTGCCATGATGTAGGGTGACAAGTGCGGGGTAGTCAACCATTGTACTGTGTTTACAAACTGTGATAAGTCTGTAGTGTTGCTGCTAGGAATGTTAATTATATATTATCAGTGTTTTTCATTAAAGTACTTTTCTGTTGTGCCACTGTAATACTCGCCATTGCGTTGATGTATTGCTGAAGTGTTGTGGTTGCGACACTTACTTGACTACATGTCAGGTAATGGTTGCCAGCAAAAAACATGGTCGTGAGCAGCCAGCCAGGCAGGTAAGAGCTTGATCCTTCATAAAAAAAAAAATCCTCGTCCATTAGGTGCTGTCGTGGTGACGGGAAAATCCCACAGCCTGACAGACCCGCCACGGCCATCGACAAACAGCTGTGGCAGGTGAGGAGAGCAACGGGTCATTTAATGTGAGATGAAGCTGTCGAGTTGGTGATGTGACATTTTTGTGACAAAGCCTGTAAAACTGACATATCTCTTGTGAACATGGTGTTGCTGGTGCTGGCAGGCGGCGTGGCCCGGAAGTGGGCCTGTGGGCCAGGTGTGGACCACCTACTCCATGATTGGAGCCTTCCCCAACCCTCTATGGAGTCAAGTACCCATTCCCGTCAGCTGGGTCGACTGGGAGAAGTTTGGTGCGCTTATCGGGAATTGAACCCGGGCGCTCTCAGTTCGAACGCCAGCGCTCTAACCACTCGGCCATCCGCTTTGTATTTTTATTTTATAGTTACAACTGACAGCTGATAATGACTTTTTACCATTAAAAATATAACATAAAAATTTGATACATGTTTATAGATGTAAAAACTTATTTCTTTCTCATTTAGCTGCATGTAAAATTTACAATTTACTTACATACTTATACATAGTTAAAAAGGCGGCATAGCAGTTCTTCTCGTTGGACAATTGGAACCCCCAGCGCCTGAAAATACTACAATTTTGAGCTCTTTTGGGGGAGTACAGTACCCACTCTGTCTGACTCTTTCTAACTCATTCCTGTAACCCTTCGAATACGCATTTCCATTACAGCCTTCCCCTTGTGACAGAAAATAACATACCAAACATGAAGTTGTACTATGACAGGTCGACCCATGACATCATCTAGAAAACTGTACATAATACACATTCATAAAAACCGAAACATATCAGCAGACAAAAGATTGGCAGACTACACCTACACTACACCTACACATCACCACACAAATAAGGCTAAACTAGTGATACCTCCATCCCACTACACCCTCCCTCATTTGTCTCTTCGTCTGTCTCTCTGTCTGTCTAAGCTGTTTAGTCTTGTTTGTTCATTGAAGGGGACACTGCACAGTGATAACTAGAATCTCTTGTGCCTGGCCTATCGCCAAGTTATCAAAGTCGTATTATTGTGCGAGTAAATAGTTATCATTTTTAAAAAGTCCTCAAGGTTTCTGGATGAAGTTGATAGACTATCTCCTGTCAAAAAAAAAAAAAAAAAAAACAGCGGTGACACATTATAAGCATAAGAGGCAGTGACAGGCCACAGGACAGGCTCACTCTCTCATCTTCACTGACGAGCGGACGAGACTGAGAATCATCTTCCTGTTATCGACACAAACAAAATGGTGGCAAAGTTTTGTGCTGTAGCTGTGCTGTGCAGCCTTGTGTGCGCCAGTCCAGGTTTGGTTCACTGCTTTTTTTTTCTTGTGGCTTTTTTCTGTTTTCTTCTCTTTTTTAACCTTGCCTTAAGGGCATCTTCTTCTTTCATCGTTATCTTCATCGCGGCTCTTTACTTTATCTTCGTGGCGTTTCTTTACAAAGTCGTAGCCAGTGAAGCAATCACAACTTTGACCTCAGTATAATTGTCGTCGTCGCTGGTTGTCCTGTAGGTGGATAAATACAACTGTTTTCATCTATCGCCGTTTTAACCTTTTTCGAATCAAAACAGCTTTTGTCGTGCAGCTGCTGGTGTCTATAAACTACTGAAGTAGACAAAAGAAGATGGGTTCAGCTTTAAGTACTGAGTAGGTCAGAGTTCACTGTCACCCGAATTCTCTGTGTTTCACACTTTGTGAGCATCGAACCTTTGCTACGTGTGTTGGTCGACTGGTAAAATATCATCGGACACCTTACATTAACAGCGAGTAACATTATACGCATTTGCAACTTATCGTCAGACAGGCACACACACACACACACACACACACACACACACACACACACACACACACACACAGACACATGCAGCATTCCACACACGTCCATTCATAGTCACTAACTGTAATGGCAGAGAGTTTTACAATGAGTTGATCAGACCTCAGATCACCGACCGTCTGGTCTGCAGCCGATTGTACTAACCACCAGGCTACAAAGACGCATCCATTAAAATAAATAAATAAATAATAATAATGAAAAACTACATAAAGTATTCTACTGAGTGTTGGACTTTTATACCTTCCTACATATTTTTCTCTGTGTGTGTGTGTGTGTGTGTGTGTGTGTGTGTGTGTGTGTGTGTGTGTGTGTGTGTGTGTGTGTGTGAATGAGGTAGCCTAAACGCCCTGTATTTAGGTCTGTGTTGTGAGATAACAGATTCTGTGTCAGATTTTATCCCCCTACCAAAGGAAAATGGAGACTAGTCAGCTCAATTATTCTGGGACAAACCTGAAAGATGGCTGAGGCTTTAGAAAGAATTTCTCGGACATTTGGCACAGACCTTCCGAGAGGTTGAGTGAGCACAATATGACCAATCTTTTAAATCATTCAATATTTTTATAGTTTTGTTCAAGTGGAAATGAATGGTAAGATCACATATAAACAGAAAACCTGCTTTGTTGACATTCACTGGCGGACTGTCATGGTCTTGATGTTGAATTGTTGACAGTCTGCAGAGATGTTCATGTTGAATTGTTCACTCACTTATTGTGACATCTTCCCCAACCGTTTAGAAGAAAGAATGATGTCTTAACTCTTTGCTTACATTCTCTACTTCTCTCTGATATCAGTCTAGCCAATTCAAATTTCTTTACTCTCTCCCTTTCCTCTTTCTCTAACCTTCATTCCTTCGTTCTTCTTGCACTATTCTTTCACTGACCGCTCGTCTCTTTCAACCTGTTCTTTTCTTTCTCTCTCAACTTTTTCTTTTTCCTTTTCTTTCTTCACTCTAAATTCTTTCTTTCTCAAGCCTCTCTGATCTTTCTTCCTGCTCTTTCTTCTCCAACCATTCTCGATCAATCTCGGTGAGCGCCTCACCTGTCCAGCCTTTGCTGTTCCCTTGGGCTTTAAATACTTCTATACCTATTCTTTATTCTAATAACTAATGCTTGATAACAACAAAAAATCTAAATATTTGACAGTAAAATCAGTAGGCAACTACAAGTAAGTTACTGTTGAACACTTTGCCGCAATAGGTCACAGTACAAAGTACTCAGTCACGTGCACAGTGTGACTAACGAGTTTCAAAAGCAAGAAAAGAATAGAAAGTATTTCAAAATTATACACTGTTCACTCTGGCACACAAAATGCCATTAAATCCCCAATGCCTGCATGCAATACAAAGGGAAAACATATCTACAAAAGGAAATACAGAAAGACAGAAGGATGAAAAGAGCGGAGAAGAAAGAAGAGATGATGTTGGGGTCACCAGAGATGTCACAGACTCTCCGTTCACGTAGTCGCCTGGACAATTCGTCTTGGTTATAAACAAGACAAATAAATCTGCCTCTTTGCAGGCCCTGTCTAAATTTAATTATGGAAAAATTATGTTGCAGTAATTAAAAATCAACGATAAAAGGAAGAAAACGATTTTTCAATGTATATATATATATATATTAGTCAATGCTTATTATTACATAATAACAGTAATTGTACACACAGTTCTAAAAAAAAGTTCCTTACTCAGTTTGATAGTCACACATACGAATACTCGATTTTATAGTTAACATTGCTTACACTGATGATTATTCTGACGATATTCTTAATTTCAATCCCTGGGTACTGGTGTTCCCCTGTACTCACGATACTCTAAGTGATAGTCACTGGGGACTAATGCTCCAGGAATCTATATATATATATATGTCTTCCACACAAAATAATACCTCAAACCATAGACATCTCCACTCGGAGACAGACGTGGCAAAACAAAACTCAGCGCCTCTAGGGGCCAGCTTCTTTCTGTCTTACTTTTCTTGGTCAGCAAGTTCCTTGTTTTTGGGGTAAGTGGCCTGACTGAACAAGCCAGTCTGTAGAGATGGCTCCAAGCTTAGGACGGACATAAACAAGGAAGTTTTTGTTCTTCTTGCAGTGGCAGACAACGGTCGACAATTTCTACGTAAGCTGGAGGCGACCAAGGAGCGAGCTTCGCTGCCGGTTATCTTCAGCATCGACTCCCACGGCGCCTATAGATACACGCAAGGCAGCGACACCTGGCTGCAAGGGGCGCCACTCTTGTTGTACACCGACGGGCACAACCACAGCACGGAGGATGGCTCCATGAAACTGGTAGCATCGTACGAGGAAGTCGGCACAGATAAGGTCGGCGAGTGGAGGTCGACATGTTTTCAGTACTTGGTAGGGTCAGTCAGGTACTTCGACGCATGCGCAAAGACCTGGGTTAAGCCTCAACTTCCGATCACCATTTTCCAGCAGGTTTGTTTTATATCTTTTAGCAGTGTGTCGGTTGGGTGAAAGCTCGTCGTGTTTGATAATCAGGTCAATAACCTCTTTCCACGCTTACATCTTCAACTTCAGCGTCGATGAGCGCTCATCATAGAGGTAGGAAGGAGTGTAAGGACAAGAAGTGGAGATCGTCTTGACCCCCGACACCCACTGTGTGTGTCTTCTAGCGGTTTGTCAACGGAACCTCATTGTCGTCAACCGGAAGTACCCAGAGCGTCCTCTCGGCTTTCCCATCATTCCAAGTTTCCAACCAGCCAAACAGCTTGGCGTATCTAAGTTTTCAAGGCACCATGTTTGGCAGCGACTACAAGATCGGCAGGTAAAAAAGATGATGATGATGATGATGATGATGATGATGATGATGATGATGATCAAAGATATATTGCTTTATACTCGGTGTGTTACATGATAAACGATATATTAAATCACTGATCAATACTAAAATTATTAATGTCCTAATCTGTAGTATGTCGGTGAGCTTAACACGATTATGACCATGAACAAGGTTTATTGGCTCTAATTGTGATGACATCTGATATGGTTCATCGTCTATGTTTCACCGTGTACATTGACACAGTAGGACTGTAACAACACACAAACAACTGTTACTTCTGCTTGCTTCCTCCTCTTTCATCCGAGATAACGAAGCAAAAGAAGTTGAGAATAGTGGAGGTGAGGGACTTCCTATTTCAGAACCTCCAGCAAAATATTCTCTTGACTGAGCTGATGAGGACGAGGGTGAGCCGATCTGTTCTTCTCCTGGTCAGTCAGCAGGCAGTGATCCAGATTTTCACTGTGTTACATCATCAACTCCCCCCCCCCACAGAATAACACAGGAAGAACTAAATGACCTGGTTCGTGATTTGGACTTATCCAGGAATAAGGCAGATTTGCTAGGTTCAAGTCTCCAACAATGGAATCTTCTAGAAGAAGATGTGACAACTACTTCATATTGAAAGTGCCACCAGCAGCTGGAACCTTTCTTCACAAAGGAAAGTAGTCTGGTATTGTGTTCCGATACAGAGGACCTCGTGAATGCCTTAAAAATCACTCGTGACCACAAGAATGGAGACTATTTGATTCCTCTTCGAAACTGAGTCTTAAGGCTGTGATTTTGCACAATGGAAGGAATGGACTGGCAGACAACATGTAGCAGGTGGAGAGAAGAATATCCAGCACCCAGTTCTGGTCGAGGCTCACAAAATCCTGCTACCACCCCTCATATTAGACTAGGTTTGATGAAGAACTTGGTGAAAGCCATGGACCGCACTTCGCCAGCTTTGCGATCCCTGCATGAAACATTCTCTCCACTCAGTGAGGCAAAGATTACAGAGAGTTGTGTGGTCCTCAGATTCGAGAGTTTTTCAAAGATGACCAGTTCAACAGCTTGCTGCAGGGTGATGCAAAATAAACATGGAATGCTTTACGCCTAGCGTCTACAAACCTTCTCGGGAAAACTGGTAGAAGACATGTTGATGCAGAATCAGAAACTTGCCTGCACTATGTCTCTAAACATCCACTTCCTTCATTTCCATCTGGATTTCTTTCCTGACACCTGGGGTATAGTTAGTCATGAACACGGAGAACGTTTTCATCAATAATATCGCAGCAAAAGGAAAAAAAGATAGCAGGGAAAATTGTCCACTACCATGGTGGCTGACTGCTGCTGGACACTCCTCAGAGATGCTCCCGAACAGCTATACAAGAGACAGGCACAGAAATCTTAGACATAGTCTATGACTTGAGTTTTTACAGGTATTAACCACAGGTAAGTTACTATTAGCATACATTTCGTGATAAACACAATCATTATTGCAGATTACAGAAAGCAAGAGCCAACTTTGCATTTTGATTGTCATATTCGTGTTGAGCACATAAAAATTTATAAGAAATAACTAATTTTAGTTCAGTAACATGACTTTTGTAAAAAAAAATTTGACTAGTGTTATATGCTCAATAATTATATTATTATATTATAAATGATATCTTCGCATTTCCTACTATTAAATATTTTCATTTTTTACCTGTGCTAATTTGTTATTTTGCACGGTACTTGAGCTTTCCATCAAACTATGGGGAAGCGGATGGCCGAGTGGTTAGAGCGCTGGCGTCCGAACCGATAGCGCGCGGGTTCAATTCCCGATAAGCGCAGCAAACTTCCCCCAGTCGACTCAGCTGACGGTAATGGGTACCTGACTCCTTAGAGGGTTGGGGAAGGTAAGGCAGCGAGGGAGAGGAGATTGGCACCACCCTCATGTAAAAGCTGGCCCCGAGAAAAGTGGGGTCTCTAACACCTCACTCCCCAACGACCTGAACAGGTTATGGGATGACCTTTTTTATCAGACTTTAGGTTGCACGTGTTATTACATATGCGTAGTGACATGCGCAGTGAGGTGCGCAGTGTTTGAGTGAGTGTGAGCACAAAGTCCAACTGTTACTCAGTGACTCAATGACTGACCAGGTGGCAAGTTGGACAAGTGAGTCTGAGAGGGGGGCTCGAGAGCGGACCACTGGCAGTGTTTGACCAGAACGGAACTGTGATCATCGTCTCCCCCTTCTCTGGTGTAAGTACACCATGTAGTCATAGATGTAAATAACAGGATAGATATTTGTGTCCTTACCAGTCTATTTATATACGTAAAGTAACAGGATATATATGTGTCCTTCCCAATCTATTGATAAGTGTGAATAACATTTGATACCTCTGTTAGTACAGCCTTTCCAACCCATTCATATATAATAACATATATGTATATATATATATACACAGGGCCTTGTCCGCATACTCATATCTGTAAATAACAGTATATTTATATAAGTACGCTCTTCTCCATCTATCAATATATGTAAATAACATAATAAATATTTTCAAGATTATTAACATATTGTACAAAATGTCAAATTTCTTCGTAAAATTTACCAGTGAAATGAGTTACATTGTGTTTGTGGAACATCTTGTTAGCTTTTTATTCTCGCGTTTTCCTCATTCTTTCCTCTGTTATAAACACACACACACACACACACACACACACACACACACACACACACACACACACACACACACACACACACACACACACACACACACACACACGAACCTTTTGTTCAAGGCACGATGTTAGTAATTGCAATGTTTGTAATTGATTGTTACTTGGCCTACAAGTAGTAATTATTAATTATTAATTACATTGTGTTCTACCTCACAGTTCATGTCAGCATCTAGCAGCATGGATAATCAGTCTCGTGTCAGCTGGGGTGTCATGAGCGGAGTGGATTCGGTACCCATCGGGTATCAGTACGAAACCATCGCCTTTATAGGCTACAATGGTTTAAACCAGGTGATGTGAGGCCACCCGCCACCCGCCACCCTGTAGATTCTTGTGAAAACTTCACTGCCAGTACAGTAGCACCAACATGAGGCTTACACATCCTCCACTGTTATTTTTACAAGCAGAAATATATATATACACATTTGTGTGTAAAGGTTCACAATGTGTGTGTGTGTGTGTGTGTGCGTGCGTGCGTGTGTGTGTGTGTGTGTGTGTGTGTGTGTGTGTGTGTGTGTGAGTGTAATTCGCATGTTAATGCTTACAATGCGCTGAGAAAATGGCGAGAGAATAGGATAAGAGAGTTCAACATCTTGGTGGGAATCAATCAGTTATCTCTATTTTCCTCATCCAGACTTGTCTTTGGTGTTCTCAGGTGTTCGCCGATTGGGGGCGCTTCATGCGACTCTACTACGACAAAGACGACAGGTACCGCAAAACTGACTTGACCTTGAACTACCTGGGCTACTGGACCGATGGCGGTGAGTCTGAACTCACTCAGTTTTAAATGTTAGGCCGGTGACAGGCATCTACAGTGAATACAGTCAACTGTGAGGGCAGACGACTGACTGACTGACTGACTGACTGACTGACACTCACTCACTCACTCACTCTGTTATGGAAGGCCTGCTCTGTCTCTTGCTACTGTCGTCAAAGTCGTTGTTATTTAGGTTATCACTGCAGCAAGAGATGTGGTTCACCTGTAGGTGATGTAAGTGACGTCACTACTTACAGGTGCTTACTACTACTACGCTACTGAGCCGGACAAGAACTACGAGCAGACGCTGCTGGACATCAAGACCTATGCTGACACCATCCGCGCTCCCTACAGGTGCCAGAATGATGATGATGATGATGATGATGATGATGATGATGTGTGTGTGTGTGTGTGTGTGTGTGTGTTCTGGGCTTGTGTGTGTTTATGTGTGTGGACGCTCGCGTGCGTTAGTGAGGGACAGAGATGAGGGCTACATAACTTTCATGTCCAGAAAGGACAAGGGGAGATAAATTTTCAAGGCACAGAATCTGTTTAGTCCCCTCTGCTATCACAAGCAGCGAAGGTGTTAGAGCAGGGGTGGGCAATTGTTTTGGCTCGGGGGCCACATTGTGTCGGCGGAAGTTAGCGGAGGGCCGCACCTTTTTAAAACTGCCCAGTTCATTAAATATTGGCATTTCTTTTCCATTATAGAAACATTAAATAATAATAATAAACAATAAAGACAATTCATATCAATTTATTAATCTTATTCTTTAATCAGTTTAATGGGACAAATGTAGCCTGTCACAATTTTTCACAATCCTTTTGAAGTCTGGATTGAGGTTGCTGGTAGATATCCTCAGCACTGCCTTCAAGTTTGTGTCAGTCAGTGCGCCTCTGTATTTGTTCTTGTTAATTTTCATACACGAAAATCTTTGCTCGCATATGTACGTGGACCCAAACAGTGAAAACATCTTCATTGCAAATTCATTGCAGCAGACAAAGATTTGTAGAAATCCACTAGTTTCGCGGAACTGAACGCTTCCTTCATTGTGTGATCTGACTGCAAGTCGATCAGCTCCAACTGCAGCTCATCAGGTGCTGCACCCGGATCAGCAGTGAATGGATAAGCCAGAATATTAAATTCTGGCTCAGTGTTCCTAAAATCTTGAAATCGTCTTTCCATTTCTTCCTCCAAGTTCTTCAAATAGCCCTTAGCTTTGGTTGCTCTATTCCCAGGCACTTTCTGTTTTTCTAGCAAAGGGAAATGGCGGAACTTGCCTTCACCTGCTTGCTGAGCAAAGAGTCTCAGTTTTAACTTAAAAGCCTTCACACGTGTCCACATTTCATGAGCAGACAAACCTTTTCCCTGAAACGTCACATTCAGATCATTTAATTTCTCGAACATATCAACAGCACACATGAAGTCGAACATCCACTCTTCACACCCCATTTTGGTTTTGAATTCACAAGAAATTTCCTTCATGTCCAGGAAAACAATGATTTCCTCCCTCAATGCCCAGACTCTTTTTAGCACTTTGCCCAGACTCAACCACCTAACATTGTTGTGGTAAAGAACGTCCTGAGACGACCTGTGAACAGCTTCTCACCCTCCCCCCCCCGACCACCCGGTAAGGTCACTTAAATAACACGGGAGGTTATCTCCCATACACAACACAGGCTGTCAATGTTGTTACCCCTCTCCGCCCTCCACCAGTACTCTCCCCCATCCCCCAGCCTCCATCCTCCACCCCCATCCTCCCACCCAGTTTTCCTGTTGTCGCGGACCCAACTACAAATCTTCAGCTCACTCTGTCTTGGACCGTGTGTTACCCCTTTCTCTCTGTCATCTACCTTTCTTTCCTTGGAGTCTTCTCACGCAATATTCATTTAGTGTCTTTTTATATACAACTTGTGTGTGTGTGTGTGTGTGTGTTTTTTTTTTTAACAAACATCTTTAGCGTATTTGCTTTTGTCATCTCTACAAAGGGCGGTAACCACTCCTGTAGTGAGTAGTTGGAACATGGCAGCTATATCTGACTGTATTTACTACCTGTAAAGGTGTAAAGGGGACTATGTGTAGGTACATACAATACGACAGCTGGTTCTACCCAAAAGGACCTCACCAGGGTGTCCTCACCTGGACCCCAATGCCAGAAATCTCACCTCATGGCTTTCAGTAAGATTCTACTTCTATGTTGTTATAAATACAAACATTTGATTGCATGTTGCTTATTATTAGTGTAGGTGTCTTTAAACATTTATTGGTATGGGTACGAGTCTTGCCATGTATCTCTTATCTAACATAATCGCTCTAACTGTTCGTTGCCTCATAATCTCTTCTACTTACGGGAGCATTTCATTTGTTACTGAGAAAAAAAATTGCCATTGTGATTATAATAACTGTGATGTTATGGCTAAAAATGCCCCCAGGGCTTATAGCCAAAATAAAATAAAATAAAAAAAATTATGATCGATACTTGGATTATCAAGTGTGACTTTTATCATAACTTGTATCTAGTTAATGTATTTTAAGTATATATATATAGAGAGAGATTCATTTCAGCTTGAAATGTAGCCTCATTGTAACTTTGGCTTTGATCACATGTTGTAATGTTTCTCTACAGGTTGACCTATACTGTAGATAAATAAGTTTATTTAAGCGTTAATTATAGGTTTATCCAAACTTTTAATGAATCTTTAAATGTTAATCAAAGGTTTGTCCACATGTTCAGTTAACTTCTGTGTTAATTCCAGATGAACCTTTAGTTTGCAAGTATATACACGTGTTTATTTCAAGTTTACTTTTTCTGTCCAGATCTATTTACTTATTTATGGGTTAGGCCTATATATCTACTCGTATATTTCAGGTATATTTTCAACAAAACTCAGTGGCCCGTTGCAGCACATAATCGCTGGTGGTAAGATTCACTTGGGTTGAAGTTCACGTCTGTAAACACAAACTCACTCACACACGCACGTCAGGCACGTGACGAGGGTTTTGTGCACTCGTGCTGAGCGACAACCATGAGACCCAACCGCTGAAAACTGTGTAAAGGACAAGTCAGTGGAGAATTTGTAGGACTCAGTCATTAATTCCTGCTTAGTAGAACATTTATTAAGATTAAAAGGGGGCTGTAGAGAAAATATCACACAGGAAAATAACCTCATATTGGAAAACATGGAACAGTATGTTTTAATAATACTATTTATTTGACCTACATCATTCATTACATGTTGAGAAAAAAATTACAAATATGTCTAAATACAATTGTGTATAACTTACAGCATTGAGAGAGGAAAATGGTCTTTTAGGTCTCCGTTGAAAGTATATGGAACTCTGGGTCAAACTCAGCAAAGTAGCCCTCACTGTGTGTGTGTGTGTGTGTGTGTGTGTGTGTGTGTGTGTGTGTGTGTGTGTGTGTGTGTGTGTGATGGCTTAGAATTTAAATATCATCAATGCATCCGCGCCTCCAATCGACTTAAGGCCAGCCGTCTTACGCTGACGCGCGCCTTAACTCCTCGTCAGGCACATTTGTGTTTATTTTATACACGCATAAAATGCGTTGTTTCGGAAAAAATACTAATGCAGACGATAGTTCATTCATTTTTCTATCGAGTGATCTTCTTTTCATGACGAAGTGTGGACGTTTGATAGACATTTTTTGCGTTTGCCCACGGTACCTGTCTTTCTGTTTAGAAAATGGCTACCCAATACCAGGGGAAGAAAGTTCGACCGGCAGCTTTGAAAATTTATATTTATTAACCTATAGTAAAGACAACCATCAGTAATACACCGATTTAAAGAGCATTTTTAAAGCATTCACTTGGTGTAAATTTTAAGATACATAGGTTTAGTCTTCGAGTATTAAAATCAAACGAAAGATTACGACAGTACGCGCTTGAGAACTTTTGGAAATCCCCGGTCGGATATAAAAAAAAATTATTTACACAATATATACAGACAAAAAGTTCCAAACAAACATAATTTTTATTAGAATATATATTAAAATTTTAAAATTACTTACTATTTTCTTCTCCTTTGCGGTTGTTGAAGTAAAAATCCATGTCAAAGTGAGACACAACGTGCTTTGATTCTCGAACATTCCTTTGTTTTAAAAAAAATCTTTTGACTTCCTTTCAGTTCCTGTCAGTTCAAGGGAGGGAATCGTGGTAGACGATTTCCAACGGTTGTAGTAGTGTCCTCCCTTATGTTATTTTTATTTGTTTTTTTTTCGGGCTCGAAAAACTGTATAAAAGTTTTTGTGACTGATCATTATCATGGTATTTTCTGTTGGGAATACCATAAAAGTGTATTTTTGAGCAAACAAAAGGTAAGATATTTCTTTTTTACACAGTTTGATCTATCATTATCAATTTAAATTGTTTGTCTACCTCTTTTCGTTAATTTTATATAATTTTTTGAAAAATGGGTAAATTCATGACACCAGCTATTGCTTTGACCCCATTTCAGCCTTACGAGACCAATGAGTTAACCTAATGCACTGTGTGTTCAGGTCCCCTCTGACGCCATATGCCAGGCAAAATGGCGGACAGTTTAACTTCATTGTCGAGAAGGAATATGCCATGCCGCAGGACTTGGTGAGTAAACCAAACTCTAGACATGGACTGGCCTCGGAGCAAAATTCTAGACATGAACGGTCATACAGTAGCTAGTGAAACTCTAGACATGGACTGTCCCCTCCAGGAAAACTGTAGAGGTGGACTGTCCTCGCTAGTGAAACTCCAGAAATGGGTTGTTTTAGCGAGTGAAACTTGAAACATGGACTGCCCTGGTCAATGAATCTCTGGACATGGTTGGTCATGATCAATGAAATTCTAGACATGGACTGTTGTCACCAGCACGGATTGTTCTCATCGGTGAAACTCTAGACGTGGAATGTCACGATCAGCGAGTCTGTCAGTCAGACCTCTTTTGACCATTAAACCATTGGCGATACTCAAACACGTTTAACACCTTCTTGGCGATTATTGTGCTTGCCATAGTGCTTCTTTAACTGACAATATCGTTGTTATTATATTTTGTTGTCATCTGCTATTTTTGTCACGCATTAATTCGTGTGTTGTCAGGTCTTGTGCAGCCTTAAGTTGTTTGATTTGCTTATATTTTCTTTCTTAATAACATATAAACTATTTTCAGTCCTTCTGGATGTACCTGTTTGAACAAGCGCGAACCTGGGGTCTTATAGTCTACGAGCAGGTATCTATCTCTTCTTAGCTTTGTTGTCATGTGTTTACTCACCTGAGTATTGGCACAATCACAAATACAGAAGCGGCAACACTACATGCTCAGTTTCAACGCACATTCAGATGCACGTGCAGAGAAAATAATTAGTTGATTGTTTGCTTGATTGCATTCCAAGCTGTAGACCAGAACTGACTGACAAAAAGTTTACGGAAGTAGTCTGAACACATGAGTCATTGCTCTCTACCTCGCAACTTAATTCTCATTCACATGCTTACTATTTACCCCGGGTGTTCCGGAGGTGCAACAGTACACAGCACCAGGAGGACAGGCCCGCGGAACCTCAAGACTCATGTCAATGTATTATCTTCAAACAGCTTCGTACAGTTCATGACGAGATCATGTTTCCCCAAATTATGGTCTTAATACTGGTCGTCTGTTGAGACAGTCAAGCCTTTGACATGGACATTCTCGCATGTGTACATCAGTCGCCTAATAACTATTTTTAGTGCATGTGGGTAGGGATAAAGATAAAGTTTACAACTTTCTACAATACATGTTTAATGATTCGCGTGCGTGTGCGTGTGCGTGCGTGTCAGGACTGGATGGACACTGAGTTTAGCAGCGTGCAGGCCTCGGTGGGAAGTGTTGACGTGGCCAGGACGTGGCTGATGCAGATGGGGGAGGCAGCGCGTGCTGTGGACCTGACCATCCAGTACTGCTCGGCCAGCCCTCGACACGCGCTGCAGGCGTTGGAGATCCCTGTCGTCACGCAGGTACACAGCGATGACCAAACGTCCAGCTTTCAGTCCTCTTCCGCCTGTCTCCTCAACGAATAAATCTGGCACAATGACTCGACACTGGCTCTTGACTTTACAGAAACATTAAGATGTAAACGTCTCTGCGTTTATAGCATCCAGATTAAAACAAAATGTCTTCCACTCCTCAACCCAACGTCTCTCTCTCCAGCCTCTTCTTATTTTCCCGCTCAACGAATCTCTCTCCGGCGTCACACATCTTTTGACGTCATCCATACGCAATCAGACAAACTGACGTCATTCACGCTCTGTCGTCACTCCACGTGGACTGAGGTTTACACGAACAGGGTAGAGAACTAAAAACAAAGCAGAAACAAAACCAAAGCGAAAAGCGAAACAGAACTGGCCTGTTCTCTGACTACCTGCCACCAACGCGAAAGTTAACAAAAGTTAACCAAACTCTAAGAAGAAGAGCTGTTAAAACTCCTTCAGGGTCTAAGCTTGTCTGTGTTGCAGGCACGTGCAAGCCGAGACTATCGGGCCGGAAGTGATCAGTGGATGATTGGCGTGACCTCCATCTTTGCTGACGCTGTAGGAATCGCGCCATTTAAGGATACCTTCTGGACTGAGAGAGTTCAACCTGGAAATCGTTACAGTAAGCTGCGATGGCTATTAGTCTGGTTCCACCTGGTCCCAGGGTCTTATTCGGGATAGAAAAGACAATGATGCTACATTTTGAAGGGCTGTCTTAATATCTTGAGAGTATAAAATCGCTTGATCTCACCTTAAGAACGTGTTTTAAATCTGTTTGTGGCTACAGGAATTCTCTGTATTTTAAACAATATTTGTGAATCAACGTTGTTACGCGATTTCAAACCGTTCTTTATGAGTTGAGTAGTATGATACAACAGCACACATTTCTAAAACTCTTACATAAATAATACTCTAACCGCCTCACCTATTTTCAAGTAGTACTTCAGTTATTTCGAAGTTATTTAGTTATTCCTAAGAGGTAGGTCAACATACCTGAATTTTTGTTTTAAAGATTTGTCCGAGCCTAATTGGGACCTGCAGGTAGCTGTGTCTACCCTCAGTACCGGACCTGTGGGACCAAGTGACATGATTAACCACACGCAGGTGTACACGCTTATGCAGTAAGTACTCGGTTCATACAGCAAGTACCCGACTTATGCAATCAGAAATAATCAACGTATGTCGTAAGTACTCAATTTATTCAGTTAGAAATGATCAGCCTATACAGTACGTAGTCGACTCACACAGCAGGTACTCGACTGACAGGTAAATACTCAGCGTATGTAGCAATTCTACCTATTTAGCAATTCCACCTTAAACATTCTCATCACCTTACTGTCACGGCAGAGCTGTATCATAGACTAGCTGTTTAGTTGCTCCCCCTGTAGGAAAAAGGGGGTGACTGGTGTTTTATGCCGAGTCAGCAACTAAGGCTTTATCACGGCAATGCAGCCAGCCATGAAAACAGATGCTACATGCAGAGAAAAAAACAGCGTGCCCGAGACGAGATCTGAACCTAGGACAGCCAAACTTCACTGTGTTAATGACAGGCGCTAACCGTTCCACCAGACCGCCCTCTGCCCGAGGAGCGAGTTGTGATACTTGTGATGTACCAGGCATCTCCCCAGTGCCAGTAGTCACACACTGTACATGTGGTCTACCAGTAACACCTCCAGTGCTAGAAGTCTCTGAAGAACTTACACAGCAGAAGAATTCGGCCTCGCACTTTTACTAACGTTCTAGAATGATTTCAACCCTGCCATGACCTGGTCTCACAAGTGGGGGGTGTTAAATCGTTATGTTGTATTTACAGATTGTGATATTTCTGAAGAATAATTCTGTAGCTGCTATTAAAACAGTGATGCTGTCTTGTCAGTGTTTCTTAATAAGACTCTGTCTCCCTGTTAAGTGTAGTGGCGCTGTCCTTTATTCAGTGTTTTGCACTGAGATATTCCCGACGTATATTCCCGGGGTATGATATATTCCCGGGGTATGATATATTCCCGACTTGTGATATATTCCCGACTTGTGATATATTCCCGGGGTATGATATATTCCCGAGGTAGAAAACTGCTTTTGCTAAATCGTCGGGATTTGTGTAATTGCTGTCGATCCCATGCTTGCCACCTTGTGGGGGCACAATAAGTGTAGACTAGTAGCAAGACCAGATATGTGTTTATTTTCTTAATATACTTTTGTATAAGACTCCGGGTGGGGAAGCCCTACATAAAATCGCTTACTTTTGGTGTTGTGATTGAAGTAGCAGGCATGTTAAACTGCGTGTGATTGTGACACTAACCTGACTGCATGGGAGGTAATGGCTGCCAGCAAAGAACATCGTCGTGAAAAGCCAAGAACATCGTCAGGAACAACCAGTCAGCGCGCCCTGAATGTTTGGTAGCTAAATACATGATCTGTTAGTAGCTTGTAAATAAAATTCTACCTCGTCCATTAGGTGCTGTCGCGCTGACGGGAAAATCCTACAGCCTGACAGACCCGCCACGGCCATCGACAAACAGCTGTGGCAGGTGAGGAGAGCAACAAGTCATTTAATGTAAGATGAAGCTAATCTGTCGGGTTCTCCATGTGACGTTTCTGTGACAAACTCTGTCAACAGTTACGTACAGTGTCAACATTTTCCAAATACTTATTTATAGTTCATTTTGCCTACCATACATCGTGCTGTCTTTCTTTTATTCCTTCGATACTTCTTTCTTTCTGTTTAAAATGTTAAGAAATGTTGCAAGAAGCATTCTGTGCTTACTATCTCGGTTCCTTGACAGGCGGCGTGGCCTGGAAGTGGACCTGTGGGCCAGGTGTGGACCACCTACTCCACCTTCGGCGCCTCGGACACCTTCGGCATCATCCTGGCGGCAGCCATGGACTCGCCCTTTAACCTGACCCCCTCCGACGCAGGTTTCAGCTTTGTAAGTACTGAGTATGAGGCCCACAGTGCGAGAGGACACCATTATGGACACTGGCAAACGGATGATCTCTTCATAAATATTCAGACTGCGATGTAGTTATTTACCTCCATTAACGGTTCACATTCCTCAGTACTCAATGATTGGGGCTGGTAAAATCCACGGATCTCCTATGAGGGTAAAACTAGTATAAAGAGCTTTTGCGAATTACCGTTTGTCCCGGTGGTTGAGTGGTCCAAAACGCGCCCTTCGCCCCTACAAGTGATAATTCTCCCATTGTCAAAGTCTTGGTTCTGACTTCAACCCACGAAGACGATGAAGTGAAGAGATCTCGGATCAGATAGAGAAGATCCTACAGCCAGTACCGAGGAAGACAAGTCTTGTTCAACTCGCTGGCTGGAAGGCCAAGAGCGGCTCAGACAATGGGAAGGAACGGAAGGTACCTCTGGCCTTGGTGAAACCAGTGACATGGCCCAAGACTCCTACAGTTTGGACAGAGCCCTTCATCAAATACGAGGACGGCCACTTGGCATCATCCAGTTGATTTGGTTGATAACCAAATCGAGTTATCCTTCTGCCAATCCATTTCAAATCAACCATTGTCAAAAAGGTAAAACCAAGGGCGTTAGGCAGAGACCATAACCTTCTCTTAACGAGCCGGAAGTAGTTGTAACTCAAGGCGAAAGCTCACTCATCAACCTCACCCCCCAGAAGACTTTGATTTGGGTCTTGTAGAACCCGAAGGTTGCTGAGAGTTTCAAGTAATAATACACTTCACTCTTGTTTTCGCTGCACGAGTTGCTCAATCTGTAATTATATTTGTTAATTGAAACTAATTGTTTTATATATGTTGTATCTCTCCTCAGTTTGATCCAATGGTGGTAATGGCCCGCACTCCAGTCTACAATCCCCGTCTGATATTATCTCCCTTCTCCAGCCAGTCACCCGTGAACATCAGCGAGCAGTGCACGAGGGAAGACTTCTGTCTGTACTACACCAGCCCCGTGTATTATATCGGGTATGTCACCCGCTTCCTCCCCTTTCTTCTGCCTCCAGGCCTGCTTATCACAGACCACATTATCACAGACCATATTATCACACACCACATTATCACAGACCACATTATCACACACCACATTATCACATACCACAACTTGGCTGTGAGATGACTAATGATGTTTTTATTGGTAGCAGGAAAGTTAAGGCTTTACACTCAAGGAAACTGTGGCTCTCACTGCAGATTTATTTAATATTTAATTAATGTTAGCGACCCGCTGCATTCCATGCTGACTTGTCAGTCAGTCTGTAATCACCTTCTGTTGAGGTTTGATGACCGAGTGTAGAACATTACAGTGTATCAGAAGGTGGATTGTGAGATTTACAAGACTGTGTGATAACTTTGTCCTCAATGTTGATGAGGTCGCGACATGGGACGTGTTACTCATCGGCCTCAACTCACTGGATCATCTCTCGATCCCTCCCACCCCTTCCATTCCATCTTTGATTCTGTCACTCACAGGGGGTCGGATGAGGTCATCATCTACGGCGAAGAGGGCAAGTTCGTGCCCATGTCACGTGACCGCGTGGTGGACATCGACGTCCTGTCGGACAGAATAGAGCTGGTGGTGGAGGGATCCGCAGGAGAGCACGTGGCCTTCAGCTATTATTGGAACAACGTCTACTGCACGGTGTTTTTGACCTTTGGACCGGAGG
Organism: Marisa cornuarietis; assembly: GCA_004794655.1. Taxonomy (NCBI): domain Eukaryota; kingdom Metazoa; phylum Mollusca; class Gastropoda; order Architaenioglossa; family Ampullariidae; genus Marisa; species Marisa cornuarietis. Next base: position 79,222 of record SMMW01000057.1, on the reverse strand, counting down.
GAAAAGCTGTCGCCAAACTAACCTCAAGTACCTGTGTGAAGTAGTAAAGACTGATGTCATCCTTGTACTACAGCCTCAGGACACAATGCAAGCATCAAGTATAGAAGTTGTTTAGGTTCATGACAATTCTTCTTATCCAGTCAGCCCTATAATGTCTATGTTGAATTTGTTATGTGTATCCCCACATTGCGTGAGCAGATAACTGTTGTATACACAGAATAAAGTGGAGTTTGGTGATTGCAGTTAATTCCGACATGATCTGTGTCCTGCATCCATTAAAATGTGATCTCTGCTATAGGCATATCAAACATGACAGATATCAGTAAACATAGGAGGTGTCATACCTCAGTTGAAACATGTCTTGTGTCACACTTCAATAAAACACATTGATAAATTTATGCCGGCTCAGTTACAATCTTAAAACATCAGTTCTGTGCCACTACACTCCATCTTTGAAGAGGGCAGAATCTTTTTGTAAAAGGAAAATGATAAATGGCATGCTGGATATTGGAGGGACCATCTCAGTGAGATGCATCAGCTGCTGGCTGGGCGCAAAACACAAACATACCTCCCCCCCACCCACCAACATCTCTGGTGTTGCTGGTGTTGATAGTAGAAACAAGTCACATGAAATCACTTATAATCATATGCACATCATTCCCGTCTGGCAATTTCTCTGGTAGTCAGAGCGGTTTGCTATTTAACCTCTGTGTTGGTGGTCAGGGGAGTGGTTGTTGTCGTGGCTGTAGCAGCCCTTAATCTCAACACCATAACGATTCCGCTATCTTGCTTCAGGGGTTGTATTACATCCTTCCTCGTGATACGCCTGAATGAAAAGCACGAAGCGAACTTGAACACCTGTCAGAGAAAATATAATCTCGCTGTTGAGCTGAGCTTTTTGTTTTTGAATCTTTACACAAAAAAAGTCAAAGATGAGGGTCCCGTGTTAACGTTTATCTTCTACCAGGGACCTGATAAGGCGCTGGTGTATATAAGAGCATGCCATCTCATGCAACTCACTTCTATTCATTTGCCTTTCGTCTTTCGCCATAACAAATAACCAAATAACAAATAAGAAAACGTGATACAGTCGGCCTTGCGACGTCATTTCCGGTGTTGGCTTCAGGGACAGAAAATGATGAAGACGCTTTTCATCGCAGTGTTGCTGTGCAGCCTAACGAGTGGAAGTCCAGGTTTGCTAGACATTTTTCTTGTAACTTCAATTTTAATATGAATATATATATATATATCTCAATTATATTAAAGCTGAAGCTGCATGCAAAGAAAGGGCCTTACGCAAAAAAGAGGGCAGAGAGGGGGGGGGGTAACCAGGAATTCAAGGTAAGTCCCTGCCACGTGACTCCGACTGATTGCGACCTCACGGCTCTGTCAAACTTTTTGAAAGACGAGAAGAGTTGTGAACGGTCAAGAGAACCAAAGTTAAAAAAAACTGTTACTACTCATATATGAACAACCATAAAAAACAAAAGTATTGTCGTGCTGTGTTCCAAATGATTTCACTAATTACAGTGATCTCATCATTTACTGAGCCTGTACTCTAGACATTATCTCAACTGTTACAAACAATTATAGTGATCTGAACATTTACGAGCCTAGTGATTCAAACATTTACAAACCTAGTGTTCTGAACATTTATAAGCAATAATAGCGACCTCAGGATATACATAACTCTAACCGTAATCCTAGTAATCTCAAACAATAACCATGTCACAACAAGGGGCAGAAACTGGCTCATGACCCGGTTAAGAAGTGTGTTTGCCTGATTCATCATCAGCTTTATCAGTGCCAGTTATCTCAAGTTTGACAGCACCGCAAAAAGCCTTTGTTACTTGATTATAGTGATAAAGCTCGAAAAGTCCATACTGGGCATAAGTAGGAGAAAAAATCCTTATTGGAGATTGCGAGGACGACGATGATAAGGACGACGCGTAGTTGATTTTGAAGCCGACAATATAGATGTTGACACTTTTCATTTCATGTCTACATCGTGTCTTCAGTCTCGAGCAGCTCACGGGATGTAGACCAGGGAACTAAGGGAACAGCCCCGCCTCCCATCGCCTTCAATATTGACCTTCAAGGCCACTACAACTTCACGCAGGGGGAGCAACTCTGGCTGAAAGGTGCCCCCGTGTTTCTACACAATGATGGACAGAACTACACCACTGAGAATGGATCGCTGACCCTGGTCCACACCCAGCATGAACAGGGGCGCGACAAAATCGGGCAGTGGATGTCGACTTGCTCCCTGTACCTCGCTGGAAGCAGGAACTTCCAGACATGCGCAAAGTCCTGGACAAATCCTCAACTTCCGGCTATCATTTTCCAGCAAGTACGATCCCTGTCGTGTCGAATTTAAAATTTTCTTGAAACATATGAAAGAGCAAATATTCAATTCATTTCTAAGTATAAAAAAAATCACAATTATTTCTTGTCTGTCAGAGGTTTGTCAACGGAACAGCGAAATCGTCAACAGGAAGTGTGGAGGGCGTCATTTCCGGTTTCCCGTCATTCAAAGTTCCACAAAATGATTCGGGGCTGGCCTACCTCAGTTACCAAGGTGGTATGTTTGGAAGCCACACCAAGACGGGCAGGTAAAGACAAACAAACTGACTGGATGTATTTTTTTGTCCTAAGGTCCAGAGTAGAAATGTTATTTCTTTCATTGACTCGTCATTTCTCACTCTATCCTTTGTCTTCATCTACAATTTCAGAAACCTTTTAAAAAGTGAGGAAGAAAAACCGCGAAGACGGAGTTTGTGAATCAGTGATGTGTGTGTGTGTGTGTGTGTGTGTGTGTGTGTGTGTGTGTGTGTGTGTGTGTGTGTGTGTGTGTGCACTTAAATTCACGTCACAGTCAGGTTAATAATGTTGTTGCACAATGCTCAGGTGGGACATACAGCACCTCAGTTTATCAGGAGGTATTATGGGGGGACCTCTGGCCATTTTTGATCGCAACGGGAGTGTGATTATAATTTCCCCCTTCTCAGGGGTAAGTTACAAGCTTCCAGAAAAAAACATTGCCGTTCACGGAAACACACACACACACACACACACACACACACACACACACACACACACACACACACACACACACACACACACACACACACACACACACACAGGTGTTTGCGTAAGAGAGGGAGATGGGAAGGCATGGAGGCAGAGAGAGGGAAGGAGAGGACGTTGCCGCTGCCAAGATATCAGCCAATGATGTTAATAGCAAGATGATAATTACAAGATATCAGCCAATGAGAGAGGAGAGTTGAGGGATACAAGATATCAGCCAATGAGAGAGTTTTAAGACTTTAATTAGAAGTATCCTTGTACTAAAATCACAAAACATTTTGAGGTCTTATGATGCCCAGTAAGAATGGCCCATAGGATGACATGAAAACAGAGTAGAATGACGAGATCTGTAACAAAATGTTTATCCCTCTGCCCATCCTAACGTCATCCTAACGGAATTTCTGACATTTTGTTTTTGTCTGTCCTCCTCATAGTTCATGTCTGCATCTCGCAGCGTGGATGAGCATCACCGTGTTAGCTGGGGTGTCATGGGCGGGGTGGATTCTGTGCCCAGCGGGTATGAGTATGACACCATTGTCTACTTCGGCTATGAAGGAATCAATCAGGTATGGTGCTCTCCTGCAGAATTTAATTTTTTATTTGAAAAAAAATTCACATTGTAAACGGTATGGACATAACCAATGAGGGATTAGAAATGATTGTGTTTGTCGGGTAGACTTCACAACACCGGCATGAGATGAGGTCTTATGGAAAGAACCACAGTGTAACTGTTGATGTACACTTTGACCATTTTTCTTTCAGGTGTTTAATGAGTGGGGGCAGTTCATGCGACTCTATTACAACAAGGATGACAGCTATCGCAAAGCTGATTTGACTTTGAACTACCTGGGTTACTGGACTGATGGAGGTACACGTTTGAGTTTTTTGTTTTTGTTGTTCTCCTTGGACAGCGGTAATGTTGCCTGTGCCCAGGCATTAGTCCACTTTAGTCAAGGATAACAATAAATGTAGTGTCGAGGATAACACTAAATATTCTGGTGATTCTATGAATCTCTTAGGGTTTTAGTGGTTCTTTCTGTCAGGGATTTCGTAGATGGGTGCATGTCACTAGCAAGGGTCACTAAACTACACTCTCTCAACATCAGTACAACTATTGGTTATTTGGTCTCTCCAGGACGATGGTCTTGGGACAGAACAACATGTAACATCTTCTGACAGTATTCAACTCTCGTCTACGTTCAAAACAGATATAAAACACATTTAAAACACACACCAAACACATAGTGGTAGTTCCAGGTGGAAAATAATTAGATGAACACAGTCGGAGTGTTATTGATGCTGTCGAATCAGTGGAGAGTGAACACGTCGAACCACTTTCCAAGGCACGCAGAAGCACGTCGCTGAGGGCCAGGTATTTGGGGCCTGTACAGTCCTGTCTGGAGTAAACACCTGTAACTAGAGCCGCTACACACTTGCTCCTCACGAGAAATCTCTCCTTAGCGTAAAGATAATGATCACAGACTTCCAATTATTAAATAAATTAACTTTTACAAGGTTCAAATGAGTGGGTATGCTCTTAAAGTTAATGCAAACTCTTGAGACACAGACGATCCATTTGCAGGTAATAGTACAAAAATGCATAAACTATACATAATGGTGATTCTCATTCATCCATATCTCTGTAATCGTGTAACAATACACAAACCACACAGAGATGAGGCTACAGCCGGCGTAATTCAGAGGCCGCGGCGGTACCCGTCTCTCAAGCACGTGGATCGACATCAAGATGTCCGCCTCTACAGAGATTTTCCCTTCCCGCGTTTAGTGAATTCACTGATCACCCACAGCTCGACAATGCTCCTTCTAACCCTTTGTACCTGCCTGTGGTAGTACAGTCGTTTGTTTCTTATCTACAGCAGCATATCACATGTCACGCTTGGTCTGCTCAGTCTTGTGGCTGACTGCACGTGCACTTGAATGAGGATCTTTTTTTTTAACAATAATTTCTCGTGAAGTATGTGGTCACACTTTTCGTGAAGTATGTTGCAACACGTCTCATGAAGTTTGTTGTAAAATTGTATGTAGCTGTGACTTTGTCCTGCAGGTGCTTATTATTACTATAACAAGGAGCCGAACACGACTTACGAGCAAACCATTCTGGACATCAAGAGCTACGCTGACTCCGTGAAACTTCCCTACCGGTATGTGTGGTCAGCTGAACAGTCTCATCTTTTTGTGTGTGTGTGTGTGTGTGTGTGTGTGTGTGTGTGTGTGTGTGTGTGTGTGTGTGTGTGTGTGTGTGTGTGAAGGACAAGGACAGTGTGTATGTGTGGGTGGGAGCCTGTGTGTTTATGCTGTGTGTAAATGTTGATGGAGTGATTGAGTGTGCTCTTGCTGCTGTCCTGCTCAGAAATGAGAATAATTAATGTTTCAGGTACGTGCAGTATGACAGCTGGTTCTACTCCAAGAGTGCAGAGGGTGGAGTTCTGACTTGGACACCAATGCCAGACATTTCGCCTAATGGCTTCCAGTAATGTCAGGCTTGTCTGTCTCTCTGTCTCTCTGTCTGCCCTAGAAACGGTTAATTGACAGATAATTATGACATCACAATCTACTTGTGTCTGATATAATCAAGTATTATTCAATAGAATGTCGTTAAATCTAATAATATCACAAGTATTTGTTTGGAAGTGACATTACACAAAATAGAGAGCTATCTGGAGTTGCTACCAGCTGTACATGTTGTTGTCATTGACTAGTCTTCTGTTAATTAAGACTTCATGACAAATTATCATATACAATTGTTTTGCCTTTTTTAACATTAGCTTGTGGAGATTTTACTGTTATTCGCATTTTCGTTAATTTTGTTCATTTCAGCGATGTTTTGTGAAATGTTACTGTTTTAAGCATCATTGTCAATATTTGATAATATCAGGCATCTTTGGCCAATTTTGTTTAAATCTTTGACATATTTTACTATTTCAGGCGTATTCTGTCAAGTTTTTATTATTTTGTCAAAACCTTTGTTATTTCAGACACATTTTAATAACACCTGCACTATTTCGGGTACAATTTCCTTAAGTTTTTGTTATTTCAGGTATATTTTCAACAAAACAAAGTGGCCAACGGCGGCACACAACAGATACTGGTAGGCAGAAGTCTGTTAGTTGTGTGTCAACATCTAGAAACAAAATGTAGGTGAGAGAATGCAGTAGTGAGAAATGATAGCTAAGATTGAAACTACATCTCAAGTTTTGTCAGTGTGTGATAACAACAAGTATCATAAAGAAGAAAGAAAAGGGTGATTTAAGATTTACATGTTGAAAATAAACGGAAACGAAGTAAAAAGAAAAAAATAAAGAAGTATAAAAGGAAAGAAAAGAAAAAAAAGGAGAAAGGAAACGAAAGGGGAACGAAATGAAAGAGGAAGGAAAAGAAATAAAAAAAGAAGAAAGAAAATGAAAAAATAAGAAATTATATGATAATTTTTCACGTGTTCATAAAATGTTCACACACTCCTACACTGTTTACATATGTTCATATCTTGGTTCATGTAGCTTCGGCGGAGATCGAAAAGCTTAAAAAAAATTATTGTGTTGGTGTCCATCTCTACAATGTTGCCACATACGGCAAACACATGTGTGAAAACATAGAAATGAACTGAAAACATAAGCAACCTAACTCTCCCGTGTCTTGTGCAGGTCCCCACACACTCCATATGCTCAACACAACGGGGGAAACTTTCACTTCATTGTGGAGAGACAGCGGTCCATCCCCCAGGACCTGGTAAGTCACCTGCCTGTCTTTGTCACAGACTCGGGTACTTATCATCAGTATGAAGCACCCTTAATACATTCACACGATTAGAACATATCTCTTATATTCACACCATAACAACAATCGACTACAATTAAAGAGGGTGTCACCGTCGAGGCTGGTCCACATTCATTGGTCCACATGTATATGAAGACAGATGTGACACACACACACACACACACACACACACACACACACACACACACACACACACACACACACACACACAATATATATATATATAGTAAATGTTAGTATTGACACAACATTACACCTGCTCACAAAGCCCCCAGCATCCGGCAGCTCCTGGCCGAGACAAACATGGCCGTAGGGGAGCAGCCTCCCTATTCATCTTACTCCTCGTGACTTTTCTTCTCAAGCTCAAGGGGATCATCAAGGTGACCCGTTTTGAAAGCGTGACGAGGCCATGAAGAGGGCTGTACACACAGAGCTGAGGGGCATCTGTCACCACGGCTAGACAGACACACACGCAAAACAAACTTGACTTTTAAAAAAACAATATAATATTAACAAAAAAACAAACAGGAACGCTTTGCTTATTAATTATACAAGAAACACATAACAGTAACCCACCTACTCTCCGTATGTAAAAGTCTTTGATGAAAAGATCACGTGACGAGTCCACTTGTGAAACTTCTGTCGTCAGGAACACGATCCACTGTCTGCTGCTGTTGTCGCTCCTCTTGTATTCAGCGTCAGCCCACGTCCAACACAGGAGATAGAATAAAAGAAAAACAATACAAAAACCTGGAGAGAAAAAATGCACTACTTAAAAATCTGATAATCATATAAAGACATTTGATTTTGATTTCCATCCAAAACTTACAAACAAAAATCCAAATAGTAAATGTTGATGATACACCTTACATACAGTGAATATTGATGACATATACGTATACTAAATGCTATTGATGATGCACCAGGAATTTAGCGAATGTTATTGGTGACGAGCAACAGTGAAGATATTTCTTACCCACTTATTTTCCTCCTGATACTGTTGACTGTCATATCTACCCACTGTGTTGTTCGTGTCTACTAATCTTATAGACCGGGGAGGGGAAGCGGATGGCCGAGTGGTTAGAGCGCTGGCTTCCGAACCGAGAGCGCGCTGGTTCAATTCCCAATAAGCGCAGCAAACTTCCCCCAGTCGACCCAGCTGACGGGAATGGGTACCTGACTCCATAGTGGGTTAGGGAAGGTAAGGCAGCGAGGGAGAGGAGATTGGCACCACCCTCATGTAAATGCTGGCCCCGAGAAAAGTGGGGTCTCTAACACCTCACTCCCCTACCACCTGAAAAGGTTATGGGATGACCTTTACCTTTTATAGACCGGGGTCACTAGGGTCATGCCAAAGCTTATGTTTTTTGTTGCTATGACGACCAGCTTGTCGTGCACCACACTACTGATATTTCGCTTGTTTTCAGTCGTTTTGGATGAATCTTTTTGAGGAAGCGCGGACTTGGGGGCTGATATTGTACGAGCAGGTAGGACAATTGGATTTACCTATAAATGAGCACACGGACAGGTAGATAATTACACGCCCACACAGATAAACACTCTCGCACATATAAACACACAGATGAACCAATACAGATGAACGCCCTCAGTTCTCGGCTTAACCGACACTACTTGCCTGTTTAAAGACAAAGTAGACTAGAATGAGTGAAATAAGTCCATGTCCGTGCCTGGCAGGACTGGCTGGACCACGAGTTCAGTGGAGTGCACGCAGCGCTGACCACAGTGGACGTGGCCAGGACGTGGCTGATGCAGATGGGGGAGGCCGCACGTGCTGTGGACCTGACCATCCAGTACTGCATGGCCAACCCTAGACACGCCCTGCAGAGCTTGGAGATCCCTGTCGTCACACAGGTAATGACAGGTAGACACAGGTAATGACATGTAGACACCGGTAATGACAGGCAGACACAGGTAATGACAGGTAGACACGGGTAATGACATGTAGACACAGGTAATGACAGGTAGACACGGGTAATGACATGTAGACACAGGTAATGACAGGTAGACACGGGTAATGACATGTAGACACAGGTAATGACAGGTAGACACGGGTAATGACAGGTAGACACAGGTAATGACAGGTAGACACGGGTAATGACATGTAGACACAGGTAATGACAGGTAGATAAGATAAGACTTGGAGTGGTGTTGAGGAACACAGCCGCACAGATTGTAGAGAATGGACTGAAAATACTTTGGTTAAAAATAAATGTTCCAAATGATAATTCATGACATCGAGACAGTTACAGTTTGTCTCACGTGCAAAGCTGCTGCTCTTTGTCTCAGGCACGAGTTAGCGAGGATTATCGGGCAGGCGGCGATCAGTGGATGATTGGGGTGTCCTCCATCTTTGCACACGCCCTGGGAATAGCCCCCTTCAAAGATACTTTCTGGACTGGAGAGGTTCAGCCCGGCAATACTTACAGTAAGATCTCCTGTACACGGGTAGTATACGGGTGGCATCAATGCTTTCAATCTGATTACAAGGTACAAATTATATTTCACAGTAACAAGATGTATGTATGTATGTATGCAGACTTGTCGGAGACCCACGGTGAACTGCAGGCAGCTGCTGCCACCCTGAGTACAGGGCCTGTAGGGCCGGGTGACAAGATTAATCACACAGTAGTGTCTGTACTCATGCAGTAAGTACACTCAGTCCTCAGTTTAAATGCTTAAAAGTCTTTTGTTTTAATGTTGATGAGAATAAAATGGATTCCCAGTCTGCAGTTGGTTAGTTGGTTGAGTTTTAAGCCGTGCCAGCAACAAAGGTGATATCAGAGAGAGAGAGAGAGTGTGTCAGGTATCATTGTTATTAGTTATTTGTTGTATTGTTTGATTAAGCTTAAATTTTATAAGGATTATTGTGGAAGAACGAAAGAGCGTGAATGACGTCCGATGTTCCGATGACGTGTATGAGTGATGTAAAAAAGTGAAGGAAATGACGTGAGGGAGAGCGCGAGCAAGCAGTTAGTAGTCAGGCAGGAGAAGAGAGAGGTTGAGGACGGAAAGACAAGTAGAGTAGGAATTGTAAGAAGAATTTGTTGAGTAGGGCGTTTAGGAGTATATATATATATATCTAGTATATAGATCGATTAGGTGAGTAGGTATTCTTGTAGATATTCAGACAGGCAGGACTCAAAGGTTAGGGATTTTATTATTTTAAAGTAATCTGAATGTAGGAATCCTTTTTTAACTGACTTTTCATTTGTGTATTTTTCTTGTTTTCTTCTTGTATTCATACTTAGTAAAGCAGAGATTCGTTAGGCAAATCATTCTTTTCTTTTAATTTGTGTGAAAGAACACGTGTTTGTCAGACTCCGTGTATGTGTTGAAAGGATTGAGTGACTGATACACTGCACGGTGAACCTGCCCCCCCCTCCTTAGTGTCAAAGAGACTGATTGCAGTATTTCACATTATTTAACTCTAAAATTAATCATTTTAGACGAGGTGGCAACTAAACAAGCACACATTACAAATGGATGTTACTACAAGCTCATGTTAAGCCCTTTACTGTGTCTTCTGAAGAGAACTTAAAGTCGGTCAGGTAGGAAGTGAGTGGTGGTGTCACCAGTGGGGTTCGTTGCGGACATCTGACATAACACAGGTTCTGATTACTTTCTCCAACAGGTGTTGTCGTGCTGACGGGAAAATCCTACAGCCAGATAAGCCCGCCACAGCCATCGACAAGCAGATCTGGCAGGTGAGGCCACGTGTGTTATGTGGGAGGAAGAGGCTGCCCTCAGCTTCGGGTAAAGGTCACATGCATACGTAATTCTCCAAATCTCCATGTAGACCGCGGGCAGCCAAGGAGAAGCACACGTGTCTGTCCCGATATCTGCTCATATGTGTTTTGTCTATCCCATAATGGAGGTTCCTTGCTTGTCCATCAAAATGTAATTTATTATTAGTATTCACTTAATAGACATCAATGTTGCTATGTAAAATATTACTAAAATATTACTGAAATATTACTGAAATCTGCGATTGCCTTGGCGTTCCTCATCCCTGTTCCACGAGGATGTTCTTTCTCGGTACTGCGTTTGAAACCTTGTCTAACTGTTGGTAAATCTCTTCTTCTTCATTGTCTTCCTGTATGTAACACACACACACACACACACACACACACACACACACACACACACACACACACACACACACACACACACACACACACACATTATAAAGATTGTGTTGTTGGTGCTGACAGGCGGCGTGGCCCGGAAGTGGGCCTGTGGGCCAGGTGTGGACCACCTACTCCACGATTGGAGCCTCGGATACCTTCGGTATCATCCTGGCAGTGGCAATGAGAAACAACTACAAGCTGTCTCCCTCCGATGCCGGCTTCGACTTCGTGAGTGTATATTGAAGGAAGATAATTCAAGTTTATTTGTCCACAAGGGCTGAATGGTACTAGCACTAACACAGTCAGTCATAGCATTGGTCAGCTGGTAACGGGACCTAGGAGCCTGTCGGTAGATGTGGACAATCTGATGTCATATCATGTGGGTAGATTTGACACATGTGACATAATGACACGTGGGTTCCTGTCGGAGAGGTTTGAGATTTGATCAATTTATTGACAAACCATTGTTTGATGTCGGAGAAGCTATAAGAGTCCTTCTCCCTTGTGCAGTTCGATCCGAAGGTGGTGATGACCCGCAGTGCCTCCCACGGTGCTCCTGTCTTGTCCACCTTTTCAAGTGATGTGCCTGTCAACATCAGCGCTCAGTGTGGACGACAAGACTTCTGTCTGTACTACACCAGCCCGCAATACAGTCTGGGGTCAGTGGGGTCAGTGCTTTCAGTCTTCTCCCCCCTCTAGCAGCCCCAGGGACAATGGTTCATTTGCTTTACATACAACTGTCTTTCCTACAGTCGGCTACATCAGTTATCACTTCCATTGCTTGCATTCTGTGTGTGTGTGTGTGTGTGTGTGTGTGTGTGAGAGAGAGAGAGAAAGATTAATTTTAATGTGTAGTTCAGTGGGGAAATCTATCGAATATAGGGAGATCCATTTTGCATTTTTTTAATCATAGAGCCATTGCACAGGTGTGGCTGGGTCCATGTCAGGTAAATTGACTACAGACTTCAATATCGCACAAAACCACGAGATCACGGGGCAAGTATTTCACCTGTAGATTTGCCTCACCTTTCACAGGGGGTCTGTGGAGGTCGTCATCTACGGCGAAGAGGGCAAGTTCGTGCCCATGTCACGTGACCGCGTGTTGGACATCAACGTCCTGTCCGACAGCATACAGCTGGTGTTGGAGGGGGCCGTGGGCGAGGTCGTAACCTTCGGTTATTTTTGGAACAACGTCTACTGCAAAGTGGTCGTCGTCATCGGACAGGATGGAAAAGCTGTGGCAAGGCTGACGTGGGATGGCTGTGCGGCTCATTAGAACTTTGATGTCTGTTTATTTGTATGTCTAGTCACGTTGAACCACTCTATAGCTGACACACAACACTATCGAGAGGAATTACTCCCCGTAGCTGTATGATGCTGATGTCGCAGCCTTCTTCGGGTAACTTACTCCAATGGAAATGTTAGTGAATTAAATATCAGCCTGGCTGCTCGTTTATCAAGCAGACGACACATACACGAGAATATTTGTGCAGACACCAGAGTAACTGAATAAAATAACACACAGCACGTGTGGTGTCATTGGTGTTTATTTATTTCTGCTTATTTATGTCTTTTTTCGAATTCAGTTATACTCAGGAAATGCGCTCTGATACAGAAATAAGGAACAAAACAAGCTCTAGTTACAAGATAAAGATGAGGAGAAGATAAGGAGAAGGTTTGCATCATAGGAAACTTGTTCAAACGCCAACCTTACATGTCGACATTCTGAAGACACACGTACATCATCCCACAGCCACGTGCACACAACTGACAAGTCACTTCTGGTTGAGCAGCTGCACTGCTGATGGGACCATTTACTTGAAGTGCGTGTTTCTTCTACATGCAGATAAACCAAACTCAATAATTACGATAAAGATTTAAACATGTAGTTACTAACAGATTTAACATCAGTAGTTTAGTGGAGACTAATTATTATTTTAGTGAACCTTCGTCCTGTGTCTTGTCAAAACCATAAAGTAAGGGACTCGCAGAAATAAAATATTAATGTTAATAATGTCAACAACACTTGGGTACTGTACAGCTTGTCAACTCCTGTTATTTTATCTCAAAACATCTGTGAACACTGACATGGAGTCCGGCCTTTTATTTCACTCACGAGGAGTCTTTCAAGCACGCGTACCGGTCTGTCTTCCCACACAGCTGTGACACATCACACGGACAGCTGTGATACATCACACAGACAGCTGTGACACATCACACAGACAGCTGTGACACATCACACAGACAGCTGTGACACACCACACAGACAGCTGTGCCACATCACACAGGCAGCTTTGACACATCACACAGGCAGCTGTGACACACCACACAGACAGCTGTGCCACATCACACAGGCAGCTTTGACACATCACACAGGCAGCTGTGACACATCACACAGGCAGCTGTGACACATCACACAGGCAGCTGTCAGACATCACACAGACAGCTGTGACACATCACACAGACAGCTGTCAGACATCCCACAGACAGCTGTGACACATCACACAGACTTTCCAGCGTCTCTCGAGGAAGCTGTTACACACAAGTGTGTCAGTTGTTGAGAACATGTGTGTCTCGCTCAGTGAGATGTTACTTTGTGTCAGAAAAGCGAAGACACTTGTCACAGTAAAGCGGCAGCTGGTGTCTGACGACACAATATCGTAGAGGATGTCTGTGGCAACCACAATGTACTTTAATCAGCGCCAGTCAGTACAACTGCCGGTCATCAACTGTATGTAAGTGACATCTCCATAGCGACACTTTATTTATAGTCTGAGAGGTTTGTGGGGAGCACGTGACGATGCGTTGACCAAAGGAGTAAAATCTGGCGAAGGAGAGAAAGAAAAAGGAAAAGTTGAAACACACCCCGCCATTCATCACACCTCCACACTCCTTGTCCCGATGCTCCATCCATGGCCCACCGAACTCGGTCATCAACATTCTGCAGTTAATTGCCAGCCAGTCGTGACCCGAGAGGTCATCCCATGGTGACGTCATGTGACACAACAACATCAGTGCGCGTGACGTGAGTGTTGATGTAAAGAGGTTCCTCTTTGGTTGGAGGAGCTGGTCGTGGGGCGTAGAGCAGACCCCACCCCCATCCACGCCTCGCCCTCAACTTTTCCGAGAATCTGAGGGAAGTTGATTCCATGAGACCGGCATCTCATTTCATGTGCAGCCGGGAGGCTTGAGTCTGTCTCACGGAGACCTTCGAGGAGCCCCCGTATGCAGTTACGGTCGAACAGAGACGACTTATTTTTTGTGCAAAATGAATAAAACTGCTCGTCTACGGTGTGACCCTGACGACATGGTGATGACACTTTGATAACCCGAGTAACAACAGTGTGGACCACCAAAACATCAGCAACTTGAACAGCAACCTTTACGTCTATAATAACAGCAACTGTAAATAGTACCAGTTATTATTTAAATTAAGTATTATAATCCAAGTATTACAGTTGTCTGAACATTACATTTCCAGTGTTGTAGTTGTCCAAGCATTACATTAACAGTGTTACAGGTGTCCGATCATTACATTTCTAGTGTTACAGTTGTCCGAACATTACATTTCCAGTGTTACAGCTGTCCGAACATTACATTTCCAGTGTTACAGTTGTCCGAACATTACATTTCCAGTGTTACAGGTGTCCGATCATTACATTTCTAGTGTTACAGTTGTCCGAACATTACATTTCCAGTGTTACAGTTGTCCGAACATTACATTTCCAGTGTTACAGGTGTCCGATCATTACATTTCCGGTGTTACAGCTGTCCGAACATTACATTTTCAGTGTTACAGTTGTCCGAACATTACATTTCCAGTGTTACAGTTGTCCGAACATTATATTTCCAGTCCAGAATTTCCGAAGTTTTGCCCTCGGCACAATGTCCAGTAACAGTACCCTGGCGCAGTGTCTATCACACAGTTAGCAGGCCTGTTACAGATTTCGTTGTCAACTGTCTTCACATCATATTTCTCATCGCTTGTTTGCTTGTTTGTCGCTGATGAGTGGCACCTAAAAATAACATTGACGTCATGCATCGTCACGTCGGGAGCAAGTGACTGTTGATGAACCTCTCTCTTGACCTCAGCACTATATTTGAAATGTTCATGAGATGAGAGTGGTTTGCAGAGCTGACAGTGAACACCTGTAGAAATATATTGATGCTGGCATTCAAGCAGATAACTTTGTGGGGAGGATTGTGTCAAGTCACGTGTACAGGTTGGAAGACACCCTCACTCGACGATTATTTATGGGCGGTAAGATAAGCCACAACTCATGAGCTCGTACTGAAAAACATGGAGGTAGTAATAATCACAAAGAACACGAGAGAATACAGTAAATAACATCATGCTCTGTGCTCTGTGCTCTGTGCTCTGGTTTTAAAGGCAAAAACCCCGTAGAGTTGTGATCCAAGGCTTCTCTGCAAGTTACCGAAACCAAGTAAGAATAATATCAACACGCCATATTGCTCACTCTTCTACAATTACTTCCATAGTTGAGAGGAGATATGATGGTAGTAAGCTAGAGTGTGATAATTACACGAAGGATGTTGATTTAAGTATGATTACTATAACACTTAACACACCATGTGTAGAAGATGGAGTTAGTAATTGCTGAAAGAAATTAAAAGGCAATAAATGATGTGGCGAAGATAACATCATAAAGGAATTATGCTGTTAGCAAGAGGCTGGAGAAGTTTGTAGCTAATGTCAGCAGTTGTCTTGTCCAAACTCGACTATTGTGTGTCTGTTGATCTCGCTGACCGTCTACTTGACAAGTTCCAGAGCTCAGAACAACTCAGGTCTCATTGTATTTCACTAGCGTGAGGCTGGTCACGTGACCACTTCTACACCACCTCCACTGGCTGCCAGGTGGGGCTGGCATGGAACTGAAGATGACCAAACTTTGCTATGGTGTTGCTCGTGATCTCACCCCTGTCTCTCTATCTGACCTTGTGTGGCCCTCATACCAGCCTGGCCGGGCAGTAAACTCGCATCTACCCCTCAACGAGGATTACTGAGCAAAAAGAAAAAAGTAGACATGAAGGTGACTCTTGAGACCTACTTCTCTCTGAATTTTTTTTTAAATGGTTGTTAAAAGTCTGATTAATGTCAGGTGAGAGAGTTTCCCGGATGTGTGGGTGCTTGACAGCAGTCATGTCTTGTGGCTGGTGCTGACACCACCCTTGTCTGGGCCCCGCTACTAGTGACGTAGCGTCACGCTCCGCTAGACACGCGTGGAAGCGCTGGGTGTGACGTGCGGGTATAAAATGGTTGGGTGCAGGCAGTGCCGGACACATCAACACCTCGCAGCAAAGGGCAGTAAGAACTTCGGGCCCTTTCTACAAGTGAGTGGTAGAAAACAGATAGCGAAGCAAAGAAAGCAGTCTCACACCAGACCGAGGGTGAAAATCTTGCGAATTTTGGACAACAACGATTTCCTTTATTTCGCCGCACAGATCCTTCCTTCACAGTCGTTACCTGAAACAAACATACCTGACAGGTAAGTCTTTATCTGGTCGTCTGCTACAACGATTTGAGATGTTGCCTCTCTCGTCTGGCAAATATATAAGCGATATATGTGACCAAACATATATTTGCATAAACGACGAAAATTCGATGAATAGTTGACTAAACTAAAGAGAAAAAAGATATAAACCGGCTGAACAATAGACATCGTTAACTGGTGATTAGCACGAAGACTCCTCAGCGACATTTGTTATTCTGTTTGATTCAGGAAGTTGGGGGACAGATGATGGAGGTTCGATCCCAAGCACCTCTTGCCGTCAAGTTTCTCATCTTGACGCTGAGTCTCGCCCCCTGCACCAGCTTCACATACCTGCCCCGCGCTTCTTACCCTCAGACTGGTGGCTATGGCAACAGGGGCACGCAACTGCAGCAACCAATTCCAATTGGCTCCCTTCTCTACCTCAACCTCTTCAGGAACCTGAATTACGGCTACAACTGGCAGGCGCTGCAACAAGTCTTACAGCAACAGCAATACATTGCACAGCAACGGCAGCAGCAACAGTACCAACAACAGCAACAACAGCAACAACAGCAACAACACCAATATGTGGACCGCTTGCTGCAGACACTGTACGGCACATCTCAGACAGGAGAGGAGGAGGAGGAGGCCAGTCAGACACAGACCTACGAGGACAACCAGGGTCTCCAGGAGGCGATCTCTCGAGTGCTGGATGCTGTGTATAGTCACGTGACTACAACTCCCTCCATCAATGAAGATGACGATGATGTCGAGGAAGGAACTACTCCAAGCACTGATGTGTCCAGTACAACACAGTCGTCTTATAATAATAATAATAATAATAATAATAATCATGATGATGATGATGATGAAGCAGCAACAACACTAAGCACCTTCTCGGTGTCCAGTACCACACAGTCATCCAATAATAATGATGATGAAGATGATGACGATGAAGAAGAAGCAGCGACAACTCCACACATAGTGTCCAGTACCACACAGTCATCCAATGATGACGATGAAGATTCAGCGACAACTCCATACACAGTGTCGCTGTCCAGTACCACACAGTCATTCAATGTTGATGAAGATGATGATGATGATGATGAAAAAGAAGCAGCGACAGCTACAAGCGCTGTGTCAGTGTCCAGTACCACGCAATCATCATATAATATTGATGATGACGACGAAGAAGCAGCGACAACTCCAAACACAGTATCAGTGTCCAGTACCACACAGTCATCTAATGATGATGATGACGATGAAGAAGAAGCAGCGACAGCGCCAAACACAGTGTCAGTATCCAGTACCACACAGTCATCTAATGATGATGATGACGACGACGAAGAAGCAGCGACAACTCCATACACAGTGTCAGTATCCAGTACCACACAGTCATTCAATGTTGTTGTTGTTGATGACGATGAAGAAGAAGAAGCAGCGACAGCTCCAGTTTCAGAGTCCAGTACCACGCAACTAACCTCTGTTGATAAAAACCATGAAGAGGACGACGATGATGAAGTAACCACACTGTCGCCGGCAACTGCTGTCACAACCCAGTCCCTGGAGGAAAATGACGACGATGATATTACGACGACTCCAGTCGTTAAAACCTTCGCCCCTAGCGACAGTAACGAGGATGACAGCAGCGAGGAGAATGAAGAGACCACTACGACCACCACACCAGCTGCAGCACCTACAGTGTTTAGTAACTCAGGGCCTAGTAAGTTACTAAAGTATCTACTAACAAAGTGTCTAGGAAGTTAACAGACTATCTACTGACACAGTGTAGAGTAAGTTAGTAGACTTCCACTGGCACAGTGTCATGTGAGTGTACAGTGTACCTGTACAACTAACACGGTGTCAGGTGAGTGTACAGTGTACCTGTACAACTAACACGGTGTCAGGTGAGTGTACAGTGTACCTGTACAACTAACACGGTGCATGGTGAGTTGGTACAGTGTACAACCTGGTCACTTTGTTTACAATTTATTTAATCTCAGACATTTATTAGCTTATTAGTTGGTTTCTAGGGATGAACAGAGTTCTATAGTCGACTGCGCTGTGTAGTAGCTGAACGACTTCATCCTACACCCACAACTTCTCCGCCCTTCTCGAGACACGAGCGAACTAACGAGGGGCACCTGGTGACGTCACGAGAGTACTTGAATTCCCTAATTCCCTATTTACCATTGTGTTTCAGTTCTCACACTGACTGTAGTCTTCACGATGGAAGCTATATACGCGCGAACAAACACAGAGATTGTGTAGTGCACTGTCCTGTGATTATCTAGATGGTGGGGCGATTATCAGGCGAAGATGTTAGCCTCATTACCGGATGATAAAAGCACGGGTCAGTTTAGTCAGCGATGTTGGTCTCTTTGAATTGTCACTTGGTCTCTTCTTTATATTTTGTTCTTTGCACGGTGTCATCGTGTCCTTTCTACCGTGAGTGTCAGTTGATCTGTTCTTTAAATTATATGTTATTGAGTAAGTTCTTGTATTGTCAGTGTCTGTTGTGTATTGAGTAGGTTCTTGTACTGTCAGTATTTGTTGTGTATTGAGTAGGTTCTTGTACTGTCAGTATTTGTTGTTTGTAGTATATTACGATGTCTATGTTATTTGTTGTTTGTAGTGTATTACTGTGTCTGTCCTTTGTACCGTGTCTGTCAATGTGTCTGTTCTCTGTATTTTGGTCTCCTGTTAGTGTGAGTGCCAGAAAAGCTGTTGTTTGCATTGTGCCGGGATGTCGGTGGTCGTTGCAGCCTCGTGTTTGTCCTCACAGAGGACGGCGCTCAGCATTTGCTCTTATTCATTACAATCATCCGGGTCTTTTTCTCACTTTGTTTGCTAACTTGAGAATTATGTAATATAATGAGGAATAAACGACAAAAACAGGCCAATCGTTTTTTTCTCAGATTCTTTACGGACGTGAAGGCTGTTTGTGCACCGGAAAATAGAAAATGGAAAGACTGTGGGTCGCTATCATACACTCTTTTTAGGTACTTTGCTTGGTTCAAAACCCACTCTAACTTGTTATTATTTTCTTACCTTATCCTTACGTTCGTGTGTGTATTTACGCGCTAGAATCTTGCCAGAGAGTCGTCTGCTATAACGTCTGAGAGCAACAACAAACAAACAAACAAACTCCACCAACTCTGTCAGTGAGACAGTTCTGGTCTGTTGGAGATCGTTATTAGCTTCCGAGGATTCAACGATTTCTGTGTTATGCTATGACTGCTATACAGTACGTCTGTACTTTCATTACTTCGCACAACAGTTAAGTAAGGTAAGGCCATGTTTCGAGGGCACTGATTGGTTGACCTTTGACCCACATGCACATGAGCCAGCATCGTTCCGCACAGAAATCTTTCTGTACGTACAGTCGTACAGACTTGAATTGTACAGCAAGAATGCATTCTGTAACTACAGAATGGAATTGTATATATATATATATAACGAATTGGCTAGCAACTTCTGAGTATAATATAAATGAAATAATTTGTTTTTATTGAGTTTTTCTCTCTCTTGCCAGAGAATGCATTCTGTAGAACTTTTTCTGCACTTATAGAATGCATTATGTAACTACAAAATTGGATTGTATGAGTACAGAATGCGCTCTCTAGCTAGAGAGATAAATAAAGAAAATTCCCTTTTGGCGCCCCATGGCGACCCACTACAGCGAAAGCCAAAGTTCGATGTAGTAGAACCAGTGGCACACTGGAACTCGCTCTGTCAGTGAAGCATCACGTGGTGTGGCACGAGTGACGGTAGGAAGAAGAAGTCAAAACGTTGCCGGAGGAGGAAAGTGAGCCCCACCCAGCTGAAGTATTCGGTGAGCTGGTGTACGAATGTGAACCATTCCATCTGTAAGTTGGATACAGGGAGGCGACATGATAAAAACGAGGTTTCCTTGAAGATGCGTCGACCAATGGACTGGGTCTTCACTTGAAATCGTCCGTCTGTAAGGAGGGGGGACGATGTGTGGGTGGGGTCACACGAGGCCAAGTCACCGGGGCAGACTTGGTAAAGGTACAACTCCTGACAAAGTTAGACACACTGACCCCCAGTCGTCAACAATAGGAAATATGTAGATACATCATCACACGTATCAAACGCGGTGTATATATATATATATATAAAAGGCTTTACCTCGACTAGGCGAGGTTACAAGGCTAGATTGGGAGTCTCCGGCGTAACAATCACAAATGCACACAAAACAAATACATATTCGCAGACTACACCTTGACACAATCATACAAAAAAAAAGACCATTTACTCGACGAGGACAGACGTTACCTCTCTCTGCTTGGTGTCTATAATTAGCAGCAGTCGGGAGGATCGGTAATTAATGTTGCTTGGTGTTCATGAGAGAAAATGCAAATAAGTTTTAAAGACCAGAGGACTTGTCCTGATGATTTACCCAGGACATGAAGACAGACTGACCTCACTGACATGAAGACAGACTGACCTCCCTAACATGAAGACAGACTGACCTCAGTAACATGAAGACGGACAGACTGACCTCACTAACATGAAGACAGACTGACCTCCCTAACATGAAGACAGACTGACCTCAGTAACATGAAGACGGACAGACTGACCTCCCTAACATGAAGACAGACTGACCTCACTAACATGAAGACGGACTGACATGAAGACGGACAAACCTCACTAACATGAAGACAGACTG
The DNA here is from genome assembly GCA_004794655.1 of Marisa cornuarietis. Lineage (NCBI taxonomy): Eukaryota > Metazoa > Mollusca > Gastropoda > Architaenioglossa > Ampullariidae > Marisa > Marisa cornuarietis. The sequence continues at coordinate 58,007 of SMMW01000057.1, read as the reverse complement.
ACCTCACTAACATGAAGACGGACAAACCTCACTAACATGAAGACAGACTGACCTCACTAACATGAAGACAGACTGACCTCACTAACATGAAGACGGACTGACATGAAGACGGACAAACCTCACTAACATGAAGACAGACTGACCTCACTAACATGAAGACAGACTGACCTCACTAACATGAAGACGGACTGACATGAAGACGGACAAACCTCACTAACATGAAGACAGACTGACCTCACTAACATGAAGACAGACTGACCTCACTAACATGAAGACGGACTGACCTCACTAACATGAAGACAGACTAACCTCACTAACAGGAAGACGGACAGACTGACCTCACTAACATGAAGACAGACTGACCTCACTCACAGGAAGACAGACTGACCTCACTAACATGAAAACAGACTGACCTCACTCACAGGAAGACAGACTGACCTCACTAACATGAAGACAGACTGACCTCACTAACATGAAGACAGACTGACCTCACTAACATGAAGACAGACTGACCTCACTAACATGAAGACGGACTGACCTCACTAACATGAAGACAGACTGACCTCACTAACATGAAGACGGACTGACCTCACTAACATGAAGACAGACTAACCTCACTAACAGGAAGACGGACAGACTGACCTCACTAACATGAAGACAGACTGACCTCACTCACAGGAAGACAGACTGACCTCACTAACATGAAAACAGACTGACCTCACTCACAGGAAGACAGACTGACCTCACTAACATGAAGACAGACTGACCTCAGTAACATGAAGACAGACTGACCTCACTAACATGAAGACAGACTGACCTCACTAACATGAAGACAGACTGACCTCACTCACAGGAAGACAGACTGACCTCACTAACATGAAGACAGACTGACCTCACTAACATGAAAACAGACTGACCTCACTAACATGAAGACAGACTGACCTCACTAACATGAAAACAGACTGACCTCACTAACATGAAGACAGACTGACCTCACTCACAGGAAGACAGACTGACCTCACTAACATGAAGACAGACTGACCTCACTAACATGAAGACAGACTGACCTCACTAACATGAAGACAGACTGACCTCACTAACATGAAGACAGACTGACCTCACTCACAGGAAGACAGACTGACCTCACTAACATGAAAACAGACTGACCTCACTCACAGGAAGACAGACTGACCTCACTCACAGGAAGACAGACTGACCTCACTAACATGAAGACAGACTGACCTCACTAACATGAAGACAGACTGACCTCACTCACAGGAAGACAGACTGACCTCACTAACATGAAAACAGACTGACCTCACTAACATGAAGACAGACTGACCTCACTAACATGAAGACAGACTGACCTCACTCACAGGAAGACAGACTGACCTCACTAACATGAAGACAGACTGACCTCACTAACATGAAGACAGACTGACCTCACTCACAGGAAGACAGACTGACCTCACTAACATGAAAACAGACTGACCTCACTCACAGGAAGACAGACTGACCTCACTAACATGAAAACAGACTGACCTCACTAACATGAAGACAGACTGACCTCACTAACATGAAGACAGACTGACCTCACTCACAGGAAGACAGACTGACCTCACTAACATGAAGACAGACTGACCTCACTAACATGAAGACAGACTGACCTCACTCACAGGAAGACAGACTGACCTCACTAACATGAAAACAGACTGACCTCACTCACAGGAAGACAGACTGACCTCACTAACATGAAGACAGACTGACCTCACTAACATGAAGACAGACTGACCTCACTCACAGGAAGACAGACTGACCTCACTAACATGAAGACAGACTGACCTCACTAACATGAAGACAGACTGACCTCACTCACAGGAAGACAGACTGACCTCACTAACATGAAAACAGACTGACCTCACTCACAGGAAGACAGACTGACCTCACTAACATGAAAACAGACTGACCTCAGTAACATGAAGACAGACTGACCTCACTAACATGAAGACAGACTGACCTCACTAACATGAAGACAGACTGACATGAAGTAGATGACGTTTTCGCGACAACGAGGACGACAACTATGAGCGAGGGTCGAGCACACAGTCGCGCACACCATCCATACCACCATACCACTACAGCCTCCATCGTCTGTCTGTCTGTCTGTCTGTCTGTCTGTCTTTTTGCTCACTGAAGGGGACACTGCAGAGTGATAACTAGAATCTCTTGTTCCTGACTTGGCCTTCAAACCGTATCGCCCGTTATCGATGACATATGACTGTGGGAGTAAATAGCAATAATTAATTTTAAAAAAGTGCTCAAGGTTTGTGGATGGCGCTGACAGCCCCTGCTATCTCCTGTCAAAAACGAGAGCCACACTGTCAGTATAAGAGGCGGTGACAGGGCACAGGACAGACTCACTCTCTCATCTTCACTGACGAGCGGACGAGACTGAGAATCATCTTCCTGTTATCGACACAAACAAAATGGTGGCAAAGTTTTGTGCTGTAGCTTTGCTGTGCAGCCTTGTGTGCGCCAGTCCAGGTTTGGTTCACTGCTTTTCTCTCCTTACTTACCTTAAAGATGTCGTCTGTTGTCATCGTTATCTTCATCGCTCATAGCTCTGTATCTTCCTGGTGTTGTAGCCAGTGAAGCAATCAAACCTTTGACCTCAGTATAATTATTGGTAGACCTTGAGCTTGATATATCTTGATATATATCTTATCGATCCATCGGTGTTTTAAACTATTCAGAAAGTACACAGCTTTTGCCGTGCAGCTGCTGGTGTCTATAAACTACTGAAGCAGACAAGAGAAGATGGGTTCAGCTTTAAGTACTGAGTAGGTCAGAGTTCACTGTCACCCGAATTTGCTGCGTTGACACTTTGTGAGCATCGAACCTTTGCTACGTGTGTTGGTCGACTGGTAAAATATCATCGGACACCTTACATTAACAACCAGTAAACTTCTCGGCATTTGCAACCCACCCACTGTCACACACGCATGCACGCACGCACACACGTGCACGTATTAGTCAGCATCAAGAAATTCTAACGATTTTTTGTGTTACGAACCCACAGACCATAAAGACAAGGGGAGAGCACCAGTACCTATTGTTTTCGACATGGACATTGAGGGTCACTACACCTTTACCCAGGGGACAAAACTCTGGCTGCAAGGCTCACCCACCTTCCTGTACGCGTGGGGTCAGAACCACACCACCGAGGACGGCTCGCTCAAGCTCGTGCAAGTGGAGTATGATGGCGGACGGGATAAAGTTGGCGAGTGGATGACGCAATGCTTCCTGTACTTGGCCGGAAATACAAGTTTCCAGACATGCGCAAAGTCTTGGACAAATCCTCAGCTTCCGCTTGTCATCTTCCAACAGGTTTGTGTAATGAAAGTGAAACTATTATGGATTTTCAGTTCGTAACCTTTTTTAACTAGTACAAAAGTGCTAAGAGAGAATCCATAACAGATTCCCCTCCCCCCCTCTGTCTAGAGGTTTCTAAATAGAACCGAGAAATCTTCCTTTGGGAAAGTGGATGACGTCATCTCCGGTTTTCCGTGTTTCCAAGTACCTCTGACCCAGACGGACATGGCCTACCTTAGTTACCAGGGCGGCATGTTTGGAAGCAATTACGTGATAGGCAGGTAAGACATGGAAACAGGTGACAAACTTGTCTTCTCATGGCCTGCATCACACACAGTCAGCAATCTATTTTTAATTATTTCCAGGTGGTATCATTCTCCTTCTCTTTTTAATTTATTTTATTTTCTCTATTTTCCCCCCTCTGTGTGTTTGTATATATATATATGTGTGTGTGTGTGTGCGTGTGTTAATACACCTTTGTATGCATATCTACATGCCTGTGTGTAGGTACATGGGTATGTGCAGAGGTGTATTGTAAAATTCATTTGTAACACTGTTATGTCTGGGGTTTTCAGCACATATTCAAATTAAGGAAAGTCTGAAATGTACCCACCTTGTCTCATACCATGTCTCAGGTGGGATAGTTACCACCTGTTATTGTCAGGAGGTATAGACGGCGGTCCGCTGGCGCTCTTTGATCAAGATGGAAATGTCATCATTATCTCCCCTTTCTCAGGAGTAAGTTACACGGTGATGTGCGGTCTCTTCATAAACACGAGAAATCGTTTTAAAAATAATAAAAGTAATACATTTTAAGAAACAAATTCAAACATCCAAAGCAAGCAAACAAACAAAAAACAAAGAAGTATGTCGTTAAGGGAAGTTAATTTGCAGTTAACGTGTGTGTGTGTGTGTGTGTGTGTGTGTGTGTGTGTGTGTGTGTGTGTGTGTGTGTGTGTGAGAGAGAGAGAGAGAAACAGAGAAACATAGAAACAGAGAGACAGCGAGACAGACATAGAAACAGAGAGACAGCGAGACAGAGATACAGAAAGAATGCGTGTGTTTCTGTTTGTGTGTGTGCGCACTTGCGAGTTGTGTGTGTGTGTGTGTGTGTGTGTGTGTGTGTGTGTGTGCATAAGTGTAAAGCGTTTTGAAACTGGCTGATGTTCTAGAAATAATGTTCATTTGTTCCTCACACAGTTCATGTCTGCATCTCGAAGTATGGATGAATATTTCCGAGTCAGATGGGGTGTCATGGGCGGCGTGGATGTCGTGCCCAAAGGTTATCAATATGAAACGATTGTGTACTACGGGTACACGGGCATCAACCAGGTACCCTGTCATCTTCTCTGTCCACATACAGTAACTTGTCAACTGTTCAATCTTGTAATGAAGGCCGTTGGTAGAGTATAAAGTCTCATCCTCAGGTTTACTGGTGTTAATATGATAAGGTAATTAACATATTTTGAACATGATGACTACATGATTCCACGTCCAACAAGAACAAACTCAGAAATGACTTTAGTCCGGAAACACCGAAACATATTCACGAGAATATAAACGTGGATATAAACAATACACATGTCCACGTGGACTGGAGTTATATTTGCAAACCTACACAGTTTCTCTCAGACTGAGACCATGTTTACTACCTGAACGTGTTCATGGACATGTTGATAATGACTGAGACATGTTCTGCTCACATTGATGTTGAGGTGAGTTCACGAGGACTGAACCAAGGACAGAGACGTGTATCTAGGAAAGAGAATTTGATTGAAGATGTCAATATGGTTGAGACATGTTGGCAGTGACTAGGCCATGTTACTGTAAACACTGGGGACTGACAGTAACAAAAGATGTTGTCCAGCAACCTGTTAGTCACAAGTCCAGGAGGTTCATTCCTTTGGACTCTGTAGCAGCCTCTCCAATAAAAAAAGTCCCAACAAATAAAAGGCCCGTTTAGAAATAATTGCACACATTGTTACACTTGTTGAACACATTTCTTTTTCAGGTCTTCTCGGAGTGGGGGCGCTTAATGCGATTTTATTATGACAAAGAGAAGACCTATGGACAAGCTGACCTCACCCTGAATTACATCGGGTACTGGACGGATGGAGGTTAATTTTTTTCAATTTTTTTAAAATTTGTACTTGTGTTTCTCCTTGTTCGTATCGCGGCTAAACATCGTTAATTTTAGTTGAACACTGAATGAGTTTAACAACTGCACTCTGATGTCTTAAGAGTTTCTGAGCATGCAAATGAGATAAGATAAGAGTTGGTTTATTAGCCAAGTGACACTGCACTAGGAATGGGACTTGGGACTTGATGATCGCCGCCACTTACTCCACAAACACCGACCACATGCACATACTTACAGCTCGCATTGTTCTTTAGACACACACTAGGTGGACAGTTAGTGGACAGTAGGTGGACAGTTATAGTCACCTAAAAAAAAACAGGCACAGAACAAAAGAAAAAATAATCAGGGCTATCATCGTGTTGCCATGTTTTCCGGTGCGATCTTAAACCGATATTAAATAAAATTGATTAATAATGACAGACAGACAGACAGACAGACAGACAGACAGACAGACAGACAGACACGGACGAACACAGCATAAAATAACGGAAGAGAAACAGTACAAATCCATATAAAAATGCGTATTGTCAAGGCGTTGAACTGTTCGTCAGCTTTCACAGATGATCTTTTCACAAACTAGAAAGTGCCAGAGATACAGACCTAGAGCTCGTAGTTCAGATCCACAAAATCAGTATTAAGCTGGAATAAAGCAAATAGTTCTTGTCCAGAGAGCAAATCATCGTAGATAAGCTAGAATTTACATGATCACGTGGTAAATACAAAGTCTGTAGTTGTCGATCAAACAGTAGACCTGGTAACAAGAACGACAGAGTTGGAAAACAATACAGTGAAACCTGAACAATTGTCCTACAACCAAGTCAGTCATAATGAAAATAACCACAGACTAGCAAACTACTGTAATGAGAGGTTGTTGTGGTTTCCGTACTTACTGAACCCTGAACCTCAACAATTAATGGCTGACACTGGCAACGCCCTCAGGACTGGTTACAGAATACAATTCTGCGGGATTCTTGTGGTCGGTCACAACAACACATCAAAAACTAAAGCTCAGTCAATATGAAGACACGGGTACAAGCTGTGTAACAACTGTAGTGACAAGCAAGTTCAGCAACAAACACTCGTGAAGCAGCCTCGTTCTCACCTGTCATGATACAAAGCGTGAGGAGGGTTAATTAACCATTTACCTGCTGTCCTGCAGGTGCCTACTACTACTACGCCACGGAACCCAACAAGACTTACGAGCAAACCATCCTGGACATCAAGAACTACGCCGACACCGAGGGCCTTCCGTACAGGTGTGTGACCCCAGCTACACTCAGTACATTGTGTGTGTGTGTGTGTGTGTGTGACTGTGTGTGTGACTGTGTATGTTATGTGTGTGTGTGACTGTGTATGTTATGTGTGTGTGACTGTGTGTGCGTGTGTGTGACTGTGTGTGTTTGTGTGTGTGTTTGTGTGTGTGATTGTGTGTGTGTGACTTTGTGTCACTGTGTGTGTGTGTTTGTGTGTGTGATTGTGTGTGTTTGTGTGTGTGTGATTGTGTGTGTGACTGTGTGTGTTATGTGTGTGCGACTGTGTGTGTTATGTGTGTCTGTGACTGTGTATGTTATGTGTGTGTGACTGTGTGTGTTATGTGTGTGCGTGTGTGTGACTGTGTGTGTGTTTGTGTGTGTGATTGTGTGTGTGCGACTTTTTGTGTGACTCTGTGTGTGTTATGTGTGTGTGTGTGATTGTGTGTGTGTGTGAGTGTGTGTGCGCGCACACATGTGTGGTTGTGTGTGTGCGTGGTTGTATACGTGTGTGTGTGTGACTGTGTGTGTGTGACTGTGTGTGTGCGCGCACATGTGTGGTTGTGTGTGTGCGTGGTTGTATACGTGTGTGTGTGTGTGACTGTGTGTGTGCGCGCACATGTGTGGTTGTGTGTGTGCGTGGTTGTATACGTGTGTGTGTGTGAGTGTGTGTGCGCGCACACATGTGTGGTTGTGTGTGTGCGTGGTTGTATACGTGTGTGTGTGTGACTGTGTGTGTGCGCGCACATGTGTGGTTGTATACGTGTGTGGTACTGTACGTATATGTTTATATCTGTGTGTACAAATATCTGTGTGTGGTACTGTGTGTATATGTGTATATCTATCTGTATATCTATCTGTATATATCTATATGTGTGTGTGGTTCTGTGTCTGAATGTGCGTGTGTGTGGCTGTATGTATATGTTTATATCTGTGTATATATAGGTGTATGTGTGTGTGTGTGTGTGTGTGTGTGTGTGTGTGTGTATTGAATACGAGTGATTGTGTCCGTGCCCCTATAACTAGGAATCAGAATGTTTCAGGTATGTGCAGTATGACAGCTGGTTCTACCCGAAAGGTCCCCAGGGTGGAGTTCTGACGTGGACACCAATGCCAGACATTGCACCTGACGGCTTCCAGTAATGTTACTGTCTGTCTGTCTGTCTGTCTGTCTGTCCCACCAACTGCAGGCTGATACTAGATGTTAAAGCAAACATACATGGGACTATTCCTGAAATAATAATAAAATCATAACCATTGATATTCTGGAGCCTACGATTCAAGAAAAATCTGTCCTGTTAGAGCTGGTAATAAAGAAACATTCACTTGAAATGGGGACAAAAATAGTTTGAAAATCCAGGTAAACATTTTAACAGGAACACTCAGTAGCCGAGGAGGAAATATCAGTAAAATATTACCAGTATAACCGGTGCAATATTTAAATATAAATAACACCAAATGTAACACCGGAACACGTGCACTACATCAATACTATATAACTATCACAGCTGAAATGTATGAATAATAAATAACTCTAAATGAGACAGTTTCACACCTGCAAGATGTGAATAATTATAGACCTCTTCATGATGTTCACAGAATTTTAAGTTTGTGACTTTGTGTGGAAGGGAAGTTGCCAGGTGCAAAATACTTCTGTCAGTTCTTACATCCTGTAACTATTTTACGGCTATTTTGAGAATTTTGTATTACAAAACCTTTTCCATCATTTTGATAGGCACCATAATACTGTCTTTAAACAAATTTAATACTGAAAATACAAACATGTTCCAGTTTATAAGACCGTCAGGAAAAGTTTGTATATTCAGGTGTATTAGGTATTCAGGTATATCCGGTGTTATCATTTGTTTATATTGTTTCAGGTTTATTTTCAACAAAACAGAGTGGCCGGTGGCAGCGCATAACAGATACTGGTAACATACATGTATATGGGGATCTTTCTTTCTTTAAGAGCCAGAATCTGAACGCAAAGAAAGAAAGAAAGAAAGAAAGAAAGAAAGAAAGAAAGAAAGAAAGAAAGAAAGAAAGAAAGAAAGAAAGAAAGAAAGAAAGAAAGAAAGAACCAACCAACCAACCAACAAATGAAAGAAATGCTCAGAGATTTCCGTCGATAAACGATTTCACAGGAAAAAGAAGAGAAAGTAACAAAGGCAGACGATAAGAATGTAAAAGAAAAAAATAAGTGAAAAGAAAAATAAAGACGCATAGAGAAGGAAAAAAGAGTTAATGGTCTAATGAAGTTGCTGGTGAAGTATTTATCATTTTGTTGGTTTAAAGAGTTACTGATTGCTAACTGTGCTTGCTAAAGTGGTTCACTAACTGTAAACATTTGACACTAACATCACGAGCACAACACGTTCACTTCACTTTGATAAGAAGGCAAAGTTCAACAGACTGTTCACTCCTTGTGCAGGTCGTCTCTAACCCCCTACGCCAGGCAGAACGGGGGGAACTTCAACTTTATTGTGGAGACAGAAAAAGCCATCCCTCAGGATCTGGTGAGCCTTTAGATGACAGAATCTTTCTATCTATCTATCTATCTATCTATCTATCTATCTATCTATCTATCTATCTATCTATCTATCTATCTATCTATCTATCTATCTATCTATCTATCTATCTATCTATCTATCTATCTATCTATCTATCTATCTATCTATCTATCTATCTATCTATCTATCTATCTATCTATCTATCTATCTATCTATCTATCTATCTATCTATCTATCGTCGTATGACCCTCATGATACTGAGGATTTAAAGCAAAGTCTTTCTTCACATGGCGACAGATATAGAAAACACAGACACACATATTTGCTTATACATCTATCATTAGGTTCTCAGAAAAAAAGAAGGAATTATTGCACTTTTCTAATAATTTTGCTTTTGTAACCTCTTGAGTTAGTGATGTTGATATTTGCGTTTAGTCGTCTTGGTATTTTTTTCTTTTGTCTTCCTCTCTCGCCGACCTTCTAACTGTGTGACACCTATTTTCAGTCATTTTGGATGTACCTGTTTGAGCAAGCACGAACCTGGGGTCTAATAGTCTACGAACAGGTATGCAGACTTTACCTACTTGCTTTCAAATCGATAACAAAGTACTCTTTCACACACACACACACACACACACACACACACACACACACACACACACACACACACACACACACACACACACACACACACACACACACACATACTCATGCACTCACATACTCATGCACTCACACTCATACACTCACACACAACTTGAAATCAAATCCTAGCTCAGATGCACTCACTCTATAACAAGATGAAAAGATAAATGGAATATCACGATGCTAACTCTTTGTAAAAAATACTTCTTAACTAAGATTATTGTTGAATAGGCAGTTAAAATAAAATGTCCTTGTAATCAGGACTGGCTGAACCGAGAGTTCGCCGGCCTCAACGCCACCCTGATGACAGTGGACGTGGCCAGGACGTGGCTCATGCAGATGGGGGAGGCCGCACGTGCTGTAGACCTGACCATCCAGTACTGCTTGTCCTACCCCCGACACGCCCTGCAGACCTTGGAGATCCCTGTAGTCACACAGGTAATGACGGGCAGAGGCACAGACACGTGAACATCCTCACCTGAACACTGGCAGTCTCAAATACTTGAACATCCTCACCTGAACACGGGCAGTCTCAAATACTTGAACATCCTCACCTGAACACGGGCAGTTTCAGTCACGTGAACATCCTCACCTTAGCACTAGCAGTCTCAGACACACGTACACACGTGAACATGCTCACCTGAACACTGGCAGTCTCAGACAATTAGACACGTGAACAACCTCACCTGAACACGGGCAGTCTCAGACACTTAGTTACGTGAACAAACATCTCAGACAGTCACGTGAACATGCTCACCCAAACACGGACAATCTCAGACAGTGACGTGAACATGCTCACCCAAACACGGACAATCTCAGACAGTCACGTGAACATGCTCACCCAAACACGGACAATCTCAGACAGTGACGTGAACATGCTCACCCAAACACGGACAATCTCAGACAGTGACGTGAACATGCTCACCCAAACACGGACAATCTCAGACAGTCACGTGAACATGCTCACCCAAACACGGACAATCTCAGACACACGTAGACACTAGACGCATGAAGAGCCAAGTAGACACATGGAGACATGCGGCGTGTGTACAAACGGATTCGATATTAATTGACTTCTTTCGTCCATCGCCAACACACACACACACACACACACACACACACACACACACACACACACACACACACACACACACACACAATTTCTGTTGCAAGTGGATGATACAAGAGTCCACTAATGACTAAACGATTATATTGCTATAATATGAGCTCGCGTTTACTCCTATTTTCTGCTGCGTGTCGCAGGCGCGAGTCAGTGGCGACTATCGCGCCGGAAGTGACCAGTGGATGATTGGCGTGACCTCCATCTTCGCACTCGCTATGGGAATCGCGCCGTTTAAAGACACTTTCTGGACGGCGGAGTATCAGCCGGGCAATCGCTACAGTGAGGACAGTTTACTCATTGCTCACAATGGACTTCTTTTTGAAATGTTATCTTTGCTATATGCATACAGGTGTACAGACACGCAAAAAAATATTTGCCAGCCTTTGTCTCAAGGTTTAATCCTTAAAAACTAATTTTTGATATCTATATTTTAAATGTTATTAATACTGATAAATATATCTTGTATCTTTCATTGTTGAAGCAAAAAGTAGTCTGCACAGGTCAGTAAATTATCTGTCGTACTTTTGCAAAAAATTGTACCCTCAACTCACTTATATGTGAATTTTTTTCAACACACAAATGCGCTATCTATTGTTAGATCTTTCGGAGCCCCACGGGGAACTCCAGGCAGCAGTGGCCACCCTGAGTACCGGTCCGGTGGGACCAAGCGACATGATCGGATACACTCGGGTGGACACGCTTTTACAGTAAGTATGCGTAGATTAATTATTTTTAACAACGTTTGTGACAGCTGTGTGACAATGACAGAAGTTTGGGTATCGGATATTTGCTTACATGATACAGAAGCGCGTTCTGATAAGAAAAACCACCTTTTCCAACAAGGTGTTGTCGTGCTGACGGGAAAATCCTACAGCCAGATAAACCCGCCACAGCCATCGACAAGCAGATCTGGCAGGTGAGGCCATGCACAAGGTATTGTCTGCACTCTCGCTGACACACCAACACACACACACACACACACACAAACACACACAAACACACACACACACACATACCAGAGTCATTGGTATCAAATACACAAATTAACTTTTTCCTGCTGACAGGCGGCGTGGCCCGGAAGTGGACCTGTGGGTCAGGTGTGGACCACCTACTCCACCATCGGCACCTGGAACACCTTTGGCATCATCCTAGCGGCGGCCATGGAGGACAACTTTCAACTTTCACCTTCCGATGCAGGCTTCGACTTCGTGAGTTTGCTGGGGTCAGGGGTCAAATGCTAACGGAAGACCTGTACGACTGCGTGTCAACGCTTTACAAAGACATGTTTACACTGCACTATATTTGGCTAGTGAGACTGTTTTCACAAGTTGTTTGTCTCTGTTTGTTAACACTGTGACATGATGTTGTTGTGGGCTGAGACTGAGGACAAGTTCCGTTGTCAGAACAAAGTCTCCATGGCGCCTGCTGTTTCAGTTTCATCCACGGGTGGTGATGACCCGCAGTGCCACTCACGGTGCTCCTGTCTTGTCCACCTTCTCAAGTGATGTGCCTGTCAACATCAGCGCTCAGTGTGGACGACAAGACTTGTGTCTGTACTACACCAGCCCGCACTACAGTCTGCGCTCACTGCGGTCAGTCTTCTCCCCCCTCCGTCTGACAGTCGCCTTCTTGACTTCTATCAAGTGCTGACTGTCCTTTTGTCTCTTCACCTGCGGATTTACCTGTTTGACAGCTTGTTTACGCCTGCACGCACACACACACACACACACACACACACACACACACACACACACACACACACGTTGAGTGAGTTTTGTTTTCTTGAATCCGTAAGAAACTTCTTTTTTTTATACAAAAACTGTAATCAGCTTATTTTGTGTTTCCTACTCTTCTACATCTTCACCATTTGTATTACTTTCTGTGTGTGTGTGTGTGTGTGTGTGTGTGTGTGTGTGTGTGTGTGTGTGTGTGACCACCACCGCGCAGTGTATCAGTCACTCAGTCCTTTCAACACATACACGGAGCCTGACAAACACGTGTTCTTTCACACAAATTAAAAGAAAAGAATGATTTGCCTAACGAATCTCTGCTTTACTAAGTATGAATACAAGAAGAAAACAAGAAAAATACACAAATGAAAAGTCAGTTAAAAAAACGATTCCTACATCCATTTTACTTAAAAATAATAAAATCCCTAACCTTTGAGTCCTGCCTGTCTGAATATCTACAAGAATGCCTACTCACCTCATCCATCTATATACTCCTAAACGCCCTACTCAACAAATTCTTCTTACAATTCCTACTCTACTTGTCTTTCCCTCCTCAACCTCTCTCTTCCCCTACCTGACTACTAACTGCTGCTCGCGCTCTCCCTCACGTCATTTCCTTCACTTTTTTACATCACTCATACACGTCTTCCGTACAACTGACGTCATTCACGCTCTTTCGTTCTTCCACACTAGTCCTTATAAAATTTAAGCTTAATCAAACAATATCGCAAATAACAATGATACCTGACAGTGTGTGTGTAATTAATAAATAATATATATATATATATATATCAGCGGGGGAGTTATCTACTCTGAATATAAATAGCCTCATCTTTTTATCAAGTATTTCACCTGTAGATTTGCCTCCCCTTTCACAGGGGGCCTGTGGAGGTCGTCATCTACGGCGAAGAGGGCAAGTTCGTGCCCATGTCACGTGACCGCGTGTTGGACATCAACGTCCTGCCCGACAGCATACAGCTGGTGTTGGAGGGGGTCGTGGGCGAGGCCGTGACCTTTGGCTATTTTTGGAACAACGTCTACTGCAAAGTGGTCGTCGTCATCGGACAGGAGGGAAAAGCTGTGGCAAGGCTGACGTGGGATGGCTGTGCGGCTCATTAGAACTTTGATGTCTGTTTACTAACAAATTCAAATACAAAACATCTTTATTGATTGAACCCAAAGACGGGTTTGGTTGTAGATGTGTGTTGCCGCCGGAATAAAAGAGAGCAGTTATAGTGTGGTTGTGGTCGGGGAACTCTAGACCTACTACTTCTGTCTATACATCGAACTCCATCACAAGTGACTCGCTCAAGACAGCTGTGCATTCTCTCTACAAAACACACAACAGTTACCTGTGTACAGGCCGTGTATACAGCTGCCTGATCAAAGGACTGAGCACAAGACAAGGAGAGTAAGCACAGCCAGGTAAGCACAGCCAGGTATCAGCAAATGCTGTCTATGGACAAGCCTCGCTTGCGTATTCACCTGTATACATATACATATACATATATACATATATAACTGTGAACAAATACCAGACTGCAGAATGATCAAACGATGAAATGCAAATGCCTAAAATATACACTGTACTTATTAAAAAAAAAGTGTACTGTTCCCCCTAACTGGGGCTGCTGGTTCGGCGTAAAAGTCAAATAACCAGCCAACCCTCTCTGAGGAAATCAAGATGAGCGACACCCTAGTCAACTCCGTAAACTAATTCCAACGAAATTGTTTACACTGACCACAAAATGACTCAGTTGAAGGTGGAACAAACACCCATCATCAAATGTGACCCAAGACAATGTCTAGTCAATGAACCACCTGCAGTCCTCAGCACTAGTCACTCCACTCACCCACACTCTTCACACAATTCGACTGACAAACAAGAACCGGTCAAGACCTCAACCTCCAGTAAACAAAACCTTCCTTGTGTCTGTCGACTAAAGACAGGTTTGCTCCTAACAATATCAAACATAATATTGGTAGTCAAAGTGTTTTTGGTGGGTTTCCTCTTTGTCTGTATTTTTAAACCTGTCATGTAATTCTTGTCGGCTGGTGACACGTTTTTTGCTGTGTCTTGCTGGCCCCAGAATCTTCTCGATGGTCCACGGGGAGTAATGAGTCTCACTACACCATTTGCTCCTTCAGTCTTGTCTCCCTTCTCCAGCCAGTTTCCCCGGAAACATCAGTCAGTAGTGTAGGAGGGAACATTGTCTGTCTGTCTGTCTGTCTGTCGTCCTTTGGCTGCCTACTCGTCTGCGTGTCTGTCTACCTGCTCCACTGTCTGTCCATTCCTATACCAGACAGAAGTCTTTTTGCACATCTGTAATCATTTGCAGTGTTGGCTTGTTTTAACTGTAATCAGTTCTAAAGTTTGTTTCTTGTCATATTTTCTGGGGTTGGTTTCCTGTTTCTGTAATCGGCTTTAATTGTTTATATATATATATATATTGTGACAGTATCCCTGGTCTCTCAGCCAGAACGTGAATACTGGCCCCGGGGAACGGGCACGTGGGCACTAGTTACTCAACACTAGCCGCCCACGTCAACATTAACTGCAGGGGAAAACACGATAATCACACGTCGGTCATTCAATTACACAACTTGGCTCACGAGCCCCCACCCCTGCTCTTCCCAGAACACAATACTCAACGACGTGTGATTTTAACAATAACAATAAAAAAGATTTATTCGTTACAAAACCATTTCAAACAAAACGCAATCAAATGGACTCGTCTAGGGGGGGTCCCAATACTATCCGTGCTAGAGCGTACTTCTGATGTTACAGTGCTGTTGCCTCTCTTTACAAATACCATACACACTCGCAAGCGCACCAGCTTAGCTCTGTTACAGCTGGTTTGTTGTGAGTCCAATACTTCAGTTGACTGCCACGACACACTGACGATTTCCCTCGAAGTGATGTCTGATGGTCTGACGTCTTCCTCCCTCGAACTGCCACCCCGTCAGAGAGCGACGACTGCTTCTCCCGGCGACACAGATTCGAGCTTTGTACCACTCGAGGGTACACACGTGGCTCTTCGTGGTCATGTGTTCTAGACTAGACATGTTCTAGTGGTCATGTGTTCTATTCTGGACATGTTCTAGTGGTCATGTGTTCTAGACTAGACATGTTCTAGTGGTCATGTGTTTTAGACTGAACGTGTTCTAGATTAGGGTAGGAAAATGTGCTATTCTAGAGTGAACATGGACATGTTCCAGGCTATTCGCCTTCTAGACTGAACATGGTTTATATTTTTATAGAATGGTGTAGATGAAGTTTATTCTAGACTGTGCGTGGTCAGCTAAGAGAAGGCTGGTGATACAGCAGGTCAGGAAAGTGAGCTACAATTAATACAGTGTACATGCCAATTTCAAATTTAAAAATAGGAAATGCATTGAACGAATGTTGTAAAAGTAAAATTATAAAAATTTGACTGTATAACAAAGCTTTACGCCCTATGTTTACATGACAACCAGAACAAATGCCTGATGGCGTATCTGACCGTGCACCAAGTTATGGACATGAAACATTGAGAATAAAGTTTATGGAGCTGTTGAAGTGTTGAGATGGTTTCTCAGGACACGCTGACCCCTTCCTTATTTCTCCACTCTCCCCACCCACATTTTAATGAACTGCTCTCGTTTAGAACTCGTTAATAAATAATAAAATCTGCGCACCCAAGACCCTCCCCTACTCACTGTGCACTCACCCCTCTCTGTCAGTACAGGCGGGCGATCCAGGTCCCCCCATCACAAAAATTGCTCGACCCTGATGTTGACCAGCGTAGTGCGCATGTCAGAGCAGGATGATTGAAGACCCTGTCCATCCCCTGGAGCTACAGACACCTGAGAAGGTGCAACACCCAGTCACGTGGTGTGTGAGACGAGACACGAGGACAGTTCATGTCATCGTCTCTTACCAAGACCGTGTTGGATGAAATATTTAGTCAATATTTACAACAAATGTAGGAATCGTATTGTGCATCTACAGTGTACTAGACATCATCAAGAGCAAAAAGAAACTTTAAAATTACTGTAACTGTTATGAAAAGAAACTATTTAAAAGAAATAATATAGAAGAAAAATGTTGTGAAAAGAAATATGGGAGAACACAAGAAAGTGAAAATAAAAAGTAAAAAGATAAACAAAGGGCAGGCAAATACGATGCAATGAGTAAGAGATACTAAAGCTACAAAACAAGTATAAAAGATGCAGCAAAAATATTAAAATTAAACAATGTAATTTTCAAGAGGAGAAGGAAAGACGAACACACATGTCCCTCACAAAAGAAAAGTCAAACCTTTACAGTTGATGTGACAATCACTACAAGAAAACAAAATAACCGAGCAACAGAACAACAAGCGGCTACACAGCCAAGTAATCAACCAATCAGCTGACATAAAGATAATGAAGTAGACTATAACACTTTCTTCTACAACATAAATAAATCGGGGGAAGAAAGAGGAAAATTTTATCCAAACCCTATCACAGCCCTGAGGTTTGCTGGGAAAGTTGATAGGAAGGACTTGCTGAGTACATGCTGTGATCATAACCGACTCACACCGGTGATAAAACTCACCTGGTAGCTGGCAGCATCATGCCCTGGGTGGAACAGTCTGTAAAACTGTGCCTTGACATCTGTCAAATATTCACCTGTGATGTTACTTGTGTTACACAGATTACATTACTGCTTCTGTGCTTTCTCTCCTCCCAGTCTCCTTTGGTTGTTCTGTGTTCTTGGTGCTTATTGATGACAGCTTTGATGGCAGAATCATCTCGCGAGAGCTGATATCACAGCTGGAACACCGGCTCCTGTTGATGGGGATGACACAGCTGTGACACCAGCTCCTGTTGTATGGCAATGACACACCTGTGACACCAGCTCCTGTTGATTGGGATGACACAGTCGTGACACCAGCTCCTGTTGTATGGCAATGATACAGCTGTGACACCAGCTCCTGTTGATTGGGATGACACAGCCGTGACACCAACTCTTGTTGTACGTGGATGACAGCTGTGACTCCAGGCTCCTGTTGTATGGCAATGATACAGCTGTGACACCAGCTCCTGTTGTATGGCAATGACACACCTGTGACACCAGCTCCTGTTGATTGGGATGACACAGTCGTGACACCAACTCTTGTTGTACGTTGATGACAGCTGTGACTCCAGGCTCCTGTTGTATGGCAATGACACACCTGTGACACCAGACTGTTGTTACGTGGTGGATACACAATTTGGACACAGCTGCTGTTTTCAGAAAGAAGGAAGGAAGGAAGAAAGGAAGGAAGAAAGATTAATGCTAGTGTCTGAATTCTGGTGACGGTGCTCATTTGTGCTCAGAAGGTGTGTCGGCTCCTGCAGGTGAGTAGATGACACGGTACACAAGCAGACGGTATGGTATTGTAGCAACAAGTGTTGTCACAGCCTTGATAGTTTCGTGTTTCAGAATAAGAGTAAATACTTCTGATCTCGGTCTACACTCAGTCAAAAACATTGTGCGTACCTGTCTATGTGTTTATATTAACAGACAAGCAGACACACAGAAGCACAGAAACTCACGCATGCACACTCACTGTCTCGTGTTGGGGTTCACCTAACTTCACTTCTGTGTCAACGTCTGTACACACCCAGAACTCACTTTGTGTGTGTCAGCCTCCATATGTGTACTTGTCACCTAGTCAAGCAGGTGGTAAGTGTCTGTATGTCTTTATATTACCCTCTCTGGTATGTCTACATGGCTGTGTCCATGATGTGTACATGTCATGTCTAGTCTGTTGTCTACACGTGTTATCTATGTGCTACACAGCTATAGGTCCATGATGTGTACATGTCATGTCTATTCTGATGTCTACACGTGTTGCCTATGTGCTACACGGCTGTGTGTTGATGATGTGTACATGTCATGTCTATACTGTTGTCTACACGTGTTGTCTATCTACTACACAGCTATGGGTCTATGATGTGTACATGTCATGTCTGTACTGTTGTCTGCGCGTGTTGTCTCTGTGTTACACGGCTGTGTGTCCATGATGTGTACATGTCATGTCTATACTGGTGTCTACACGTGTTGTCTACGTGCTACACGGCTGTGTCGATGATGTGTACATGTCATGTCTATTCTGATGTCTACACGTGTTGTCTATCTGGTACACGGCTGTGTGTCCATGATGTGTACATGTCATATCGATTCTGTTGTCTCTACGTGATGTCTATGTGCTACACGGCTGTGTCCATGATGTGTACATGTCATGTCTGTACTGTTGTCTACGCGTGTTGTCTATCGCATTTTCAATGCTGACGTCACCGTGACGTCTGTAGGTTGCAGGTTGAGGTCACAGGTGCCATGGGCGCGCGGCTGTTGGTGGGCGTGCCTCTGCTTCTGCGGCTGTTGTTGCGGGTTCAGGAGGTGCTGGCTATCCCAGAATCCCTTGTTGTGGAGGTGTCTGGGGGAAGAATTCAAGGAGCTTTGCACGAGGGTGCTGTTCGCTTCCTCAGTATCCCTTACAGCAGAGCACAAAGGTAAGAACTGTGCAGAGCTGCTGGGGTAGACAGGAGGTAGCAGCCCGGGTACTTTGTTACGCACCAAGCAAAGGTCACAGAGTCACGCGCCATACGTCTGACGAGGGTCTCTCTATGTGCCATGTTTGATGGCTGGACATTTTCTTACTAAGACGGCGGCTAGCAAGATCTGAGCTAACGATGAGCCTATAGCACATTATTTTCAGTGTATGAGTGAAATATAATGTTTAATGTTCAAAGCGAAATTAGTCAACGTTAAGAGTTTGTTTACCGATAAAGGACAACATAACAGGAGGGAAATAGCTTTGAGATGTTTATTAATGGAAAGATTCAAGTGAAAAGATTGAAAAAGGGGAAATGTTGTCATGATATTTGCCTTTAAAGCCAATAAACAACAAAATTGTAGTTTCACGACGTAGGAAGAGATAGCATGCGAACTACAAACATAAATCTGTTTTCGTTTCTTATCCTTCCTGCCCAGGGACGTTAAAGACGGTGGAGGGTGAGAAATGGGCTCTTCTCTGTACTACGTTCTTGACACACTGAACCACTTTCACTCCCCCCATAGCCTGTATGTTATGGGCCTCAACATTTTGGTTTAGAAATAAACTGTAAGAAGAGCACAGGGTTAAAGTAAGGCGAAGGTTTGACAAGGAGATTTCGCAGGGAATAATAATCATGACCAGAGTGAGCTGTTGACGTCACCAGTTAACGTTCAGATTTCAGGTTCCGGCGACAGTAGAGCCGCACTGGACTGGTATTCTCAACGCCTCAGCTCCAGCGCCCCAGTGTCCACAGAGCTGCCCCCCTGTTATTCAGGATCTTCACTGCCAGCATGCTAGTCAGGTAACAACACTGGGCTACAGACTGGAACATTCTCTACTCATGTAACAGCAGGGGGTTACACTGTACAGACTGGAACACACTCTAGTCACGTAACATGAGTTTACAGACTGGAACACACTCTAGTCACGTAACATGAGTTTACAGACTGGAACACACTCTAGTCACGTAACGTGAGCTTACAGACTGGAACATACTCTAGTCACGTAACATGAGTTTACAGACTGCAACACACTCTAGTCACGTAACATGCATGGGGTTACACTGTACAGACTGGAACACACCCACAGGCCAGCCAGGTAACAACACAGGGGTTACAGACTAGATTCACTAGAACACACTCTAGTCAGGCAACACCATGGGGTTACAGACTGAAACACGAGCGAGCTAGCAAACTAAATGAAACGCATGAATCAATCATTATTGACTAATCGATGGTCCATCTGCTTGCTTGTCTGCCAATGAAGCTGGTGTTTAAATGATGTCGGATGTTTCATACCGGATGCCCCAAGTGTACAAACGTTGTTGCCATGGAGAACGAAACAAGTAGAATTCGTTAGCTCGGCAGCTAATCCAATCCAAGGCCACTAATGTGGCTCCATGTTAACACGTGCAATGCTGCAAACACCTAGGAGTACAGAATGCGCTATGTTGACTGCCATTATTTACCACTCACTGACACGTCACATGACGGCATGTCGGCACACGTCACGTGACTGCATGTCCGACGTGTCTCAACTACTAACCATCTTGCCTGTCTCTCTCTCTCTACAAGCAGACGCACGAGATGTGCCTGTACCTCAACATCTACCGACCAGCCTACAATCTGCCGGCGGGACACAAGTTTCCCGTCATGCTCTTCATCCATGGCGGAGATTTTGAATCCGGAAGTGGCGCAGCTCCGTTGTATGACGGGTCCTTCCTGGCCAGAACTGGGGGAGTACTCGTGGTGACTATTAACTACAGGCTAGGTAAGGAGGATAAACAACAGACATCTGACATTGTCTTACTGCAGTATTTGGGGCTGGGAATGTACACAGACCCCTACCCGCACAAACAAAGACCCCTACCCTCACAAAGACCCCTACCCGCACAAACAAAGACCCCTACCCGCACAAACAAAGACCCTTACCCTCACAAAGACCCCTACCCGCACAAACAAAGACCCATACCCTCACAAAGACCCCTACCCTCACAAACAAGATCGCTACCCGCCCAGACACACAAAAGTATGTGCGCGTGCAAACATTCTCTCTAGCATTCTTCTTTCTCATTTTCTGCTGCATGTCGACATATTTCCTCACATTTTAATTTCTCTTCTCGTCTCTTAATGTTTTTCTATTAACATTTTTCCCATAACATTTCGTGCAGGAGCATTCGGGTTCTTGCCAATTTTTAACGACTACGATGACGTCATTGGCAATTTTGGCCTCCGCGACCAGCAGGTAGCCTTGCGGTGGGTCCACAACAACATCGCCTCCTTTGACGGGAATCAGGATAAGGTGGAGTCACTTCCCGGCAGTTTTCATAAACTGTTTATAGAAGTGCGCGCGCGCACGCACGCACGCACGCAAGCACACACACACACACACACATACATTGGTGTAGTTGTCATTGTGCTACATTCTGATATTTGTCTAAACATGTCTTTCATTTAACATTGCAAAAATAAATAAATAAATAAATGCATAAATGAATGACAAAATTAATAAATGGAAGACTGAAGGCCATGAAAGCCGTGGCGGTTGGTAAAGCAAAGGAAGAACCGGAAGTAAGAGCTAAAAAGAAATAAGGTGCTCTCCCCCTTCTTTTTTTTTTCTCTTCATAGTTGTTCGCATCCTAAATAAGTTGGTGCTGTTGTGGCTCTGTAGGTGACGTTGTTGGGTGTGGATGCTGGCTGTCAGTCTGTGGGTCTCCATCTGGCGTCGCACGTCTCCAACGCCCTCTTTCACGCCGCCATCTTGCACAGCTGCCCCTTCACGCAGCCCTTCCGCGACAAGAACGAGTCCCGGCGCCTGGTGCAAGAGTTTGCCTCGGCACTGGGATGTCCAGCCAACGACGTCAGCTGCTACCGTCAGAAGTCCGTCGACGACATTCTTCAGGCTCAGGCAGCAGTGGATGACGTCATCAGTAGGCAGTCGCCGTCGCTGTGGATGTTCCAGGTGTGGGGCCCGGTGATCGACCAGAGCTTGGTGCACGAGCCCAGCCTCCTAGAGGAACTACTCTATGTAAGTGCTCGCGGCGGGCAGGGGGTCAAACCCGCGCTGCTCGGGGTCGTTCAAGAAGAGGGCGCCACTGCTGTGTACAGACGCTACCCGCTGCCTGTCTCCAGCGAATATTTTCATCGTCTTCTTGAGGTCACCGTGCGTGAAAACTGGAAAGAGTTGGTCGAGGGGGTGGCGCCCCCCTACCGAGCAAAGCTGTCCAGCGACGCCCGCCAGGAAATGGTTCGCTTTTTCGACGACTTCATCTTTGTGTGCCCTGCGCGCAGTCTTGTGGAAAATCTCACTACTGGACAAGCCATGCTGGGCAACGTTTGGATGTACAGGTTTGAGCCTCAGGTCACGTGGTCTCCCGGCGGTTCGTCCTGGCCTCCTGGCGGAGAGACCTACTGCCAAAATGTCACATGTCATGGCCTTGACCTTTTGTATCTGTTCAACCCCCCGGCCGTTCCGGCGACCCTACGCGGGAGCATTGAGGAACTGTCCAAGACCATGGCCTTGTACTGGACCAGCTTTGCCAGGTATGGAGATCCCAACAGAACGCCACCTGCCGGACCTGCTAGTGTCACCTCCTCTCTGACGAGGTCCAGCCGGGTATCTGGGCGACAAGGACCTCAGCAGCAACAGTTCTTATTTTCTCGACAAAGAACTGGAACGATCTTTCCATCTCTTATCCATTCGAGGGAGGCATCACAGTCTTTCCTGACACCTGCTGCTTCATTTTCTTCCTCGTCATTGACGACTCAACACGTGCAGCCAGGTCAGTCGGGCCCACACAGGAGTATCTTTGGTTCCTTGGCATCACCCAATACATTTGGTTCTTTGCCGTTGTTGAACTCATTCGACTCTTTCAGACGACAGATTCTCTCTGCCTCCTTAGCACTGCAGCTCCAGCAAAAGACAAGTGCCGCAACCACAACCTCATCGACACCGACACCGCCAGCAGCCACCTACAACAACGTCTACTGGCCGAGCTACACGCAGAAGGAAACCTCAGGGGGTCAGGCGGTCAAGGCCACCTTGGTGCTGACGCAACCAAAGGTCGTTCTGGAACATTCCATGTACGATACCAGGTGCCAGCTCTGGGACAAACGTGGCTACAAATAAGTTCATTTCGCTACAGACTTGACCGCAAGTATAAACACATTTTAAAAGGAATAAAGAACGAATCTGTAAACGATGATGATGAGGATGACTATAATGAAGATGTGGAAGAAAATAAAATTCTGATCCACCTGGTGATGACTTTGCTGAGTGAGGCGCATGGTGTGGTTAACAAACATGTGTCAGAATCTTCAACCACCCAACCACATGAGAAAAACACACAAACAATCAGACAGGGGAAGAAATAATAACTTTGTTTTCTGACATTCTGGTGTGTGTGTGTGTGTGTGTGTGTGTGTGTGTGTGTGTGTGTGTGTGTGTGTGTGTGTGTGTGTGTGTGTGTGTGTGTGTGTGTGTGTGTTACGAAAAGCAATCACGGATAATGTTGACAAAAATTCAAGATCGTGTGCACTCTTCTTGAATGAGTTTATAACTATTATTCCTGTCCTGGTGCACGACAATAAATGCACGTGCACACAAGACAACATCTCACACAAATGTCCAAAGATAGATGCGGCGCGTGTGTCAATGTACTCGGCGTATTCTGACCTTTCGTCTCCACCCGCCCACTCCCCTACCTCCCACCCTAAACTAGTCCTGCAGCGGTACCCAGTTCTGCAATCGCGGAGACGCCGTGGAAGCCAGTAAACAAAAAAAAAAAAAAAAAAAAAAAGGATTGACAGACAGCCGAGGGCTGAAAGAAGCCGGTGCGATGCCAACACACTCTATCTTTGTATGGGTGTGAGACCCGTGCCATGGCATAAGCAGCGAGGTTGGTATGGGAGGGTGGTTGTAGAGGGAATATTTCCAGCAGTCAGGAGAAGATGAAGGATACACAGTGAATGATGCAAGTGAAGGAAGTAGAAGACAAATGTGGGTTTTTTTTAAAATTCTGATATATTTCGCTTTTTTTCTCTCCTCAAGTACACCAGTACCGTGCATTAACATGTATACGCCCTCCCTCTTTCTCTTGTAACATCTTCCTCTCTCAGCACGAGCGCAGAATGGGGAGGGGGAAGTGAGAGAGTTGTCTCACCCTCCTATCGTGCTTGCCTGCACGTGCATTCGAGTGGCGTTTTCCAAGCAAGGCGAGCGCACTGTCTCTCATTCTTGTTGTCATCGCGCTGCCTTCTGTTTTCTTACCACAACCTCGCTATTCCCGAGCTGACACCGGGGGAACGCCCCTCCATGGCTATGCTATTTATATTTATCGGCCTACCTTGGCTGTTTATATTCCATTGGCAAGTGGCTGGAGGTAAGCAGCAAGTAAACAGGTAAACAAATCAGTCAAGAAAAACATGTAATCCTGGAGTTTCAAGAGATGCAATGTGATAAATTTGCAATATTGCAGCCTGCAGCATTTGCCGGGAGGACAGGTGTGTGACCGTTAGTCCAGCATTCCTCTCATGGAATTCTCGCCAGTGCACAGACCGCACGGAGGGGTACGGGTGGTGTAGGGGCTGCGCACACGCACGCGCTCTGCTACAGCAGCAGACACGACCAGTGGCATCACAACACGCGCCTCCCAGCAGACAGGTGTAAACAGTTCTTCAAGCTTCTCCCTCCCGGCGGGCCGTAGCAGGTGTCAGTGTCGAGCGTCTCTGTTACTTTTCGTCACCTGACCGATAAGTGCCGGTGGTGGACAAACACCGGAGCCTGTGCCTTGAGCCAACTTCTATAAAACGGACGTTGGAAACGCACGCGCAGACCTGGGAGGTTCTGCAAGTAGGGGGTGGGGGAGTATTATCAAAGTTGTTACTGTCTCAGGTAAGACTGGGATTACTTACAGAAGGTGAGCACCTGTCCCAGTGTCGTCCTAACAGCACCTGACGGCCTTGGAGGTGCTGGTGCAGCCGTGAGTTTCCCAAATTAGGGTTGATCCTAAGGAGCGACTACAGCGACTACAAGGAGGTCATCAGTAGGCGGGTCACGATGGCGGCGATGGTGGAACTGCGGAGGAATCCTGGCCAACCCTGGGGCTTTCGTCTGCAAGGAGGACTGGACTTCGGGCAACAGCTGACCGTCAAGAAGGTGAGACTGTGCTTGCTGTCTGCGTGTCCTGTCTGCCTGTCCTGTCTGTCCTGCAATGTGACAGCGAGGAAGATGATTTCACCTCTTGTCTGTTGCCTGTTTATAATTTTTCCGGCTTTCTGTCATCCTCGTTTTAGCTTTTGTACACGCGAACTTGAATGCACTCACTGACCGATGCCCTTGTATTCATTGGAATTCCTCACCAGCCTCTGCTCCCTCCCTCAATCTTCCCCCTTCTCCCGCCTACACAAACTTTGGTTCTTCTTTCACAGACCAGTTCATTCTTGTGTGTGTCTATGAGAGAGTCTAGTATATGATTCTTGTGTGTGTCTACGAGAGAGTCTAGTATATCATTCTTGTGTGTGTCTACCAGAGAGTCTAGTATATCATTCTTGTGTCTACGAGAGAGTCTAATATATCAAGACACTAGTGTAATGCTGTAATGTTGTAATGCTGTAACACTCGAGGCACCACAAGGACCACAAAGTCGTGTAACGGCCGCTTCAACACCCTCGCCTTGTCTTGTGTCGTGCACGTGCCAGTGCGTGCAACTCGCGCGGACAAGGCGTGATACCGGAGTCACGACTTTACTACCTTTATGTCAGCAGACTTCTTCTCGGGACAAATGCAGCGAAATGTAAGCTACACAAGAGACAAAGTGTTTCTCGATTCCTTTTCTGGCCAAGTCATGGACACCGGCCACTTCCTGCCATTGTGCGCATGTCCTGTCCCCCGTCTGTCCCCCGTCATGTCGCCATGTCGCTCTGCACACCAACAGCGCTGAAGCTGGAGGCAGGCAAACAAACCAACATCTCTAAGAATCCCTTGCCTGCCGCCTGGGGAAAACGAATGCCGGTTGTAGCTCCTGAAAAGTTGCCAAACAGAACGAGGAACACAGGCACTGGAAAGACAGCCAACCTTGCTACAGACCGGAATACTCAGGGTTCTGGCAGAAACTTCTCGAAATCTTCTCTTTTCTTCTTTTCCCACAGCCCCTTTCTTGGCTTGTCTGAAACTGATGACTGTAATCTGTTGTAAAGTGCTGGCTGGTGAGTCATTTGTTTACACAGAATCTCAGAGAGTTCTATACAAACAGATCTTTGGAATCCTAACCTCACTTGCTGCAGCACAGAACAGAAGGCACATCTGTTGAGTAAAGGGAAGTAAACTGCCTTCAGTAGTGCAACACCTGGGAGATGTATTGTCAGTCTTCCATCAGCTTTACACTTTGATCTGATGTTGAAGATACAGTATGCTGTATCTGTTTTCCCTCGTCAGGTCTTGAGGAGGTCTACTTGTTCATCTCATCAGTTGATGGTGGAGTCTGGAGGTGGACTGGAATCAAGCACACAGTCGAGCACACACCTTGCGCTTAGTCCCTGCTGACTACAAAAATTCTGTACATCAGTCTTGTGACTACAGAGCTTCCGTACATCAGTCTTGTTGTGACTACAGAGCTTCTGTACATCAGTATTGTGACTACAGAGCTTCTGTACATCAGTCTTGTTGTTAGTGTTGAGCTTCTACATATCAATCTTGCTGTGCTGGAACATCTTCCTGTAAGTGTCAGGTGCAGCTTTAACTGCAGGGCTACCTTACAGCACAATCCTGCTTTTCAACGGTTGTCACGATTTCTAAAACAGCAGCACTTTGTACATAAAACACACTTAGTAGAGAAGAAATAAAGAGATCTCACGCTGTGTGAAGGAATATATATAAAGTTGATAAAATTCCCCATTCGACAAACTTTACTCGAATTAAAGCAGCCAAAACTACCCGCCATGTCTTCCTAACAAATGCCGTTTCAGTAACACAAGCAGTCAGATACTTTTAACTGCTAAGCATTCAAAGAGCTCTGAAAACAATCAACTGCCTGCAGATTTCCCCTCAGTGGATTCCCTCACTCTGTGGAGAAGCTGGCAACTAGAAGCAGACAGGCTAGTAAAACAGGGGAGGGAAGAATTACTAGGAAAAGATGGATTTGTGTGCCTGAGATGAAGGTAGTAATAGCAACAATCTACAAACCACCGCAACCACATGGCAGATATCACGAGCTCTACAGACAACATTTTCACTCACTCACTGTGTTCTGCTGATTGAGCTGAGGGTTAGTCTAAGCACACGAATTATCTCCTCCATGCACACTGCAAGCCGATTCAGTCCCCTTAGTCTCCACAAAGCAGACGATCGCTAATATGTGAGCTTGTTTTGACATTCGTGTGTGTGTGTGTGTGTGTGTGTGTGTGTGTGTCTGTGTGTGTGTGTGTGTATAAAGCATAGCGACATCGGTCAGCATGAGTCTCTCCGTGCTGATGACTTCCCAAACAGTTGTGATCGACTTCCGAAGGCTGTTAACTGCCCTGTGTTGCTGTGGCGGGGCTGTATATGGCAAACATAAGCTAGGTGTGGACTTGCTGACTACCTGCCTCCCTGCCTCCCTGCCTTATCACCAGACCCTCCGGACCCGACCAGATGATCTGGTGAACGCCCCGCAGTGATAGAGGCTGCTGCAAACAAACACGATAACCTTTCTACTCCGGTCCTCCTCGCTCACACTGGCATGCAAGGCAGGAACCAAAACACACCAAGACCACCTATAATACAATCGTAAACACACACACACACACACACACACACACACACACACACACACACACACACACACACACACACACACACACACACACACACACACGAATGTCGTCATTTGCTGTTGATAATCGTGGGTGCTTCAGTCGTAAATATAGGCACACCCTGATTCCTAGACATAATTACTATATTTATTATTATAACACCACAGACCACCACTACAACATACTGTTATAATATATATAATAAAATGCTATAACAACATAGACCTTTACATACCAATCACCCATCATTGTGCAGTCAGCTTCAATGCACAAAGATTATTGTCTGTTCACACACCTCTCTGCTAGTTTTACTAAATCTTAATTTAAAAAATGATATTTTGATGAATTATCACAATGACACCAGTGAGTTATCCTCCTAATTATGTAATTATTGCCGTGCGATTCCTCGTCACGAGCCGCTTTTGAGCAGCTGTCATCGTGGAGAGAGTAGAAGGTGAGAGGTAACTTTACACATCGTATGTTGACAGACGACCAAATGTTTTACAGCTGATGTCACGGATAGTCGTGATGAGGATACCTGGGTGGAGGCCCCTTTCATACGGTTTTGTGACACCTGACACTGGTTTAGACTTTCAAAGATGAAAAACTATAAATAATAATGAAAAATATATTATCAATAATATTTGTCTCGTCTTGTCTTCAGGTTCAGCCAGGCACACCAAGCGCCGGCGCCTTGTCTCCAGGAGACACAATTGTTGGTATCGGCAACACCAACGCCAAGTCCCTGACACACATGCAGGCGCATCAGCTGATCAAAAGCGCCGGCAACGTCTTGCAGCTGACGCTCCTCAGGTGGGCCGCCTCCCTCCCCTCCGTGTCTCTAGTCATCTTACTGCTGCTGTCATAGCTAATGGTTACACGAGTACGAGGGCTCTAGCTCCACAATTATGAGATCCCTAGCTCCACAATTATGAGATCCCTAGCTCCAGTTATGAGGTCCCTGGCTCCACAATTATGAGATCGCTAGCTCCACAGTCATGAGATCCCTAGCTCCACAATTATGAGATCGCTAGCTCCACAGTCATGAGACCCCTAGCTCTACAATTATGAGATTCCTAGCTCCATAACTGAGACCCTTAATTAGCTCCACAATTATGAGATCCCTAGCTCCACAGTCATGAGACCCTTAGCTCCACAATTATGAGATCCTTAGCTCCACAATTATGATATTCCTACCTCCATAACTGAGACCCTTAACTCCACAATTATGAGATCCTTAGCTCCACAATTATGAGATCCCTAGCTCCACAGTCATGAGACCCTTAGCTCAACAATTATGAGATCCCTAGCTCCATAATTTAGACCCTTAACTCCACAATCAGGAGACCCCTAACTCCACAATTATGAGATTCCTAGCTCCATAACTGAGACCCTTAGCTCCACAATTATGAGACGAGATCCCTTGCTCCCCAGTTATCAGGTCGGTAACTCCAGAATTATGAGATCCCTAGTTCCACAGTCATGAGACCCTTAGCTCCACAATTATGAGATCCCTAGCTCCATAATTGATACCCTTAGCTCCACAATCAGGAGACCCCTAACTCCACAATTATGAGATTCCTAGTTCCATAACTGAGACCCTTAGCTCCACAATTATGATATCCCTAGCTCCATAGCTGAGACCCTTAGCTCCACAATTATGAGACTTGAGATCCCTTGCTCCCCAGTTATCAGGTCGGTCACTCCAGAATTATGAGATCACTAGCTCCACGATGATTAATATTTGCTGGTTTCTTTTCCAGAGGCCAGTCTACGGACTTCTCTGCCATCAAACCCAAAGGGCCAGTGAAGTTTTCCCCCTGGAGGCAAAATTAGATTGACCTCGGAGTTAGTGTCAGCATTTCCCATGCTTCTGGCCGTCGACAGATACTGAGGAGAAATGTTACCCAGGAAACATCCATCCAGCTTTTTTTTCCAGCTGCAGGCGAAGGACATCAGACGATCACAGGAGCCGCAGCCATGTTTGGGGTCAAAAGTCACACGCAATGACTGATATTCTGGTGGTGGATGTTTGAGTGACTGAGGATTATTTCCTACCTGTCCTTCAACGTAAGAATGTTTGTCGAGTTAAGCAGCGAGCTTTGGAAAGTGAGAGTCAATATCATATTATGCAAGAATATATTTTGACAAATGCATTTAAATTTCGAGCATAAATGGATTATTCATACTGCCACCTCTTGAATAGACTCTGTACATACGTAATATTAAAAATTAAGATCAAAGAAAAGTGTAAAAACCGGAAAACGGTAGGACAGTCAACACTTACTGGTCTTACAAACCTCTCCTGTGATTCAGCTATACATCTTTTAAGCTTATTTCCCACAAAGCTTTGAAGTTTAAAACAGTTCCTAGTGTTAAGTAATTAGGTTAAGTAATATTAAAGAGTTTATATATATATATATAATTTTACCTGCTCTGGCTAGAAAAGGAAATAAAGAGACACGAGGAACAGCAGAGAGTTTTGCCATTATCCGGGTGCCTCATCTAATAGGTTGGGTATTTCACAAGCTATGCAAAATGTCACGAAGCTTTCTTTTGTGACATAACAGTTGATCACAATGTTCTCACAAGTCCTGTGGTGATGGCACACCATGTGTGTCTGGCACTCACAACAGTTTGCCTTAGCTATCGGAGTGTTGCGCATTGCAATAGATTTTTGTTGTACTGGACGTTGGTGTAGTTGTCTGTCGTAGTATACCTGTGTGCACTTTCCTCCTTGAGGGCCGGGGTATTATTTTTGTAAAACTGTATGCTTTTCATTTTCGGGGCTGTGTCCTGCTACCCTTGTAAAGCCTCGTTCAAGAAATGTACAAGTTGATGCCGAACTTAAAAAAAAAAAAAGGAGTGAGTAGTGTGCATGGTCAAGGATACTTTAGTCGACTGCCACATTTAATGATGTAAGTTCTCATCTTTGCTCCTTGCACCACCACATGATTGTGATGAGCTGTCACTCACCTCAGTTCTGGTCTCAGCGACAACCCAGAGCCACGCTTGTACGTTTGTACACTTGTATGCGTGTGATGGATGTTTAGGTTCGAGTCCAAAGTGTGGCTGCATGCACACTTTCACCTTCGCTCTCTCACCTTTGGCAGGAAACTGACCCTAGAGGCGTCTGCCCATGTAGACTGTACCAACACAGTGAAGGTTGGCTGTCCTGGGTTCAGTTCTCGTCTCAGGCACGCTGTTCTTTCTCTGCATGTGGCATCTGTTTACAGGGCTGGCTGCCTTGCCATGATATAGCCTTAGCTGCTGGCTCGGCGCAAAACACCAATACCCCACCCACCTACCGCGTGTAGACTGCACGAGCCACAATCTGGCTACTTACACAAACACTTTGCACTAAATGTTATGTTTTAGATTTAAGTGTACTTTCTCAGTTCTCAAGAGTAATGAACAGCAGTCTTATGTGTTCAGCAGCATACTTCAAGATTGAGCAATAAATTACAAAAACAAACTGCAACTGGCTTTGTTTATTTGTAACCCCTTGTGTGTCACCATTTATCATCATAGCATGAGTGCAGACAGGCTCAGCAGCCAAGTGAACAAGTGAGCTCACTTATAGTAAACAATGCAGTGCGCTTGACTGTGGACCAGAAGCTCGCTGCTTTGATGTTTACTTAAGACTAGTAGCTAACTAACTGCCCTTCTCCATCAGCTCTTCAGCAGAAATGAGTACTTGGACTGGAAAATGTCAGGATTTTTGTCAGGATGGTAGGTGGTCAAAAATAAAGTAGGTTCTGTCAGCCACCTGCTGCTTCCTACACACACTAAGCCACTTACACTCCATGTCAATTAGTCTTACTCTCTGCCCAGTCTTATAACACGACTACACTGCCTACAGGTTCATAAGTCAGTTCATTACACTCAGCTCACTGAACTGAGGGCAGAGTTTTAGAAAATGTTTAATGGGGGTGCTCAGAGATGGTATTGTGGCTTATGGGGAAGAAAACGGACAATTCATCAGGGCATAAATAAGAGAGAGGATGCAATTAAAAACTTACCACTGCAATATTTTCAAAAATAAATTTGAAATGTATCTATATGTGTGTATACACAAATACTGACATTTTAAGACAAATTTAAAGTTGGCCTCAAATAAAACATAAAAAAGCTCCATCAAAAGTTCTGATAGTTTCTATCAAGACAGAAGCAGTCTTTTAATATGTCTTTTTATTTCGAGAATATTTTAAGTTATAAAGATTTTGTAGAACTGCAACACAACAGTTTACATAAGAAGAGAAACCAACCAGATCACAGATCTGAAAAAAAGTGACCACTGGAATTACAAAATCGCTTGGACTGAAACAGCAAGCATGTACTATACAAACGAATTATATATTTTATGCAAAAGTCATAAAATTGACTCATCAACTACACATATTTGTACAGACAAAAATAATGTCCCATCTAATATATTATTAGCAGAATCTAATGGTAGGCTTAACTCACTGGAAACAAACTGTTTAATGCACAATTCTGACCGCTGTTGCCTGCAGTGACTGAAGGTTTCATGACGACTCTAGTTGTGATCCAGGCACGGTGTGTTAAAATATGTTAAAAATAATTTATTTTATTATACTTCACATCATTTCTTACTTGAAAAGGTCTGTGACCACACTTGCAGTTGAGAAAAGAGATGTCACTGTTCATCAATTATAGGAAACATACAAGCTTTTTCCTTGGCAACAAGAATTATATCACAATATTTGGATTCAAGCTCCTAAACCTGTCTACCAAAAAGACGTTTCATGGACTTATAAAACTTATACACAGCACATTCCAGTTTTCCACAGATACTATACTACCAGCAATAGGCCACAAAGACATGTATAGTCCAATAACTATAGCAAAAATTCTCAGAGCACAACCTGTCACAATTCACACAACAAAAATTCCTACCACCATGTAGTCTGTTATCACAGACAAAAATAAAATGAATGAAAGCCTATGGGGTATTAAAGGGAGATAATAAAGCCAAGACCTGCATATCACAGGTTTTACATCAGATATCTCCATGCACGATAAATATAGACATCATGCATGTTATGATGCTCGTTCCTGTGTGTGAGAAGAAGGGAGAGGAGTGAGAAACGAAGCAAACCAAGAGGTATAATCATTCTAGCAAATATTCCAAGTTCAGGAGCGTGCTTGATGTGCTTTAGCTTCTGGAGCATGAGAATCAGAGGTTAGATTCCAGCTCTTTTCCTTTAAAATAAAATTTCTGCCAATATGAGGATAATATTCTTACTTCTCGCCCTGAATGGAATGGGCAAGGGGAAAAAATTGTAAGAAAGGTGACTCTTTCTTCAAACCCCCCCCCCCCAAAAAAAAAAACTGTCTTTTTTTAAATGACAAGGCTACATCCATATGTAGTGGGGCATGAGAGGTTAAGTGTGTTCAGTCCATAGTGTGAAGTGTCAACATTTTGGTATGCAGATCTGGGATGTGTTGTGTGACCCTGATAACAACCATGATATCATCTAATGGTGCCACAATACAACAATAGTCCAATACCTTTGTACATGAAGCACAAGGCATTCAAACACTAGCATCTATCCAAAGAAGTACATGAAAAATAATTATTTATTACAGCGTGCATGAACTATGCATAGTTTAAAATAATTATTGAAAACAAAGTGCGCAGACAATGCATATGGTGTATCAATTCAATGTTTTAGTAAAAAAAGGTCAACCTGCATTGCATAAACTCAAAGCCTTAATAAATAAAAACAATTTAAATAAGCACGATTGAACTGTCTGTCTACTTAGAATGCATAGTGCACTATTTTTTTTTAAATATTTGATCTGTGGCACTTATAACAACTGTTCAGTATCAACAAAACCATTGTTTAAAATCCGGGCAATACACAGGAAAAAGGTAGGCAATAAGTCGTATTCTTGGTTGCGAAAGCTCACTCCTGATGTATTAAAACGTTAGTTTCAACAGGGTCTGAGTGATTGCTGCTTAGCAGCAGCTGAACTTGCAATGATTTTGAAATAAACCTATGCACTGCTCTTGCAATGTACATTCAAAAGTTGGTGTAAGTTCTTTGCAGAGTTACATACCGTGAAATGTAATTCATATAATGATTTGATCGAGTTAAGCCACGGATATCGGCCAGCGCTTTACTGACAGTGGCAAACCAAGTTTTTTGGCAATATTCATGTAAAAATAAAAAAGAGTTCATTAAAATATGAAACTTCAGAAATATAAATGTTAAGGAATAGAAGGACCTTTTAATAAGCTTCTTATTTACATTAAAGCATTTTTTAAAAAGGCCAAAGTTTGATATTTTTGTTTTTTTACAGGGGCCACTAGCAATTGCAGCAGTGAGGATAGCTCAGGACTCCCCCAACTTTTTTGCTGTCTACCAACTCCAGCAGACGCAGGTATCTCAAAAACATTTTAAATGGTTTACATTGATAAAATGTATTTGCAGTTTTTTGAAATCCTGGTCCTTTTTTTTCTTTGCTTTAAAAA
Source organism: Marisa cornuarietis (assembly GCA_004794655.1). Taxonomy (NCBI): domain Eukaryota; kingdom Metazoa; phylum Mollusca; class Gastropoda; order Architaenioglossa; family Ampullariidae; genus Marisa; species Marisa cornuarietis. The sequence goes on along the minus strand of SMMW01000057.1, from coordinate 23,380 downwards.
AAGTGTCTGGATTCAATCAACACAAATATTTTCTATTACCTGACAGCAACACATCACAACACAGTAAGGTTTATTTTAAAAAACAGTTCCTTAGCACAAATGATAACCAAGACAAAAGTATCACCTCTACAGAAACAAACCAAAAAAATCCTGATTGTGTGAATCATAAGAAAAGAAAACAGACTACTATAAAACAGTATGCTAAGGTTATGACAAGAAAGATCGTTAACCCTTCAAAACTGTCCTTCAGGAAACAAAGCTGCAATTCAGCATCTTGTGTGAACCATTTCCCCTAGACATTCTATACACACAAACATTAAGCCCGCGGTTCTCAACCTGGGGGGCGCGCCCCCCAAGGGGGGCGCAAGCTGCTGAAAAGGGGGCCGCAAAGGCGGTCATTTTCTCATATCTCATATAGGTATTAGTGGCTAAGGGGGGCGCGCGGACGTACCTTTATTCGTCTGGGGGGGCGTCTCAAGTAAAAGGTTGAGAAACGCTGCATTAAGCCATCTGTGCATTATGTCATTTTTTGATGTCTTCAGAACATCAGATACAGTTTAACATTGAATCCCCTTTGTGAATGCAAATGAACACAAAAATCTTGTGGTCAACTTCATTAGCAGGATGCCTGGGAAAGTTAAAATCACCTGAATCACGTGAGGCTAAAATAGTTTTGATCATATACTACTAACCCAAGTGGTCATAAGAAGATATATTACATTACCCAGTTTTAGAAAAGTTAATGGTAGATCTTAAGTTCAGGTGGATCATGGCATCTGCCCTTCTTCCACCATGCATCAACATCATCATATACATGAACTTGTTGACGAGGACTGTGCAGCTCTTTGCACAAATCACACAGCGGCAGTGGCATGGGTGCGATCACTTTCCAGTTCTTCTTCCATGCAAAGTACTCTTCATAGGCTGTCTTGTTGCTCGCCACCTTTTTCAGGTATGCAGCTAAGTCCTCGACACTGGAAAAGTCCGCCACATCAATGTAAGAGTGGGCTGGCAGTATGGTGGAGTAATTGGCACCACCTCTCACAACTGGAACAATGTCAGCTTTAAGAAGGATTTCAAATGCCTTCTCTGTAACATAATCATCACAGAAGGAATTTTCAAAAGCTAAATAGAAGTAGTAGACCTGTGACAACATCTGAAAGCAAGTCACGTTTCCAGTGGATCCACATTTTAGTGGTCCACACTTACCATAAATGTCTACTGGTATGAATTTCTGCAAAGCTTCAGCGTAAGCAGATCGTTTGCTTTGAGTGCCACAATTAGAAACAAACCAGGCTGCCATCTTGGTTTTATCACTGACAATCACGCTGATATCCTTGGCTTGTGAAGAAACTACAGCTGGAACAACTGTGCCATAGCCAAAATAAAAATTAGAGTCTCTGCGATAGGTCATTGTCCAGTTGAACTGTTTCTGCCAGGCTGGGGCTGCAAACACATCACTGTAAGAATTGAGGGGACTCTCTACTGCAAAATATACCCAGATCTGATCTGCCCTTCTTACTGGCAGTTTGGTGTTGTAGGAGTAGTGAGAGAAAAAGACAATGCAGTCTACCTGTGATGCCTGCTCATCATGTGATGTGAGGATGCATGGATAATCGCAGGAATCCAGGAAGTGGGCACCAGGTTTTATTTCATACCACTCTGGGAAGGACTTCATGAGAATCATTTTGGAGTTTTGTGTCTCTTGTGTACCTCTCCAGCTAATGATCTTTTCCTCTTGTGATTTATGCCCTGCATAAAGGAGGGACATAACTGAGTAAAATACATGAGCGAGGGAGGCCACACCAGCAAGAGCAGCCAAGAGGAGTAGCAAGTTTTTCTTTTTTGATCTGCACACACGAAAAGTAAATAAACTGTATAAGGACTTAAGTGAGAAGAGGTACATTAAAAATACTGTTTTCTTTGACGTAGAAAAGCTGCACACTCAACACAAATATGTCCATTCTGGTTTAAATACATTTGTAAAGTATTGACAAGCTAGTATCATTCAGTCAGTATTTATGTGGTAAGAAGTATGTGGTGAAGTAGTAGGGGAGTGGTAATCAACCTCCCTGCTAGTCTGCCAATTTCCAGTCTACACTTTGCAGAAGGCATAGACCTGTTAGCAGGTACTAAGAAAGAACTTCAAGATCTTACCAGCAGACTGACAGACAGTTCAAACACATGTGAAATGGAGACCAACACTGATAACAGCAAAGTTATGATCCTTGGCAACGGCAAGCAGAGATCTACATGAACGAGGTACAGCTTGAAAAGGTAAACAGCTTCAAGTACTTAGGAGCCACCTTCTCCAATCATGGCAGCTCTACAACAGATATCTGCATCAGGATTGCAACACCAACAGCGGCAATGGCTAAGCTGGTAGGATCTGGCATAGCCATAACATCAGGTTTATTACGAAGTACAAATTCTTTCTAGTACTGATCCTCCTTTATGGATGTGAAACGTGGACTATGCTTGCCAATACAGAGAGGAGAATCCAGGCATTCAAGAGCAAGTACCTGGCAACTATGTCCAGACAACTACGCTCTTCGTCTGACGACCATATCCTAACTGTTCCTGTCACCAGAACAACAACATATGGTCACAGGACTTTTGGCTACTGTGCAGCAAAACAATGGAACTCTCTTTCTTTGCATATCCGCCACCTTCCTACAATTGAATCTTTCAAATCTGCACTGAAAACGCACCTCTTCCTTGAGCATTTCTCCTAACACAGTCCGCACAATGCTCGTCCTTCTTACTCTCCCCTCTTCTGCTCTTGCTACTTTTCTACCCATCTTTCTCTGCAGAATCACTATATTCCCTGTTCCTGTTACTTGGTGCATTTTTATGTTTTCTATCTTTGTTTTCTGTTTGTCGTCAGTACTGTCGTTTATTCTTCCATCCCTCGTGTTCTATCCATTTAGTCAATGTCTTTTCCCCATTTTAAGCGCTAAGAGCATGCTCTCTATGAGTGTGAATATGCCCTATAAAAATCTTCATTTATTATTATTATTATCTGGATCTCATAAAGAAAACATAAGACCCATGACTGTATGAGGTACGGTTGTCACACTTATAGGACACCAGCAACCTCTACTTGCAAAAGTCAAGTAGCACAAGCTAGTCTGCTTTGGTCATGTGATCCGGCATGACACTTTGTCGAAGACTATCCTTCAAGGTACCCTGGAGAATACTCAACACTGCAGTGGCCAGAGGAAGACCTAGCTTACAAATGACAAATACTGGACTGGTCATCCTGTACAGGACCTGCTCACTATCGCCCAAAATAGGCTGGAGTGGTAGGCCCTGTCAGCTGCCATACCTATCCATGTGCACCTGCCCCCCACCCCAAAACAGATACCAGTCAAGAGAAGAATGACTGAATGACTTGGAAAGTACTTCATTAATCCACATTTTACGTACCACAGTTTTCTCCAGTCTCTAAAATTATTGTCACATTTAGCCTGGATTTATCATCCCGCATACATCCCAAACAGCTCAATACAAGCATTCTGAGCCTTTCTCCTAAAATATGAACATATTTCTTTTGCAAGAACAAATAGTAGCCTTTCTACCATGTAGAGGGATAAGCTAAGGACTACACATATCTCTAATTTTTAATTTGGTCATTAATTGAGTGATGTAACACACAGCTTATGATAGGCCAGAAGACATCTTTTGCATACTCTTATCCACCCTGGAAGACTCTGACATTGCTGATGATGTCTCCTTGCTGTCACACACCCACTACCACATACAAGAGAAAACTATCTGCACAGCTTCACTAATCAAGTAAGTATGAACATCAGCCAAAACAAAACAGAAGCCATGACATGGAACATCAACAATCCAGAACCACTCTTGTTTAAGAAACTGTGTGGTTAGACATGAAGGAGGGCTAGCAGTGACATCCCCAGTGACATCCATTAGACCATAAACAAATCTAGGGTATCCTTTAGAACACTCAGTAGTGTCTTGTATAGCTCAAGAGTGTTAGAGGATGATCAGAGATGATCAGAACTACACTAGATTCCTTAAAAAATGAAACCCTGGAGTGCTGAGAAACACCTGGTGACATAAATGACACAACTATAGACCTTAAAGCACTTCAGGGGAACACCTGATTAGCAGGTGCAGCACAGACCAAAGTGGATGTCTTTCACCACTGCCCTACATGCCAGCCAAGTAAAATATGGATAAACACTGCTATCTCCTACTTATATATATATATATATATACCTTTGATATATTTCCTTACCTGTTTAGCTTCGTTGTGTTGCTTTTCTTATACAAGAATTACTATAAAAATTACAATAATCCCAAGCTGCTAGCAGTAGCATTATATGTATGATCTTTTAAGTAAAGTTCAACTGCCTCAGTTTTTCTGGACTGGTCAAAGACCACCCAAAAGATCACACCAAAAGAACAAACTGTTGGCAACTAACACTGGAAGCTGATAATGGCCAGCGCAGTGTGATGAGGACACGTCTGGTATTTGCTGTTAAGTGTTGTGGTATTTTTTGCTTCCCTTCAAGGAGGTAATAAAAATAATGAACATTTATATACATGGAAGTTCTGCACTAATGATGCATTTATCCAAGAATCATTTTGATCAAAATTTTGCACCATAAATATGTGAATGTAAAATTTAAAAAGTAAGCAAGAATGAATAACAGAAAGAGAACACTTAGCCTGCATAATACCTGAGGATCATAGTGCAAAGATGGAGCGCATTCTTATCTGCTTTCTTGTTACTTTTCTTTTTACTCATTCAAGCCTTGTCAACGTTTTCAAGCCGGTGTCTCATTCAACCTGCAGTTATTGCAATCTGGAAAAGTTAAATGCATACTTGTATAGCACTGTTTCCTGAAAACACTATGACGATAAACAGCTTCAGGCTTTAATAATCATTTATTAGAACGAAATCGCGAACAGTAGGCCTATGTACGATCTAGTGAACACTAACTTTACCAAATAATTTGCATGAGCTTTTCGTAGTTTGTGCATTCAACACGGCAACAAAGAAAATAATACATGCTCGATACCAGCTTACAAGTTCTTTCTTAAGTTCTGTTTTGAATACTTCGCCAAATATTTACATCATTCACTTTATTCCCCCACTCCTGTCGTCAGCATTTCTTATGATTGTACATAAAAACCATGCAACCGAGTGCTTCAGACAAACGTTATGTTCACTCTCAAATTGAATATTATCTGGTGCACATGTGCGCTATTGCGAAATAGGCAAATTCGTGTTGATAAAATACTACAATGTTCTTACATTTATAAAGATACTTAAGTACGGCATACACATTCACCCACGCACCTACATTAAATGAATCCTTTAAGGTAAACACACAAGAGTAATTCCCCTTCAAAGTTAACACAAGAGTAGCTTCCCCTCTGAGTCACATGCTGGTCATGTGTCTCGAGTGCGTCGGCTGCAGAATCACAGGTGAGAAGGTCTGCTATGGAGACTGCTGCAAGGCTTACCCTGTGTGCTTTTATTGTTGCATTAATCTTTGCCAAAGAATGCACAGCCAAACCGCCGAACATAGTCTTTATTCTCACGGACGACCAAGACACAGAGCTAGGTGGCCAGGTAAGACTTTTATTAGCCTTTTTAAAAACAGATCGTATAGGCCCTATACTAAGGCATCTCGATCATTATTAATTAATGATTGAATTCTAATATTAGTATCTCTCTAGTGTACAAACAGGCAGAATTAATAATGGCTCATACTGGTGCACGTGCTTGTAGCATATGTGCCAAGATCGATAGCATTGAGTGATTTACCCAAAACCAGGGGCCTGCGTGTTTAGCGTATGTAGATACATTTCTGTAGATCACACAATGAACCCACAAACATTTGTAAAGCCAACGTAAATCAAATAAAGTCTTACACATTTTTTAATCAGCAGAGAACGTGAAGAAATTTCCACAGATTATTTACTGTAATACCAGAATGAATTAAGACAATTCTTTGATCCAGGAATAGCAAAATTTGCTATACTCTGTGATGTACACTAGTCAGTTCATTACGCTTGTGATGTACACTAGCCAGCTCAGAACACTTATGATGCACACTATCTGGTTCAACACTCTTGTGATGTACGCTTACTAAATTTGTACTCTTGTGATGTACACTAGTCAGCTAGCCTAATTATATACTCTTGTGATGTGCACTAGCTGGTTCAGACCTCTCATAATGCACACTTGATTACTTAGTACTTATGTGATGTGTACTTTTCAGTGTTGTGCTCTTGTGCTGTATACTAGTCAGCAAAGTACTTTTTGTGTTGTACACTATTTGACTCAGTACTCTTTCATGTACACTAGTTGATTTAGCACTCTTTGATGTTCATTAGTTGGCTTAATACACTTGACAATGCAGTACCCATGTGATGCACACTATAATTGGTATAGTACTCTTGTGTTGTTTAGACAATGCAGTACCCATGTGATGCACACTATAATTGGTATAGTACTCTTGTGTTGTTTACTAGCTGGCTCAGTACTCATGTGATGTATACAAATCAATGCAGTACTCTTGTGTTGTTCACTAGTTGGCTCAGTACTCATGGGATATACACTTTGTCAGCTCAGTTTTCACATGATGCCTATTTTTTGATATAGTACTAGTTGGCATAGTATTTTGTGTTGTGCAAGACAGCTAAATATTCATATGGTGCACACTAATGAGCTCAGTAGTCATGTGCTAGTCAGCTCAGTAGTCAGGCAATGCACTTTTTTTTTGATGACTTGGCACTTATATGACGTACACTAGTCAGCTCAGTAATCATGTCATGCACATTTATTGGCACTGTACTCATAATGCACACTAGCTGGCTCAGTGTTCATGGGATGCAGCATACTTCTCCCAATCCCTGACTTTATAAAGGCTGGGGAGGTAAAGGAGAGGAGACTGGCACCACCCACATAAAACATGAGTTCACAGAGATAAATGTGGGCACTAACATTTCACTCCCAAGTGACCATAAATACCTCTACCTTTATGTGAACAGATGATATACAAATTGTATTACTATATTATAATCTTTCAGCCCAGACTAATTGACATTCACACCTGTGCATCCCTGACATTGTCTGTGAAGTATGGATTCGCCTATTGATTTTATGCTTCAGCTCTCTAATTGTTTGTAGAACATGGGTTAACCTTATTATTATTTACTTAAGTTTTCTCTCATTGTGACATACATACTTCATGACATAAATGCATCCATGTTTAAACATGATGGTGTGATGATTTTGACCTTTTTATTTTGACCTGTCAGTGCTGAAAGAATCGTATTTTGCAGACAGAAAGCAGATTGCTGTAAATAATAATGAACAAATAACATTCATTTGCAAATAACATTTTCTTTCTATTGAGCTCTTAATATTTACTTTGGTTTATGATTTAAAAAGTCTATATGTTTGCTTCAGAATGTGCACATTAAGCAGGGAAAGTATTTGTCACATACAGTCAGAGCCAAAGTTTTTCTTGCAATAACAGCCATGAGAACCACACTGAGTCTTGTGTCTAATTTTTCAGATACCTATCAAGAAGATAAGAAGTCTGATTGGTGAGCAGGGAATTGTTTTTGAAAACATGGTACGAAATATTTTTGATCAGTAAAGATACAGTGTAAAATTAAGGGCATAAATATAATTATAATTGGTAAAGTACTTCTGTACTGGTTTATTTAAGGATGGGTGAGAAATACATCATGTATGAGCACGCACGTGCACACACACATAACGCCACAGAAATGCCTCTGTTGTGAAATTTAGCAGTAGTGTACACTTCAATCACGGACTTGTATAGGTGGATTGCTGTCTGTCTAATACAAGTCCGTGCTTCAATTTATCAGCATCGTCTAAGTGGGTCAAAAAGTGGCAACAAACCAGACAAGTGGTTCTTAGCACCACAGATAAGATTGTAACAGCTTATTTGTCAGTGAATAATAATAATGAGAACTTATAATGCGCAGAATCACGAATAAGATAGATCGCACTCTCTGCGCAGTTTTTAGAATAATAATAATGAATATTTGTATGTGGTAGCTCATTGCATTTACCCCCTATGCACACACACACACACATACAAATTGGAACAGCAAATGAAAAATGGGGAGAGTCAATGGTTTGTATACAGATTGGAAGAGATGGATTTTTAAAGACTGTTGAAGTAGTCTGCAATATGTGAAGGAGAGAAAGAAATTGATAAAGGCTTTATTAGAAGAATGATAGAATTACATGCCACTGGCAAAATCAGCATGTGAGACAGAGTGTAATTCATTTACTTCAAAAAAAGTTGGATAAGGAGAATAAAAAAGTAGAGTATTTAGGACTGATTCCTGAACTAGTCTAAACTGGAGGGATGCAGATTCAGAACAGAAACTAGAGATAAAAACAGTCTGTTTTCAATGTGTTAGACCAGACTGCAGTACTAGTATTAAGTTTGAAAATGCTGGATCATCAATGCCAAAGACATTAGTTTTTAATTATGAATGGGTTAGAGAAATAAATGTGAGATAGTTTACAGCTTATACATTTTTTAAAATAGTTTGTGTCCAGCCCTTTGTGCTGTCCAAGCCGGTCAAGCATCCTGACTGGAAAGTATGTGCACAATCATCATGGGGTCAATAACTCTCTGGAGGGTGGCTGCAGTAGTAGCTCCTGGCAACAAGAGCAGGAACCCATCAGTTTTCCAGTGTACCTCCAGAAGGCTGGTTACACAACCATGTTTGCTGGAAAGTACCTCAACCAGGTGAAGCAACTGTAGTTCAGATGGTTCGCATTTAAATTTGCTTCTTGATTCTGTTAATCTTGACAAATCTACATTGTAGGCCATATACATTTGTTTTAGAACTTGGAAAGAGAGGGAAATAGGTCTTGGGTAAATATTCAAGCTGAGCCAATTTATTGTTGCTGCTCATTTGAATTAAATTACTTGCTTTTCCTCGTTTTTAGACTTGATTTGTTTCTATTGTCAATTTGTAATTTGTCATTTTATCACTGCACTTGGCAGCCAGAGATGGGGTGTTGGGGTCTTTGGTGAATAAGTCATTGTCTCAAGGAAAAATCAAAACAACACATCAATGACATATTTATTTTCGTGCAACATGTTCAGTGTTCTGTTGTTTATCTGCTTGCAATATATTCTGCTGAATATAAAAACCTGGATGTTCTTATGTTCCATCATTCATCATCTGCTGACCTCTGCTTGCAGTATGGGGATGACCAGGTCGGGGGTGTGGCGCACATTCCCCCAGGCTGGAATGAATGGATTGGTTTGGTATGAACCAGTTTTTTCCCCCTTTTTAAAATTTGTAAGAAGCCTTTAAATAGTTCTCTTTCCTTATTGCTTGATTTTAGTACTCTGTGGTTTTCTTTAGTCTTCTATTTTTTTTAAGGTTTATGTACTTCCACTTATCTTTAATAAAGCAGTATGTTACTATTGTTTTCTGTGGCAGGTTGGCAACTCCAGGTATTACGACTACCAGTTGTCTGTTAATGGCAAGCTGGAGTCACATGGCTCTGATTATGAAAAAGACTATTTTACAAATTATATTGTGAGTATTGCAACTAAAATGAAACCATACATAACCATGCATAACAACTAATTCTGCTTAAGTTTAGTGCTGTAGAGCAACATGTTCTAAGTGTTGTAAGGAATTGATGCATAATTATTTAATCATGAAATGTTCATTGTTATTGAGTTTACAACTCACCAGTAAAAGTGGTGAATAAAAAGTAAAATTAATAACTTTTTAATTTGTTGGTAGATGAGTCAAGCACAATCAATGAAAGTACTGTCTTTGACTTAAAGTGTTTCACTTTGACAATCAAGCAAGAGAGAGTGAGAAAGAGAGTTTGCTACTTGCTCAGAAATGACAAGGTAACCTGCTTATACCCATGTAAATGGTAAAGTTACAATTAGTTTAGTTAAACACATAGAGAAAATCTTTTTCAGAACGGAAAGGCAGAAACATTCTTGTCAGCGCAGAGTCCAGATGGGAATCCATTCTTCATGATGCTGTCCACACCTGCCTGCCATGCCCCCTTCACTCCAGCTGATCCATACAATAACACCTTCCCAAATGAAACAGCTCCCAGAAGTGGCAGTTTCAATGTTCAACCAATAGTCAGTTTCTGTTGACTTTGGTAGAAGTCTTTACAAATCACAGCTGGCAGTATAAATGTCAGTAATGATGATTGCATGTTTAATATCATCTGTCTATAGTGGCTGACTTTGAAAAGGTTAAACCATAGTTAGATCTCTGCTGCATGCAGGAAGGTAATCATTAATTTCTTTTTCTCATATTTCACTATTACAGTTATGAGAAAATAGTTCTGTCTGAGTCGAATCTGTTCTCTTGATTTGTGTTACATTTTAAAGTCTTCCCTTTAAAACCTTTAGCACTCCAAAAACGTTTTGCAATACAATTTGGTCTCTGTATGTGATATTTTTGAGAATGCCTTTCTTGATACTGCAGATGATTTTCATATTACTTTTGCTTGATGTTGCAGAACAAGCACTGGTTGGTACAACACACCATAGTACCTATGCCAGATCAGACAGTTCAGTACATTGATAATACTTTCAGGAATAGGTATGCGTGGTTGAAGGATAGAAAAATAATTAACTTACAGCTCATGGGTGGCAATAGTTTAGCTCGATCCCTCAAGTGTCCTGTAAAAATTATGGACAGACACAAAATAATGCTTTTGGCAGAAGAGACCTATTAGTTTATCATATTTTTCTAAACATTACAATCAGTTATTTAGTTTCCCAATTGTTATTGTCTTCCATTTTTAGGGCAGACTAACATGTCCCAGAAAATTACAACACAAATGTTGCAGATGGCGAACATTGCTGTCTGTTGATGATATGGCTGAAAATGTGTATAACATACTTCAGGAGAAAGGCATGCTGGACAACACATACATTTTCTTCTCATCTGATAATGGCTACCACCTGGGTAAATCTACATGATTGTTTTTAATCATCTGGGTAAACCTAAGTGGTTATATTCTCACGTTATATTCAGGGTAAATCTATGGTTATATTCAGTCACTTGGTCTTTCACTTATACTCAGATGCTCCCCACTTCCCCCCCTCTCTCTCTTTCAGTGGTTTGAAAACCTTCAACTAACTAAGTATCTGGGAAATAACATCTGTGCATATAATATCATTACTGTGATTTCTAGCTGTTTTGTAATGCATGTTCTTTTAAAAAGTCCGTACTCAAGGTTACACATTCATCTATATTCTAAAACATGTTATGAGGAAGAATAAAACAACCTGACAAAAAAGAAGACTTGAAAATACTGATTTGTTGCTGAATTTTAAATTGAAGGACAATTTGGACTGCCCTATGACAAACGACATCTTTATGAGTTTGATATCCGTGTCCCTCTCATGATTCGTGGACCAGGCATCGAAGCAGGACAGGTGACACAGGTAACTGTGGGCTGACTTCTTGCTCTCTTGGTATTCATGCAGCTCATGCTTTGTTGTTATTTATTTCAACTACTGTCAAGCCTGGGGTGCCAGGGTAAGTGATTCCATGGTCTAGTGGTCATAGAAGTAGTGATCTGTAAGTGACCCATCATGTCCAAAACACAGCTTATGGGAGCCCGATCTTCTCCTTCTGCCCTGATAAATCACTCTGGTATATTGGGTATGCAGTGGAAAGTATTTCAGTAACATTCCAGGGTAAGGCTTGAAACAAAAGTCGAGTGCACTAGTTGGCAGCGCCTCCTGCGAGCTTAAACTCTTTACACTTCACACCAATGTGTGAAAAAAGTACATCTTTGCTGCAATCAGCAAAACATAAACTCTAAAGGGTTAAGGCCTATAGTCTTTAGGGACTTCTATCTGGTTCTTATTAAACAGCTTATTAGCTTGGTTTTTTCCTGCTTCTTCTGATTTTCAGGAGAATGCCATGAACATTGACCTTGGGCCAACTTTTGTAGCCCTCTCTGGACAAGATATTCCACCACAAATGGACGGCAAGTCTTTGATAGAACTGTGGACCACTCAGATCAAGATTAGGGCAGGTGCATTCCGATCAGACATTTTGGTGGAGCATTATGGCGAGCATTCAGATGCATTTCCAGACTGCCCACAGGATGATGGACAGGGGTTGTTTGTGAGTAATAATAATTTCCTGACTCCCCACAGTACGATGGACACATTTTGTGTATCAATATTTTTACCCAGCTCAGACCAATCATTTAAAAAAAATAAACCACCAAATTTTCGTCTGGTAGAACTTTCCAGGAAAACAAAATTGAACATTTCTCAGCAACAAATACTAATTTTCAGGTAAAAAATGAGCAGATACAGTTTAGTTTTGCATGTGTGTGTGTGTGTTTACCGACCAAGGAACTGTTTAGTTGACCATGGTTAGCCCAAAAATCCCAGCCAATCACTTCCATGTGTCTTTTTCAGGGCTGCGATTCAAATGTAGAATGTGTTTGCCAAGACTCGTGGAATAACACGTACTCCTGTGTTCGTTCTGACAGACTTTCCAAAGTGTACAAGTACTGCATAGTCGAAGAGACTGAGGTACAAGTAAATTTCTTACTGCAAAAGACTAACAATATGTTACAGAGAAAAGTCTATAATATAATATGACCATATTGCATACAAAGGTCTTTAAACACTGAATTGTTTTATTCCCTAGTCAGCGTATCTGTGGCCCAAAAGATTTTGTCAACTTTTGATCTAGCACTTCATGAGTCAAGCTTTTTATGTTGACATACATGGCCTTGGTGTAATGAAATAGTGGAGAAATGTTTAATCTTGCATTTGATGCAAACTGACTTGAGTGTGAGAGCTCATGTTGGGCAACAAGAAATAGGAGAGTGGAAGGGAAGGGGGCATATATGCTGTTTTAGGTTAAGGGGAGATAATGCAGTGATGTGCCTGGGGGTGGAAGAGAGAAGGGGGAGAGAAAAATCGTCGCTATGTGGGGGGGGGGGGGGAAGAGAGACGCCAAACCCTACAGGGGGAGAGAAAAATCGTCACTTTGTGACTGTCTCTCTCCCTCCCCTATTCTTTCCCTTTGTCTTTTATTCATCAGTATTATCACATTACATTGTCCATTCTGGACCTGCAAAATAAAGCAAATTAGCTTTTTGTCTAAGATTTTTTATTTGGAACAACTGGAACCATCTTAGACAAAACAAGAATGAAATTAAACATACTTTATACTGACACTAACCAAGTATAGTCCCTGACCCAAGCATAGACATAATTATCAACCAAACAAACACACACAACGTCACAATCCGATTTATTTATAAGATTATTTAACAGAAGAAGGTAGAAACACACAAGAATTTTTTTTAATCTGTTGGCTTAACACAAGGTTAGCAAAATGAAATCTCTAACAATGTGTCCATCTGAACTTGTCTAAAGTTTAAAAGCTAGCTAATAGTCGTGAATAAGATCTTGCCCTAAAGAGCGATTGACTGCTTCTCTGGCAGAATGTTGTCCTTTTTCCAGACTGAAAATTTATGTTGTTGCAGGAATTTGTGGAAGTGTATGAGCTGACAGGTGATCACTACGAATTTGAGAATCTTGCTCAGATAGCAGACCCTACTTTGCTGTCCTCTTTGAAGAGCGACCTTCAGCGCCTGCTGGGATGCAAAGGAGCCTCATGTAATGTTGGTCGAACTGTATCATAAATTTGAACCCCATGACATTGCTTTGTCTCCTTTTGCACTGCCTTCTCCTGCAGACCAATTGTGATCTCATAAGATTTAAGTTGTTACTGACATTTACAAGGTTCAGTTATCTGGGACCATACGCGATATTTGACAACGAAAATGCCTTGCAGTAGTGCTTTTAAGATAAAAGTTTTGATTTCTGATGAGTTTTCTAGTTTTATAAGTACACTCAAGTGTCCTTTTTATGAAGAACTGTTATGACAATAATTCTAGAGTTTCCTAGAGGCTTTTACAATTTCTCTATGTAACTTGTTTTGACATGAGTTTTTTTTTTAATAGTAGGGAGGTATAAGCTTTTACATTCTTTACCAATGAAGTGCAATACTTTATGCAATAAACTTTTTCATCCTTGTTATTTGAATTTCATACTTTACATTATGTTTTTATATATTTAAAATTGGAATTATAATCCATTATGAGAACTGGTGGAGCATTTTGTTATGGTTATTTGCAAACTATATGGCATGCTTATCATTTTCAATGACCAAATCAGTTGTTTGCATTCCATGACTTTTTATTGAATATTTACAAAATAGTTAAAAGCAATTTGCACAATGCCATTAAAAGTGGTTAGACATTTTCTGGATATCTTTATTTCATTCCTGTCTGAGGACAAAATTATCCACCAAGTGCCTTGTGCATATCAATGGAAACAAAAGTGATGGTGATGTTAAGAGATCAGCTATTTTGTAGGTACATTTGTTGTAACACTTTTAATGCTTCTTTCTTAACACAACAAACTCATTTTGGTTGGATGTTGTAGAAGTATACGTTCGCAAGTTTTATGAGGAATATTATAGATCAATGAAATCTGGATTAGCCATGCATTTTCAGAAGTATTAACTGATGGATCAGTTTATTATTATTAGAAAGTGCCCAGGTATGGACATAGCCAATTAAATGATGTCCTTTTAGACATTAAATTGGACCTGCTAATGAAAGATTTTGAAGAAAATATTCATTAGCAAAACAAAATACAAGATAATGAGGATAAAGCTCAAGGTAGTCTGACCTTGTGGGTTTTTTTTCCCTGACTGGATTTTTCAATTGGTCTGATTGTTCTCGTTTAAGTTGTTTTTAAGAATGAAAACAGATTGGTACATTCTTATTCAGCATGTGTGGAATGCAATGAAATATGAATTTGATTTTTTTCTGTATTTATTCAGAATTGAATAGCATGGTACCAGAATTGTTAAGCAGGCTAAGCAGATTGAGATATTTACAGTTAGTTTGTATTTCAGAACTGAGAATTTGCATTGTTTTGATTTGAAAGTGATATTTACTACAGAATCATCTTAAGAATTTACTCAAGGGGTGTAAACGTGTTGTACACCGTTGCATTTACCACTGGTGACTTGATGTAAATGGGTCTGGATGTTGTTGGGGAGGTGATGCATTGATTGAATCAGATCCAACTGTTTTTATAAAACAAATACCAGTGTAGCATCGTTTTAGAACACCCATGCATGTGATGTCCTGACATGCAAATTATTCAGCAGTGTTTTATTAATCTTATAAAGCTTTGTTGTATTTTAGAGATGCTTTTTGTTGATACTCAGGAGGAATAATTGTGATCTGTTCTCTGACTCACATATCTTGCTGGATTTAGAAGCCATTTACAATGCTGACCACTGAAATATTTTTGGGTACTCTTAAATTCATATGTCTTCCATCATCAGCCCCCGCAAGCCCCCAGAACTGGTGCAAAATCCCATTCATATACAGGCACATTTCATTTCAGGGAGCCAGTTCACTTTGATTTGTTTTGAAATAATTGTGACATCCTTAATGTCCATATACCCATTTGTTGCGCTGGATTTTATTCCCTTATTCAGATACCCACCTGCTCGGTGGGAAATGGTTGAGTTTTCTAGTCACAAGCCTAAAAGGTTAGTTAATATGTGACAAAACATATTAATTCATGGAATAAAATAAAATGGCTTTCTGGTATTGCTGGGAAACATTACTTCCTATCTCTTATTCAGTTTTCTTCTTTGCTGACTGTTGATGAATGAATTATTTAAAATCTGGCAAGACAGCCGTTTTTTATGTTCTGACAGGCCGTGGTGATGGATGTGGGCGATCTAGGTCTTTGGATAGGGGTAGGTTTTAGGAATTTTAGAGTATGGCGCGGTAGACTGTGGCTTTGTTAGTAACATCACGATAGCATCAGGGCATGGTAGATTTGTTTTCAGGGGTCGTCTGAGGTTAGTGACGTAGATCACAGCGAAGGGGAGGCTAACAAAGATGAGGCTAGTGATGTAGATGCTAGCGATATCGAGGCTAACGATGCAGATGCTAGCGAGGATGAAGCTAGTGAGTCGGATACTCATGATGAGAAGGCTAGTGAGCTGGGTGCTAGCGAGATGGATGCTGGTGATGGGGCTTGTAAGTTAGATGCTAATGGTGATGAGGTTAGCAAACTACATACTAGTGAGAGTGGGGCTAGCACAAATGGTGATGGTGAGGTGGAGGCTAGCAATGTTGTAGCTAGTGAAGAGGCGGAGGCCATGGACGAACTGATGACTTGCGCCAGAGGAAGGTCGGGAAATGATAATCCTGATCTTAGAAGCCAGGCCAGAGGGAGCCACGTGGAGAGTAGGCAACTGCAAGTAGAGGACCCTGGTCTTATGAAGACGCAGGCACTGGTTAGTGGTAAGGGGTCGTTGCAGGATGTTGAAAGTGGTGAGTGCGAGGACCGGCTGGCGGTGCAGATTTTCTGCAGGCGGATGACAGTGGCTATCGCGGGATACGAATGCCAGCTGTCAAAGTGAGTCTGGCACGAGGGGCTATGGCATGTGATGCGGAAATTCAACATTGAAGAAGGGCTTGTCCAAGTCGTTGAAGCGTTGTATAACAGCTCAACGAGTACAGTTTTGCTTAACAACCAAATAGGAGCTTACTTTCGTACCACAGTAGGGGTACGTCAAGGATGTCCCCTATCACCCGTGTTGTTTAATATATTCTTGGAGAACATCATGCTTGAAGCTCTTCATGACCACTATACCTCCATTTCAATCGGTGGAAGACCAATCTGCAACCTACGCTTTGCAGATGATATAGATCTATTAGCAGGTACAAACAAGGAACTGCAAGACCTCACCAACAGACTGACAGACAGCTCAAACGCATATGGAATGGAGACAAGCACAGAAAAGAGCAAAGTTATGATCAATGGCAACGGCAAAGCAGAGATCTATATGAACGGGGTACAGCTCGAAGAGGTAAGCAGCTTCAAGTACTTGGGAGCCACTCTCTCCAAGGACGGCAGCTCCACGCAAGATATCCGCATCAGGATCGCAACAGCAACAGCAGCAATTGCTAGACTAGATAGGATCTGGCATAGCCACAAGATAAGGTTCACTACCAAGTACAGGCTATACAAATCCCTGGTAGTGCCGATCCTGCTCTACGGATGCGACACGTGGACTCTACTCGCCGAAACAGAAAGGAGAATCCAGGCATTCGAGCACAAGTGACTGAGGAGGCTGCTCCGGATCTCATACAAAGAACACAAAACCAACGACTTTGTAAGAAACAAGATTGCCACACTGGTAGGACACCAGGAACCTCTACTATCAACAGTCAAGCGACGTAAGCTGGTCTTCTTTGGCCACGTGACCCGGCACGACACCTTGTCGAAGACTTTCAAGGCACTTTGGAGGGTAGCCGACGCCGCGGTGGTCAGAGAAAGAACTGGCTTACGAACGTCAAAGACTGGACTGGTCGTCCTGTACAGGACCTGCTGACTATTGCCCAAAACAGGCAAGAGTGGCGGGCCCTATCAGCTGCCGCGTCTATCCATGTGCTCCCCCCAACGCCAGGTGCCAGGCAAGGGACGACTGACTGACTGACTGACTGTCAAAGTGACACAGCTGCAGGTGGTTGGCGGCAGCTTTCGCGAGATGCGAACAGCAAGTGTCACCAGAGAACCACTGCAAGTGAGTGTCAGTGGCGCTTGATGCAGGTGCCGACCGGTGAAGTGGAACCGGTGCATGCAAATGACATTGGCGAGAGCTGGAGGCAAAGGTCAGTTGCCAGTAAGGAACCACTGCAAGTTGATGATGTTCACACACTAGCTGTCAATGTAGTGCCTGTGAGGGCATGGGATAGCAGTGAGCGATGGTGCCGAGGGCCAGCTGTCAAAGATGGGCCATTGCAGGCAGGAGACGGTGGTGACCCCGAAGAGCTATTGCCGGCTGTCTGCGGGCTGCCACGGGGGGGAGGGGGGGTTGTTGGCATAGAGAGTTGGGACAGGGGAGTGTTTACTGGCAGTTGTGCCCCAGCTGTCATGGCGGACGGCGAGCCGGGTCTAACTATAAGACCGGCAGGCCCACTAAGAAGCAAGGATAGGGAGGTGGGGACGAATAGGAAACCACGGGCAAACTGGCGCCGAGAGATGAAATCGTAAGTAAAGGTACGGGTAAAGCAGGAACCAGCGAAGCAGCAGAACCAGGGCCTTGTTGCAGCAGGACGAGTACCTGGCGGGTTTGTGCCTGCGAGCAAACGCAGGGTCACAAGGTTTGCAGGAGGAGGTGGCAACAGGAAGCCACAGTTAGACATGCGAAGGGGACGGAGACCGCAGGTGAAGATGCGGCTGAGCCAAGGGGTCAGGCATCGGGACACGCAACTACTCGATGCACCCAGGCAAGAGCTTGGCGATTGGACCTTTGTGAAAGGACCGATAATCACAATGAGGGTAAGGGGCCATGGGAAAGCAAGATCCCAGGCGCACCATTGTGCAATGGTGAAGGAACCTCATGGTGGCTTTTATGCCACGATAGTTGCTGGAGATAGCAAAGCACAATCTGCAAGTGTTGCCTCCAAGAGGGGGGCAGGGCTGGTGGTAGGAACGGTGGAGGCAGCTTACCACCAACATAAAAGGAGGAGGGTAATTAAGGACCCACAGATCACCGGATCAATGGAAACGGAATGGGTTGCGTGGGACAGCTGCTAGTGTTATGGAGACAAGACTACCACCTGTCAGTAAGAAGCCAGGCAGGAAGAAGAGGAATGGCATTAGTAAAAGAGACATGGGTGCGGGGAGGCAACGGCAACACCGCAAAAAACCATATAATCTGGAGGCAATGATACACCCCCACGAGCAACTGGTAACAACGCTGCAGGTACACAGGGAAACAAAGTACATGTACCTTCCTGTCGCCAGGGGAAGCAGGAAGGACGGTACCCGTCTCGCAGAAAGGTCGTTCTGGAAGACTGTAGGGAGAGGACCAGTGACAAGGGGTAGACTGAGACCCAACAACCTCCCCCCCCCCGTAGACTACAGTCTAGCATGGGGGAGATGGGAGTAAAATGGTGAGAGGTTAGTCTCTAGATTAAAGACGATATATGTTCATTAATTTTGCTAGTGTGATCAAGATGTAGGTATAGATGTATTGATTGGTGTAAAAGATGATGTTGGAGTTTGATGAGTTGTTAAATAGGATAAAGTAATTGTGTGCATTGTTACCTCCCTAGTTTAGTGAGAATTGGAGATTTCACTTTTAGCATGGGGGTGTCATATGATAAGTCTGATGGGTAGGTAACAATCGCTCCAATTAGTGTCTAGGGCGGCTTGTTGACAAGCCTGCGGCCCCTGATGCAAGAAAGGGGGGGGTCATATGTCTAGCGTAGAGGTGTTGTTTTGAGTAGATCACAGAAGTGGCGCGTGGGGCAGACGGCCCTAAGTGGTTTCAGCAGCAAGCGCGACTGGCCGGCTGGCCGAGCGCCAACAATTCTGTGGAGAGAGAGACACCTCGGGACTCACGCACCTGTCTGCCAGAACCACGTGAGTAGGACAAGGGGGGGGATTAGGCACCTGTCCATCGCCCACCTGTAGGCGAGGCCGATGGTCAATAGGAGTAGATTTCCTGTTGTCGTTATTGGTTGTACTTGTTGCTGATTGGATGATGAGTGAGTGACCAATGGCATCCCTCGTTGTATGTATCTGTAAGAATGTAGAGATAAAAGTAGAGAGACGAGAACAGAACCCACCTGACCACCTGACCATCCAGTCCGACAGATTCATGTTCAACCCTACAGACACAGAACAGGCCGCCCCACCCCACAGCCCACACTACAACAACACATACAACACTTAGAAAACACAAAGGGAGCAGAAATTAACATAACAGCTCCTTACCCACCAGACAACATACAAACACCACCCTGGACACTTCCACACCCACAGATAGACCTTGACCTCACCAAATACAACAAAGAACAACACCAAGCCCAAATCACTGCAGAAACAAAGCTCAAGCCAAACACCACATACAAAGAACATGTGCAGGTTTATACTGACGGATCTCATGACCCAGTGACAAACACAACCGGATTAGGAGTATACCAACCCGGTAACATCACCATCTCCAGCAGACTCCCAAAACACACTTCAATTTTTACAGCTGAGTTGACGGCCATACTGACAGCTCTCCATACACTTCATCTCGGAATGAAGGACACAACGCAACAACAATATGTAGTAATTTCAGATTCACTGTCAGCACTTCAGGCTTTAAAAAACAAATCCTCAAACAGAATAGATATAGTATACAAGATACTGTCAATCATAAAGAAAATCAACCAGAAACAGGGAGACATTAAGTTCCTTTGGGTTCCTTCCCCCATAGGAATAAAAGGAAATGAAGAGGCAGATAAACTAGCTAAACTGGCAGTAAAACAAGAAAATAACCCTAGAGTCACCACCCTAAACATCTCTATTTCACCAGCAGAGAGAAAAATAGCTATAAAACCAGCAATAAAAAATAAGGTGGCAAGAAAAATACAAAAATGAAGGTATAGGTACTAGAAGAATGATAGACGACCAGCCTAGTCTCACCTTGATGTACCTAACGTCAATCAGGTCGGACCAAACTAAACTAACCAGAATGAGGCTTAGTGGAGAATATTATAAAATGTATAAAGACCCACCTTCATGTGCCTGTGGGGACAGACTTAGCACCCCGCATGTACTGTTGGAGTGCAATGAAAATAAACCAGAGAGAGAAGAACTAAAACATTTCCTAGATAAGTATAGGCTGGGACTAAACCTCAGAAACTGCCTCAACCCACCTAAAGAACTATGGAACAGTATACTGTCACTAGTAGTAGTAATAGCAACAAGCCACCCAAACTCTAGTCTAATATAAAATAAGAATAGGGGTAAACAGGATAACATAGCCATCCACACTGGAAAAAAAAATTAAAAAAAATTGAGGAAGAGCAATACATAGAACCAAACAAAGAAACACAATACACCACCACGGTACACGTGGCAGGACCCCTAAACACTGGCAACAAACGGCAGCAGCACCAGCAGCAGCAGGAGGAAAGAGGGCAGCAGCACTGTAACGACCCATGCAAACTTGGCAGATCAACAATGGATAAAGAGGGCACAAATACAATACACCACCCATGCAGACTTGGAAAACCTAAACACCAACAAAAATAGAGGGCACGCACAAAAGTGAAACCACGCATCAGGCACCACAAAACAGCAACCCTTTCCCCACACTCCCCAAAGACCCCATCCCCCACAGTGCGAAATCACCGAGAGGTGGAAGCACTTTCCCTTTCAAAACCAACAACAACAACAACGAGATAAATAGAGAGACAACAACACACTTCACTGGCTTTTCGGCGAACGTCTGAGTGCGGGAGCAACGGGTCACCAGCCAAAGCGGCTTCAGCTTTCTAACGCCAGCTACACTTCTGCCTCGGACCAAGTCTTAGCCACGAGGGCAAGACTCGGGAGGAAAGAAGTCGGGTTAGAGAACCTTGAGAGAAGGAGGCAAGTAATTGACGACGGACTGTCAAGACTGCCTGCTGTTGTCGTGGAGAGGAAAGGGCTGTGTGACTGTGGGCTCGCTCTACCGGTGTGAGAGGTAGAGGCTCAACGTTGAGGCCGCTAGAAGTCGTCGGTTCTCAAGGGCTGAGACCGTCTGTGGTGGTGTTTGCTTGGCGGCTGTACGAGGCATTACAGTCGTCGAAGAACCCACGTGTGTACCTCGAGTGGTACAAGGCTCGAATCTGGGTCACCGGGAGAAGCAGTCGTCGCTCTCTGACGTGGTGACAGTTCGAGGGAGGAAGACGTCAGACCATCAGACATCACTTCGAAGGGAAATCGTCAGTGTGTCGTGACAGTCAGCAGAAGTATTGGACTCTCAACAAACCAGCTGTAACAGAGCTAAGTTGGTGCGCTTGCGAGTGTGTATGGTATTTGTAAAGAGAGGCAACAGCACTGTAACATCAGAAGTACGCTCTAGCACGGATAGTATTGGGACCCCCCTAGACGAGTCCATTTGATTGTATTCATTGTTGAAATGCTTTGTGGTAAATAAATCTTTTTATTATTATCATACGTTAAATCACACGTCGTTGAGTTTGTGTTCGGGGAAGAGCAGGGGTGGGGGCTCGTGAGCCAAGTTGTGTAATTGAATGATCGACGTGTGATTATCGTGTGTTTTCCCCTGCAGTTAATGTTGACGTGGGCGGCTAGTGTTGAGTAACTAGTGCCCACGTGCCCATTCCCCGGGGCCAGTATTCACGTTCTGGTTGAAAGACCAGGGATACTGTCACATTATATATCTCAGGGTAGATGTGTAGTCGGCGCCTTTCCCCATCACTGTTTCTCTGAGTCCGCAGCTGCAGGCAGGTGTGTGTCAAAGGGAGGCCGTTCCTCGTGGACGACCGCTATTTACTGGGACCTGGAACCGGTGAAGTGTGAGGCCAGGGTCTCTGCCCTCGCAGACGACAAGAAGGGGATACACTGTAGGGATCGGTAACTGCAACACCACCATCCGTTGCCTGGGGCAGCCACCGGAGGTATGGTCGGCAGGATATCTCGTCCGTGTTTCCTTGGACTTCTTGGGTCGTCTGGAGCCGTGCCAGACAACTGTCACCTAGCAACTACTGTCCGTTGCCTGGAAGCAACCGGTGTTAGCAGCAGTCCAAGTGGGCTAGGGACAGTGTGTCAGAGGGCCCACCTTCTTCATCGTTGAGTCGCCATTGCCTGGGGCAACTGTAAGAGACTCACAGGAACTTCACCAGTGGTGCTAGTGTGAGTCAGTGCAGTCGTGCGGCTGTCGAGGGAGCAGTCAGTCAGTCACGAGGCTGGAAGAGTGTTCCCGTCGTGGGGACGTGAGAGCGAATTTGGTCACCCTGGTTTGAACTCCGAGTCGCAAGAACACCAGTGCGCGAGGAAACTGTCTTGTATATACATATCTTAGATATAACATTATTAACCTTGTGCCGGCCTTTTGTCAGGCCACCCTAATAACACCGAAGCTTAACTGATTTCTATTAACCTATTCTTTTGTTTATTGTGTTAATAATAATTTGCTTTGTCTTGTACAACTTTGTTGTCGGTGTGGTTGCACACGTGAGAGCGGAGATAGTGGTCTGCGTTTCCGTGTGGACGTGCGAAATTCGAGTGAGAGGGTGTAGCAGGGTGAAAGTCGGGAGTGAGGCGAGCCGAGCCGAGCCAGCAAGGTGTCCCCTTTCCCCTCGGGTGGTTTAGTCCCGACCCTTCTCCTCGCAGTTTCGTTACAATGATGTCGATAATTCAAAAAATGTAAATAGATTTAAATTGGGGCTTACATTAAAATGTTGATTTTAAATGGTGAC